>JALDQB020000099.1:0-170250 GCA_024416835.2 Perccottus glenii
AGAAAATGTGTCTTGAACAAACGTAAATGAAGAAAGTGTTTGATGGAGGCAGACTTTGGACTTTTACAAACTGTGGTATTTTCCTGAAAAACTGAGCTGTGTCGTCCTGAGACACGTCAGAGCTTTGAGGATTTTATGAAACATTAGAACAACACACGAGGAAATGAAAGTATAAAACTGATAACTCCACAAATGTAGAGATAATCGTGCAGGGGATGTGTGAGTTTTCTCTTTTTTCTGCTTCTTTTACAAAATTCACATCAAGTGTTTCGTTCCGAGTCTCAAACCTTCTTAAGGGGCTGTCCACACGGAGACACAAATCACTGTATCCATATACATTTTGTATCGTATTGGCCTTTCGTCCACACGGATCCGGTGTTTTGGGAGACTGAATCCGCTATTTTTTGAAACAGGGTTCTAAAGTGGATAAATCTTTCGACAACACCTTTGCGACACCCTTGCGGTGTCGTGTGTACAGCCAATCCGTATATTTTGTGAAAACGATGATGTCATCGCATCACGTGTCGGCCTCGTCACACGTAAGAGCAACAACAATAATGGCGGACTACATGATTGAGTTCGTGCTGCAGAAGCTACTAAGCCTACTAGCTTTATTACAGCAAAATCTATTGCTTCTATGCAGTTGTGGTGAGCAACAAGCGATAATGGACAACACCATACGCCACATGCTCTTAGATCCACGCGAAGAGAACCAGGAGAGCAACCTGAGAAAATGAATGGAGAGAGAATTTCCGCATGTCCAAAGCACTCAGAACTCAGTCCGTATATTGAAGAGCAAACAACAAACATGAGGGCACCAATTACTACACTCTAAATATATGACTGCAACAATTTGAGAACTTGTTTTTATTAGAAAATAAATATTTAGGTCTTCGTCTTCTTCTGCAGCACGCAAGGTTATGCGCATGCTCAAAGTCTTCTTCTCCGTGTATAGTGTATATCTGTGGCAGAATTACATCGCCCCATACTGGTCGGGCATATATACTACATCGTTTTCAGCCGGTCGTGTGTACGCAGATATTTTCTTGAGACGACGCCGTCTCAAGATCGGATAGGGGATGCACTGGCTTCGTGTGGACATAGCCTAAATCGAGCTGTGTCTCATTTAAATACTCTCCTCCACAGTTTATTTCTTTTTTTTTGTGAAACAGGAACTCCCAAAAATAATGGTCAGTGAGACAGTCCCAGAGTTAAACTGTGAAAGTTTAACCTCACAGCAGTGTTAATTTTGACAAGGAATTTTAATTTAGTTTTAGTCTTAGTCTTTTAAGTGAAATAATGTTTAGTTTTAGTCTTGTTTTAGTCATCTTATTTGTTTTAGTTTTAGTCGACTAAAATCAAAACATTTTTAATGAGTAATTAATTTGACCTTCTGTTTCAGACATAAAACTATATTTGTTTTAGAATTGAGATTTAAATGTGCAAACATATTTCACACTGTTTATTTCAACACTACTGCTTTTATTGAAAATAGTTTCAATCAATGAAAAACAACACCAATAGTAAAAAAAATCTTGCTGTCTGTTTTAATATAAACAAAAAGACATCAATGTGTATCAAAGAGATGCAAAAACAGCTTATTTTTAATAAAATTAATAAATAAATGTGCAAGCGTCAAAAGGCCTTTACAGCCCAAGAAAACCAAATAAATAAAATAATAAACGTACTATCCAAACCATCTTTGAACTTAAATAAAGTGCATTGAACAGGAGGATATTCCTTATGCTACATAAACACTGGCATCAAAAACATCAAATGCAAACATTTATTTACATTTAATTTGTTTTCTTTGTTCTCAAACTTGAAATGAGAACACAGGTCAGTCTCTTTCTCTCACTTCCAGCCGCCAAAACCTTTCATTTTCACAGTTTGCACCAGTTGTTGCTCTGTTGTCTCCAATTAATTTCTTGGCACCACCGCGTAACAAGGCGCGCTCTGATTGGCTTTCTTGACTTATCCCGCCCCATACCACTTCATCATTCCCTTCTCCTGACTGGTTTTTGTCACAAGTTGTTTTTGTCTCTTTTATTCGTTGACAAAATTCAGTCTATTTAGTTACTGTTTTAGTCATTATGAAGTTTTTTTTTATTTAGTTTTTGTTTTGTTTTCGTCGGCAAAAAGCCTTTGTTGATGAAAAATCTTTGGCATAGATTTTGTCAACAAAATTAACACTTTCTCCCAGAGGATGACTTTCTCTGTCTTTTGTTCTTTCTTTCTTTTGTTTTTGTCAGTGTCTTTGTAAAATGCACAATGTTGCTGAAATGAATGAAGCATAAATCTGAAATGAGTGAAAAGAGAGGACAGTAATAAGCCTCACTTTGGCTCCTGCTCATGGAGCATTCATCCAAACACATTTAAAAATCCCTTCATGTTTACAGCATGTTACAAAAGGACCTTCTGCTGAACTCTGAAGTGTTTTAGACTGAGAGCTCTGTAAATGTGGGCCTTCAGTCACAATTCTATTTTTACAAGACTTTATGAAGCTTTTTGTCTGATTTTTCAACAGATGTGAGATATTTAGAGTTTTTAATATTTAGTTTAGTGTAAGGAGCTTTGACAAAGAAGAAAAGGTTGGGACAATAATGAAAAACAGTCAAATATGTTTGTATCTGTTGCAGCTGGAGATAGTTTTAAACTTTGAATTTAAAGTGAATAAATGTAGTTCTGTGACCTGGACGACTGAGAACCTTTACATCTCTAATGTTTGACTTAATGTTACTGTGTTTACAGTCTTTCTTATTGTGGACTCTCAAAGATTGGCTGTGAAGTTCTGTCGTCGGCTCTGAAGTCCAGTCCCTCTCTGAGACAACTAGACCTGAGTGGGAACGAACAAATAACCTCAGGAATGAAGGAGTTGTGTGAAGGACTAGCGAGTCCAAACTGTCGACTGGAGACTCTGAGGTCAGTCACTGGTCCTTCTCTTCTTTTCACTGACTCTTGGGTTTGAACAAACGGCTCATAAAGTCACACTGTATCATGTTTATGAGAGGGATGCTTGGCCAAAGAACAAATGAAAAGTCTTCAGTAAATCAGTGTCAGTCTTTTTCCAATCCACCGAGCTCAGAAATAGTGTGTTGTACTTCCTCCTCTTTTTTTGATCCATAAAAGTCCAGAGCTTCTCTTTGAACCAGATCACTTTAAAAAGTAATATTTTCATTCAGGGCTGGACTGGTAATCTGGCATACCGGGCAAATGCCCGGTGGGCCGACGACTTGGGCAGTCCATATAATATGAATTTTTTTTTTTTTAATTGGCCAATGACCGGCCCATAAAGCAGGGACAGCGGCCCATTGGTTCATTTTTCATACTGACACTGGACTGGCCCAATCATCTCTTAACAGACTCCACCCCTCCTCCTCTGTTTCTTGTGTCAGATGCAGTTAGTGGCTCAGAGCCAGAAATCTGTGGATTTAGGATGGAGAAACTAAAGTCTTGATTCTTGGAGAAGTTGCGGGCAAAAAAATAAAAATGCTGTAGTCGTTCAGTTGCGTATTGCTGTACCTGACGACAATTGAAACGGTAAGATGTTAGCTACATGATTAACAGGGAGGGAGTGTTAATCAGGGCGGGTGCAGGAGGAAAGTGTGTGTGTGTGTGTGTGTGTGTGGGCCACGACGAAGATAATGAATATTATAATAAGACAACTTAATCGTTGTTGCCATTATATAGTCCATTCAGATTGTCACCCACTGCACTAGCCACTCAGCTAAAGTCAAATAACACAGCATAAGCTAGGTTAGCAGAGTTAACTTATTCAATTGCAACTTTGGCGGACTATTCTAATGTTAACCCTTTAATACCCATAATGGCCGTACGGCCCTTCTCTAGAAAAACGTAAATGATGCCATTTGATTATTTTAATTTTAACTTTCTAGCTCGACGCACTCTCAGAGTTCAGAACTCCTTCCAACAACACGCGATCACGCGTTGCGAAGAGATAGCAGCAGGAAGTGTTAGCGTCACAAAACATCCGAAGAAGAAAATGATCCGTTTTTCAAAATAAAAGCGTAACGAACAAGGAAACATTGAAGAACTACAATGTCTTATATTAACATAATATAATACTGTGTAGGAGAATATTAATACGATTTATCAGACATTTACACATGCTATTTGGGGATTAAAACCCGCCTTGCATTTTGAAAGCTGTATATTTTTGTTTAGCTGTATTTTCAACGAAGTAGATATTTGCTCATGTTTCTAATGAATTTCCAACATCATTAATATGCAATATTTACGCTGAGTGAATAATATGAATATCATATATTTTTAGGACGTTTTGTGTGAGTAATTTGGTAGTATAGGTTGGTTTTTTTTTTTTTTTTAAGGGGAGTATCTCAACAATGAGAGGTAAATCTTGTTTGGTGTCATATTAAAGAGGGGTTTGTGCTCTTTAAAACAAAGTAGCCTATACTTGCAATTGTAAACTAGTTTTTCTGCTGTCTGGTTCATTGAAAAAAAAAAAAACATTTCTTTTTAGAATTAGCAGTATTCTACATCCACATTATATTGGGTTCTAAAGGGTTAACTAGCTTTTATAACATGGAGCACTTTGTCCATCTAGAAATCCTGCTCTTCAAGAATACAGGACTATATAACCAAAATGGATCCTTACTATGTGTACTTTTAATAACTCTTCCAAATAATTGTAATCCTCTCTCTCTCTCTCTCTCTGTCCTTATGTATAGTCAAGCCAGGTTGAGTTAGCAGTGGAGGAGAGAGACAGGGAGGAACCTTTGATCACCAGGAGTCTGTCAAGAGAGAGTGAGTACACTGGTCCACTTGCACTTAGTTCTCAGCTTTGTAGGGGTTTTTGGAATGGAACAGTAGATATGCATATCTACAGGGACCGCAAGGATGGTGTACTAGTTGGTTGTGTCTGACCGATTGTGGTGGGCCGGTCTGAGTAAAAATGCCAGGGCCTTTTTTTTGTCCCAGTCCAGCCCTGCACTCTCCATGTTTCTGCAAAATGTCGTCAGGTACTGTAGGCTTGGATACTGAAGCTACAGCACTAAACGTGTCTGTTATTTTTGCACATGTTGAGGCATCAACCTCTAGCATTTTTATTTTTTTGGCCCGCAACTTCTCCGCACCCCCGTTGCACTTTTGTTTCTCCTAAATCCACAGATTTCTGGCTCTGAGCCGCTAACTGCATCTGACACAAGAAACAGAGGAGGAGGGGTGGAGCCTGTTAAGAGATGATTGGGCCAGCCCAGTGTCAGTATGAAAAATGAACCAATGGGCCGCTGTCCCTGCTTTATGGGCCGGTCATTGGCCAATTAAAAAAAAAAATCATATTATATGGACCGGCCCCCAAGTGCGTCGGCCCACCGGGCATTTGCCCGGTATGCCAGATTACCAGTCCAGCCCTGATCCTGAGGCTGTTGCACGAAGAGAGTTGAACAAACTCAGAGTTGAGTAAGTTTGGATCAAACCAAACAAATTCAAACCTGGTGCAGTGAACGCAGAAGATAAGTGCAACTTCAAGGACCAAGGAAGACACAAATCCACAAGGACACTGTTAAAAGACTTAAAAAGAATTAAAAATGAGTGTTATGGACTGGCAGATAACCCAAACGCAGACACACACATAAGTAACCAAAAACAGATTTATTGAAAAAAAGACAACTCAGGAATAGCAGGTTCTTCGTGGATAGCGAGGTGCAGCAGGACAAGACCGGGGCTGGGCTGGAGCGGGACTGACGACAGGACTTGACGGTTCAAGAGAAGGCAGAGGTGGAGCGGGAACAGGACTGACGGCAGGACTTGGAAGGATCTGAGATGAACAAAAGAACAGGTAAGTAATCATAAGTATCACAGGTCATGGGACGTATTACTAACGGTAGTAAGTGTTACGATCTGGCATCGAGGAGCAGGCTGCGGTGCTTCTTAACCTCTGTTGATTATCAACTCGGATCAGCTGGGCTTGCTCCGCCGGCGCTCCCGCACACCTGTTTCCCCTCTGCGAATCAGTAGGGGCGGGGGAGCCGGGTGCGGAAGCCGCGGCCAACTGTGCAGAGTCCTGATCCACCGTGACAATGAGAAATAAAAAACTTAAGAATGTTAAAAGTGTAAAAGAAGAAAATGTGTTTAGTTCAACGAGAACCAAGAGTTTAAATCTGAACAGGTCTAGAAACAGGAAGTTAAAATATAGGTCAAATTCTGTGTTTGAGCAGAGAACAGGAAGTCATTTCCAAATCTGGAGGCACACAGACCCAGGGTCACACAGAGGTCACAGAGGTCACTCTGATAAAAGGCTTTAATGGCTTTGACGTCATGGTTATATCCTGTCCAAAGACAACCCAGTCTCCAAAAAAAACATCCATAATTAACTCTTTTACATTCTCACATTACGTTGACTATGATATGTACGTCTGTAATACTGTAATACATAATTCTGTAATACATCCAGAGAATACTACTGGATGGAACATCCTCTCTTCATTAAAGAAGTGCACTGTGCACAAACTGTCTGTTTTATAATCTACCTGGAGGCCAGTGTTGAGCTCAAAAGGCATTAGAAGAATTTCAAAGTACAAAAGACTGTAGTATTGGTTTCCTACAAAGTACAATTAAATGAAAGTGTATATATAATAGACACATAGATAAGCTCAAGAAACAAATCCTGCAAACAATAAGCATCCTTTTCCTCATTTCAGCCGGATCTCTGTCTGCAGCCGGACATAAAAGATGAGGCGTCTTTCAGCGTCCTCTAAACCAGATGTGATCTGTGATTATGACTCAGGGCTGACCTCTGACCTCTGCTGGCTGGAGGACACAAGTTCAACACATTTACTTTACGATTCAGTGGCCGATTAGTCCGAGGGCAAAACACAACAGATCCTCGTCACCAGCGCCATATGTTTTCTGAGTTGAAGGAAAATGTAGAAGTGTCACAAAAAGAAAAATCTTTCATTGAGGGATTAATGCTCTGTAATAAAATAGAGCTAACAGCTGGATTTTAGGAATAAAAGGAAAAATCTTATTATTATTGATTTACTCTGTAAAAAGTTACTTAAAAGTTTAGATAACAAGTGACAGTAAATTTTACATCTACAATTTAAAATCAAAATTATAGAATATATTAAATGTAAATGAAAGAAATTAAAAAGATGAGTTTTGCAGTAACCAAGGACAGATTTCTGAGTAATGTTGATTTAAATTCATTATATATTTTAGTAGGTTATTTAAAAATAAGATGAACTGCTACAAACCAATACTTTTAAATTGTGTTGCTTTTATATTTATTGATTTATTTTAAAATACTTTAGTGCATTTTCAGTCGTTTTCTTTTAAATGTGCTAAATACATAAGCTTGTCTAAACATTTTGACTTGTTTTAAAAAAAAAAAAATCAATATTTAATTATTAATTATTGCATTTTCCTTTTCCTAACACAATCTTACAGTATATTACCATTTGTTTATGCTGCTTATTGAGTTGTTGCATTGCACAAAACTGTTTGAGATTATGTGATTAAGCAGGTCACATTTAGCGATGATTTTAGTTTTTTGTCGAACATGTGTTTTATTATTTATTCTATTGTGAATAAAATATAAGTTTATGAGATTTTTTATTCACAGTTTGTACAGTGTCCTAACTTTTTTGGGAATGGGGTTTGTATTAGTGATGCGCGGGTCGTCTCGTAACCGCGGACCCCTAGTACCAGAGTCGGGTTAAGGGCGGTAAAGAAATTGACACTTTATTTGCGGGGCGGGTTGGGGCGGGTTGGGGCGAGTCATTAAAAACAAAATGTAAAATCCATGTATGTTGCGTGCAATTTACAGCCTATATTAAATATTTGGGAATATCTATTTACATATTTTATTTTTTTGTAAGGTTACCCGGCGCTTGCGTGATGTCTCCAAACATTTGGCGTCACATGACACAAGCGGCGCGTAAGCAACTCCGCCGCCGCTGCCTGCCAGTCACAACAAAAGCGGAGAAGATGGAAGGCGAGTGCGGGAGAAATTGAGGTCGGGAATGTACATAATAATAAAAAAAGGTCAGGCTGCTAAGTCTAATGTTTGGGACTGGTTCTCAGAAATAGTTGCAGCAGGAGACAACCGCAGTATTGGCTACGTGAAGTGCAACTCGTGTGAAAAAATATACAAACATGAGAGCCACAAAACGGGCACTTCCAGCCAGTTTACAGAGCGATGTTTCCAAACACTTTCAGACTGAAATAAAGGCCGTTTTCATTTACATTACAATGCCTAATAGGCTATGTCTATTTAATGGTCGCGGGTGCGGGGCGGGGCGGGTTATAAAAATAGATACAGTGGTGCGGGGCGGGCTGGGGCGGGCCAATAATTTCATAAAAGCGGGACCCGCGGGTTGGAAAAAAAGCCGACCCGCGCATCACTAGTTTGTATCATCCACATAGAGGTTACTTTTAAAATGGTGTCCCCCCATGTTAATCCCCTGTCCACCTGGATCTGCCCCAATAGCACAGGCTAACGGCTCCAGTGCTCGGATAAATAAAGCTGGTGGAAGCCGTGTGGACCTAAAGACTTGAAAAGGATGTGATATTATACGGTTAGTTTTAACTCGTGCAAGTGGTTCATGGGACAGAGTCTTGGTCCATTTCATGAAGTTGGTTCCAAATTTAGAGAGAACATAAAATAAGAAGGGCCACTCGATCCAAAGCTTTTCCAGCGACACAGCTACTGCTGGACCCTGAAAAGATGAATCCTTTGACATTTGATGAAATAGTCTTCTCATATTATTCGAGGCTAAACGTGATCCTTGCCTTGCTTTGGAACAAGAGAAATTAGAGCAGATCACATTGTTATTGGCTTTGACTGATTTGAGATAATATCATTGTACAACAAAGTTAAAAGAGGCACAAGTGTGTCTTGGACTCTTCCACAGAACTCTAGACTGTGTCCAAGTCTGACAAGGGTCAGACTGAAGACTTGAAGACAAAAGGACAGAAGAAAGAGCAGTAGATGTGTTGAGTTTAGAGCCGAGAGAAACAGGTGGTCCCTCAGTCACAGGATGAACAGGACTCACAAGGACAACATCACCTGTGAAAAGTCACACTTGGACTATTACATTATCACAGCAATAAAAAGAAGAGGATGGCTGTATTCATCTATTCTATGAAAAATGAAATGCAAAAAGTCATGTTGAGGGCATTGCTCAGTTCTCCTGATCCAGACTCACACCAAAACACTGCATTAGTTTTCTCTTTTGGGGAAAAGTCACATTTAGATGTATCTGTCCAGTAGGAAGTACATTGTGGTAAGAAAAGGCTGTTCTGAGAAAAGCCTTTGAGTGTCCACTCTCCATTAGTGGAGTTGGATTGACAGCTCAGTGAGACTTTGTCAGATGTGAGGTGCTGTGATGGGTCAGGACTCACTGTGAGAGACACTGGGGACTCAACATCTGCAAAACACTAATATAAGAGAGCAGCTCAGAGTCAGTGTGCCTCCAGACTGAACCTCTGTGTCACCAGTCACTGTGGCCTTTGCTTTTTCTCTGCATCACATTATGAAACGAAAAGAAACAGATCAGTTTAAATAAATCACTTTTAGAGAAGCAGCTGTGTCCACTTTCTTCTCACTTTAATCAAACACATGTTGTTACAAAAAGAACTAAATCAAGACATTTTATTTGAGTGTATTAAAGAAAAAGAAATCTAAGTCATAAATATGAAAATGAATAGTTGTCCAGACTCACTCAGTTCTTCCAGTGTGGTCTCTCTGCTCCACAGTGTTGTGTCTATTTCTTTTCTTTAGTTTGAGAAACAAAACAGTCTAAATAACAGCAGTAAAATAAACTGTTCTACACACCGACTGATTACAAGTGCTTGATTTCAGATTTAATAAACAGAGTTGGGTAAGGCAGTATTTCAGTGGCTGCCCCCTGTGCATGGACTGACCTGCAAAAGGACTTCAATCCATCTGAACTTGTTACTTTAGGAGAATTTAAATCTATCCTAAAGAAGCGTCGACTCAAGGAGGTTGGTAAATGTAACTGTTTTTAAACTCTTTTGTAACTATTGAGAGTAAATATTGTTCTTTGTGTGTTTGATAATTCTTGTATTTGTCACAAACTGTGTGTAATGCTGTCGTCTTGGCCAGGTCACTCTTGGAAAAGAGATTTTTGATATCAATGAGGATATCACCAGGTTAAAGAAAGAATAAAATAAATAAAGGATATAATAAATAAATTTAATGTGTTATAACTTTTTTTCTTAACTGTTCACTTTCTGTTGCTTTGACTTTTATTTTTCTTTCAGATCTATCTTTAAAAACACAAGTGTACTCATCAGTTTGTAAAACAGTGACAGTATTAGTTGATTCTGTGACGATGTGTTGGTCCATCCTCTGCAGGAGGAGACACCTCTATTTGAGACACTGACACCAGCTGAGTTTTCTTTCATTGTTTCCCTCTGAGAGTCCGAGGCTGACTTTAGTCTGAACCATTCATAAGTTCCTTTAAAGCCTCAACTTCACAGCTCAGAGTCACACTGCTCTGTTCTGGGATGGTGTCACTGGAGCTTTTCAGATGGACTCTGCGTCTATGTAGCGGGTCCCGGCTAGGTCTCCGCTGGCAGATATATATTGATAATTCCTGGATAGGAGTACTCTGGAAATATTAGAAATATAACAAGAGAAATCAGTGACACAGGACAACAGGCGCTCATTCTCCATTCACTTGAATTATGAGCTCATCTTGCTCTGCGTATCGCTAAATGTTCCAGTGTGACGCTGCTCGTGATTACTGCCACCCTGTGTCCATTGTATGAAATACAGGTCATTGTGTGCTTTTTCTGTAATCTTTCATTAATATTAAATTATATAAATCAGGATAAAATAACATACAATTGCATTTGAAGGTAAGAAACAAAAAGTAATAATCTTCACAAAACTTATTTTGTGAGTGTCACATCCACCCGACAAACAAAAATGGCTCGACATTTGTTACATCAACAAAACAACAAACTAATAAAACTGTGTGATGGTTGGCATGTAGTATGTGTAAGGCATGTACATTTGAGGTGCGTAAGGTGTAGGCAGGATAAACTGTCTGGTTATGTGTGGCATGAGTAGTGGGGGAGGCGAGGTAGTCTGTGAGGACATAGAATCTACATGAGTTTGTATTGAAGGTTGGCCCAATGACTCATAAGTGAATACCGGCCTTGGTCTCCTCTCTCTGGTCGATCTCCTAACCTCTCTGTGTGTCTCTTCTGCAGGCCCCGTTATCATAGGGGAATAACTCAGTATTTCCTCCTGTACTTGTTCAGCATGTTCACATTGCTCATCCTCTCTAGGCTGAGGTCGGTCAGTAACATTAGATTTTTCTCTTGTCTGTGATATCTCTTCCACGACTTCCACTTCTCTATCCGTTGAGCTTTGTTTATCCTCTTTGTCATGAGTGTGTTGTTCGTCGTCACCGTCAGGTAGGTTTGTCTCACCTGTATAGTCTCTTTCACATATCTCTTGTCCAACTGGTACGTATGCGTCCATCAGTTCGTTTTCCCTCGTCAGTACCTAGACGTTCTTTGTGAGTCGTGGTTGGTTTCTTCAGAGTTAAACCAGGCATTGTAGTAGAAGATGACTGTGACACAGGACTTTGCTCTCGCCCTGAGGTTGCTGATCCATCATTTCTAACTTGATCATGTCCCATTTCGACGACAGGTGTTCTCAGCCAATAACCTCCTGTTCACTCTTCTTCATCATCAGTGTCCGATATTTCATCCTTGTCAGCAGAATTTACCCTCTGTTGCTGCTGTTTTCGCCTCTGACAGGGGGTTACAACAGAGTCAGCTGGCTTTGCTGGGTCCTCAACAGGCAAGTCATTCACTAACAGCAACAGATTTCTGTGTATGGTTCTGCTCCTTGCATTTGGGTCTCCTTCAGGATGAATGGCATACACTGGGTTATCTGAGATTTGCTCCTGCACCGCATAGATTTTCTTTTCCCAGTATGAGCGTAGCTTACCGGGTCCCCTCGCTCCCCATGTTTGAGCAGTACTCGATCTGCTGGTTTGAGGACCACGCCGCTTTTGATCGTAGTAGGACTTGTTCTTTGCACTTGATGATAGGCTGGATTTGTTTGCAATCTTGTACGCTTCCATCATCCTTTTCGACCATTTTTCCACATACCCTTTGTGTGTCACTGATTCTGTGTTTCCCAATAATCCAAACAAGAGATCCACGGGGAGACGGGGTTGTTGTCCATACAGCAGGAAATGAGGTGAGTATCCGGTGGACTCGTGGCGAGTACAGTTATATGTGTGTATCATTTGTGGCAAATGTTCTTTCCATCTCTCTTTTTCTCTGTCTGTCAGTGTCCGCAGCATTTGCAGCAGTGTGCGGTTGAACCGCTCAGCAGGATTACATTGTGGGTGGTATGGGGACGTTCGTGAGTGTCCGACCCCTGACAGGCGTCCAAGTGTACGGAAAAGGTTGTTTTCAAACTCGCGTCCTTGATCATGGTGGAGACGATTTGGATAACCCAGCCGAGGTATGTAGTCGTTGTATATCTTTTCAGCTGCAGTTTGTCCTGATTTATTTTTGGTTGGGTAAGCCTGAGCAAATCTGGTAAAATGGTCTACTACTACCAGGATGTACTCATAGCCTCCTTTGCTTTTCTCCAAATGTAAGTAGTCTATGCAAACCAGATCGAGAGGGGAGGCGGAAGTCAGGCCACCCATTGGCGCGCGTGTGTGTGTGGTGGGTTTCTTTTGTTTTATACAACTACATTTTCTTGTGACATACTCCTCTATGTCTCTCTTCATCTGTGGCCAATAAAAGCGTTCTCTGGCGAGATGGAGCACACGTTCTGTGCCAACGTGCCCCATGTTGTCATGGAGATGTTTTAGAGCAACTGACCGGTACTTGGTGGGTAGGACTAACTGTTTTCTCTCTGATGTTTGGCGGTACAGGACTCCATTCTCCAAATGTAGTTGACTCCACTCATGAAGGAGCTTGCGAGTGAACCCACTCACTGACCTTCTGACCTCATCAGTAAGAACATTATTTGTCTCTTTCAATGTTATTATTTCCCCTATTCCAGGGTCCTCTTGTTGTGCTTTTGCCAGCTCTTTGTGGCTTATTTCGGGTAAGAATGAATGAGGCTGTGGTACCACATCAGCAGAGGAGGTGTAAAGTGCAGCTATCCATGCTACATCTTTCTTTTCGGCTGCTCTACTCCCCTCCCACGTCGCACACAACACATCCTGAGACAGCTCTTCCGTGCATTCCGCTACATAGTTGTCAATATCAAGTGGGATGCGTGAAAGCGTGGACGGAAGTTGTGTACCCTTGGACTTGCAGTGACGTGGAAGAAGTTGGGGCATGGAGGATTTAACTTGAAGCAGCTCATACAATGGCTTTGCTATTTTAGCAAAGTCCTGTATGTAGGAGCGGTAATAACTCAGGAAGCCAAGCACACGTCGGAGGTCACCAACTGTTTGGGGCGGTTTGGTTTTTAAAACCATCACTGCCTCTAGGTCTTTGGGGTCAATCCGAACTCCTTCGGCTGACACCAAGCGTCCAACATAGCGAACCTCCTTCTGAAACATCCCACACTTTTCTGCTCGTAGCTTCACCCCATGTTTCTGTAGTGCTTGGAGGACCTTGCGAATCACCTCCACGTGGTCACTGAAAGATCTAGAGTAGCACAGTAGGTCATCCAGGTACGGGATGCAGTAATCATCTCTCAGAGAGCCTAACATCTCCTCCATGCTCCTTTGGAAAGCTGCAGGTGCATTAGAAAGTCCAAACGGAATCCTTACCCATTCGTAAAGCCCCCACGTAGTGATGAAAGCAGTGAGATGGCGTGATCCTTCTGCCATAAAGCCCTGGTGGTAAGCTTTACCTTGATCCAGTATGCTGAACATTGAGTACCCACCTAGTGTATCTATCAGATCCTGTATTCGCGGCAGTGGATGTCTGTCAGGTACGGTTTTTTGATTTAGGAGACGATAGTCTATGCAGAGACGAAGTGTGCCGTCCTTTTTCCGCACACATACAACTGGGGCAGAATAGGCAGACTTAGATTTTACTATCCAGCCCTTTACAAGAAGATCTTGAATGTAATCTTTTACTTCTTTAAACAGTGGTCTGGGAATGGATGTGTACGCTCTCTGCACAGGAACTTCGTCTTTGAGGTTGATCACCATTTGCAGATTTGGGATACAGCCGAGGTCATTTCCATCTCTTGCAAAGGCGTTTGACTCCTCATATAGCATCTTTCTAGCAGCCTCTTGTTGTTCTTCCTCCAGATGGTCGAGGTTTACAGGTGGGTTCCACAGAGGTGGATCGAAGTTGCTAGCCTGAGTGGTGTTTATCTGACTGACCGTTGCTGCAGGCTGTGATTTGTCCACAATATCTGCCTCCACAACATTTTCAACATGCTGCAGGATCCCAAGAGCTGTTTTGCGTGGTATTGTGATGTCATGATTAGTGTTATTACCAATTGGAATGGTGATATAGGGCTTTATTGGGTTCTGGATTTCAAATAAACCTGGCCCTGCATCCCACTCCCCAGACGGTGGGCTGTCTTCATCCGCCTCAAACAACACTAATCAGGTAGAGGTATCTATGTTTGACGGAACCCGACACCTCACCCACAGCACTTGACCAGCTGGGAGTAAAATATCCTTGGTGCCTGTTCTTAAGCGTCCCTGCTGTATAACTGGCTTTGCTGTCTGGATAAAGGTGACAAGAGCTTCAGCTGTCTCTTTTGGGACAGATATGGCATTGCTAAGCAGGCTAGCAAGTACTGGCACTAGTCTCTCTGGTTTTTCACAAATTAGCACTTCCAACACATTAAAGCCAATCAATGGTTTATCCATAGGGTAGCTGCTGATGAGGAAGGGGACACTAATGGACAGGTTGGGGTCCAAATTCCCTGGCAAGTTCACTGTAATAGCTACCCACCCATCATAGGGAATGAGACTACCATTTGCAGCAATAACCTTCAGTTCCTCCTCTCCAAGAATGTCAGAAACTGAGTGAATGCTGAGGTCAGGTAGGTACTCTTCCTTCCAGGCCCGACTGACTATACTGACTTGGGACCCAGAGTCGAGCAAAGAAGTGACTGCCAAGCCATTTAGATAACTCTGAACTAGGGCCTTTTTTCCAATTAGGCTAGCAACCGCTCTAGCTTTAGCTATTCGTGGTGACTGGGGAGGGAGCTGAGCTACTTGGTTGCAGTGACTTAATGTGTTTGTCGTTACTGGGGTTGAGGGTGATGTGGGGCGTGTATTGTCATTGTTGTCGGCCTTCCTTTCTGATTGGGACTTACTCACAGACCCGGCCACTAGATGTCCCTCTCCAGTGTCCGATTGAAATTTCCCTGTTTCTTTGGTCGTTTTAGGCAGCCTGCTGCACGGTGTCCTTCTTCCCCACATGAGAAACAGTGTTTACAGTCTTGTCTGTCTTGTTCCACACAACTTGGACAACCATAGGGTTTCCCACGTTTAGACTGTGTCCTATTTTGATTGTACTGCCGTCCATTGTAAGTTAGCTGTTGTTGGTTTTGTTTTTGCATGGTCTCCACCAGTCTGGTGAGCTCCTCTACTTTGGTCGTGAGGTCTCTCAGAGGATCTGGTTTTGTTTGCTTTGACTTGGACCCTACACCCTCTGACTTTGTGCTAGGTGTCTCTACCATATCCGACTCGAGCTGTGCGCTGTGCGCATTCGTTACAGTCTGTCGACGAGACAAGCCAAGTCTTTTCATTCTCTCATTTTCTTCACTAGTGATTTTCATCACATGACGCAGAATCATCTCGTCAGTGGCTCCACTGTTTGTCAACAACGGTTTGAGCTCTCTGCGTATATCAGTGTGTTTGTGTCCAAAGCCTTGGTACACTGTATGAAGGAAAACATCTTGCACTGTAGCTGCAGAGTATTTAATGTTAGTGTCGGCCAATTTTGATGTCAGTAGGATGCGTTGTTTTAGTCCTATCAAACGATAGAGAAATTGTTGTGGTGTCTCGTTCTCATCCTGTTTTGTACACATCAACTCTTGGAATAGCTCTGTGCTATTTTTTTCTCTGAGGTGAGTTTGGAGAAATCCCTTGAGTTCAGCCACTGTCATGTCGTCTTTGTTTATCAACATCTCTTTGAATATGCCTGGTCTTATGATTTTGAGCACTCCACGAACAATCTCTGAGTCGGAAAATCCTTCTTTGATCCCATCATCAATTTGTCTACAGACATTGTTGTAGCTGATATCTGAGGATTGATCACCGATCTGCCCGCCTTGCACCTTGAACTCTCTTCGTGAAAGGTAGCTAAGTTCTCTTAAGGACACCATCCCCTCGCGAGCTGACTGAGAGGCATGTTCACCCGGTGGGTTTCTGTCTGGCTGCCTCGACAGAACTGAGGATGGGGGCATATGTGTCTGTGGTGGCAACACATGTGCTGGTATACACTGTATCAGTTTCTTGCTAAGTTCCTCGTAGCTAGCGAGCGCTTTAAGCAAATCAGTGTTTGATGTGCCAGGCACATTTAACATTGTAACCTTAACCAAGCCTGAATCTGGTTCGGCAATACCACTAGGCAACGTAGTACTGACTAAGGTAGGTGTGTGTCGACTCTGTGTGTGAGAGCCTGTGGTGACTTCAGGGGGTGTTTGGCTAGTAACAAAACCCTCAGAAAAATTGTGACGCTTGTCACCACTCTCCCCAGTATGTAACTCAGAATCACCCTTTTCGTTAGAAAGTGACATAACATCACGACATTTTATAATATCATCAATAGCATCTTTTAACATTAGCAACTGAACCACCAGGCACAGATCAATCCGTGCAGCAATAAACAAACGCACTGCTGCTTACAACGCCGGCCTTCTGTCGGGAAACATGAGCGAGTACAAAGCATCGTGCTATGCTCTCCGACACGCAGTAAGTGCCGCAAAAACACAGACACAGGGCGCATTGAGTCACATTTCCAGCTAAATGACTCCCGACGCATGTGGCAAGGACTAAGGACCATCTGTGACTTTGGAAATAAATCCTCTACAGTGGTGAGAGCAGATCCGTCGCTGGCTGACGAGCTTAACACTTTCTACGGCCGGCCGAAAGCAATCAAAGCAGTGGGAGTCTGCCGATCAGCGCGTCAGGAAGCAGCAGTCAGAGCAGCGATCATCATGCCATCACCGTGACGGAGGACGAGGTTCGAAGGCACTAAAACGAGTGAATGTAAGGAAAGCAGCTGGACCTGACGGGATTTCTGGCCGTGTTCTGCGGTCCTGCGCTGATCAGCTCGCTGGTTTGTTTACATCCATTTTTAATGAGTCTCTTGCCACATCGGTGGTTCCCACCCCATTCAAAAAATCGACCATCATCCCTGTGCCAAAAAACAATAAACCCTCTTGTCTAAATGACTATCGCCCAGTTGCCCTCACATCAATAGTCATGAAGGTCTTTGAGGGACTGGTTAAAAACGTCATCTGCTCCTCCATCCCGGATACTTTGGACCCCCTTCAGTTTGCTTATCGCCCTAACAGATCCACAGATGATGCCATCTCTCACATCCTGCACTCTTCTCTCACACACATTGACAGCAATAACAGGAACTATGTAAGACTGCTATTTATTGACTATAGCTCAGCTTTTAATACTATAGTCCCCATTAAGCTAGCTTCCAAACTCATAGACCTCGGACTGAATCCTTCACTTTGCAACTGGATCCTTGATTTCCTCACCGGCAGACCTCAAGTGGTGAAACTAGGCCAGTACACCTCCAGCTCCATCACACTGAACGTAGGAGCCCCACAGGGCTGTGTCCTGAGTCCCCTGCTCTACTCCTCACACACGACTGCGTGTCCTCGCACAGCTCCACATCCATTATCAAATTCGCTGATGATACTGTGGTTCTGGGCCTCATTCACAACAACAATGAGACCGCATACTTGGATGAAGTAGGAAATTAACATCATGGTGCCAGGACAACTGCCTCTCCTGAATGTGAGCAAAACAAAAGAACTGATTGTAGACTTCAGGAAGACGCAGCAGCAGCCCTACACTCCTCTTACAATGGCGGGACCCCTGTGGAGAGGGTGAGTAGCTTCAAGTACCTTGGTGTAAACATCTCTGAGGACCTGACTTGGACTACTCACACTCAAACACAGGTTAATAAAGCCAGGCAAAGACTGTACTATCTGACAGCTGAGGAAATTCAGGGTCTCACCAGCAATCCTGAAAACTTTCTATTCTGGAGCTATAGAAAGTATATTGACTCAATGTATCTCTGTGTGGTATGGGAACAGCTCCAGTCAAGACTGCAAAGCCCTGCAGAGAGTTGTGCGCTTAGCTGAGCGCATTTCAGGGTCTGCTCTCCCTCTCTGCAGGACATCTACCACAAACGCTGCAGAAGCAGAGCTGCAAAAATCACCAAAGACTCCACCCACCCCAGTAATCATATTTTCACTCTGCTGCCATCTGGTAAGCGCTACCGTAGCCTGATGGCAAAAACTGAGAGACTTAGGAGGAGTTTTTTCCCACAGGCCATCAGGCTCTTGAACTCAAAACCAGCTACCTCACACTGACACACTGACAGTGTCACTCTGTTTTGCTACAAACTGTTTTGCACATTTGCTTCCTGCACCTTCATGTGATTCTTAATATTTAAGACCACAGCTAAATGCATATATGCACACTGTACATCCCTGTACATTTTTTAATATTTTAAGTCTACAGTTTACATTCATGTACATTATTTTGCGATCTAGATTTATTCCCACATTACACACTTTTTATATTTTTTAGATTTTATTCTTATATTTTTTATTGTTTACTTTTATCTCATTCTTACATAGCTACATTTATGTATATTTTCATCTGTGTGTTTTCCTAATAATTGCACTGTCCATGGAGCGGACCTGACTCACATTTCACTGCTGGTTATATATGCTGTATATAATTTTGTACGTGACGAATAAAAATCTTGAATCTTGAATCTTGAATTCCCTCGTCTTATGTTTCAAGTAGCTGCTTACTATGCATGAACGAGTTGATGTGATTGTAGCATTCCTCTTGATCCTTCTCCACAAGCTCTGACTGGTCCATGTCCGACACTGGATTTACCGCACTGGCAACCCGAAGAAGCTCTTTAGCTGTCAAGGTGAGTAGGCACTTCCTAATGTCCCACACTAGGCTCTTCCTCCCACCACTCGACATGATGGCTCCCTCACAGCTGGCAACACAGTTCGGTGATGGTGCAGTCGACTCTGGATCGCAGGCCTTCACTCGTCCACAATTGCAGTCCCCACAGCTGGACAGGCTAGTTGCTGGTCAGCGTTGTCATCACTCGGCTCCCGATCAAACAGGTGGCGCCGAAAAACGATCCCGGACGAGCCCCCAAGAATCTGTAGCGGGTCCCGGCTAGGTCTCCGCTGGCAGATATATATTGATAATTCCTGGATAGGAGTACTCTGGAAATATTAGAAATATAACAAGAGAAATCAGTGACACAGGACAACAGGCGCTCATTTTCTGAAAATACAACAGAATAAGAAATGCAAGAAAATGGTTACAGTTACTGAGTTCAATGTAGGACATGGTGAAAGTAGTTTTATTGTTTGTTTGTCTTTTGTGAAAAAAATAGCAGCTGTTGATGAATGTTTGTTTAATGGTGACTTTTGTCCTTGTTTTCCATATTTTAACTGTGGAGACTGCGATGATGAGTTGAATGAGTTTGAACTGTTTCGGTGTGAACCTTTCCTCCATGAGTCCAAACAGAACAGAGCAGAAGTTTACATTAAAAGTGAGTCCAAGTCCGTTTAGTTTGGTCCACATTTCTTTTAAGTGACAGCAGTCTAAAAACAAATGTGTGTGTGTCTCGTCCTCAGAACAGTTTTGGTGCTTACATAACAACTCCATGAAACAGTGGCTCTGAGCGGGAGTCTGGTCACTGATATAAGCCTCTTATATCTCCAAGACTTTCATCAGAGTCTTTACAATCCAGGAGCTTTATCAGTGCTGCACATTCATCCTCATTTAAATATTTATACAAGACAAAACCACCCACAACAATGTCATTAAGTTTGTTCAAAAGCCTTTTTGATGTTAAACCGTTCCAATCCAGGACATATTTATGAGTAAAATCACCAAACAACAATTGAAACTCTGGTCCTGACGTGCTCGTCCACTCTCTTCCTCCAACACTTTTTGTCTCGCCCAACGTGCATTTCTTATAAAGTCAAACGATGTGTTTTTATAAAGGCTAGCATTCATTTTAGGCTTAAATCTATGTTCCCTAATCCTCCATGTTTTTACTTTTAAATAAGACACAAACAACATTGTGTTTCCACTTTTAACCTGGAAACACCATTTTAAGTGACTCCATCCTGAAGCTCACTGAGAGAGGCCCAAGGGTTTGCAGCTCTGTCGACAAAGCAAAGACTGTTACTTTGAGGAATCTAAAATATAAAACATGTTTGGAGTTATTTCACACTTTTTTCTTTGCTGCAATTTCTTTACTAATTCAATAAGTGTTCATTCATAGTTTTGATGCCTTCAGTGAGAATCTACAGTAAATAGTCATGAATATCACTAAATGTATTAATTATAAATAAATGAAGAATAGAAAAATGAATTCTGACAAAATATTGTAAAATATAACTTCATCAAAGTAAAGACTGAAACGTCCGGTTCTCTCGTGTCCTTCTTCCTCGTCCTGGGGTTAGCTTCAGGAGCTGGCCTCTCCTTCCTGCTCGGGACGCTCGTGTGAAAGACAAGAACAACTCAAATAGAGTCACGAAGATAAAATTTTAACTCAGGGGAAAGAAAAACAGAGACAAAAGGGAAACCACTTGTGTTGTGTGTTCTGTGTGTCGTGTATAATCTTAAACATTGTGTCCTGGGACAGTATTTGTCCGTGAGTATTCTTTACATTATATATTACAAAGGTAAGGAAGCCCTCTCACAGCGAGGACAGCAGTAAAAGGACATCAGTGCAGCACAACATTCAAGAGAACACATCTATCAACAATGAGTCTACGATCAGGCCAGCAGTATAACAACAAGTAGTGAACAAGTCTAAAGTCGCCCCACGACCAGCTCCCACTGTCCCGAGGTCGGAGTTGTGTGCTACTGTTTTGGCTGTGGAGGTGTATGAACTGATCCCAGATCAGAGGGACATTGAAGTAGATTTTTCACAGACACTAAAATTGTTCTTGACTAAACACACAACACCACCAAGAGGTTTTACACTTATGTAGCTAATCACGTGACTCGAATCAGGAAGTGCACACAACCTGCTCAGAGCCATTACATTTCTACAAAAAACAATCTCACACACAAACTGGTTTCACGGCCGTCATTTCTGACACAGTCCAGTTTAGACATCTTCACTCTCCTGAGGCAGACGCAAAAATAAGACCAAATGTTTATCAGATTATCAGGGCATTAAAAACTAGGTTGGATTAAAGCGTAGCAGCATCATTTAAGAAAACATCAGTCCAGACAAGATGTAGAGGCTGGAAGAGTTTTAATCAGACCAGCTTTACTGATGGACTCTCTGAAGCTACAAAGCTGATTATTTCCACTGTACAGCACAAAGTGTTTACAGATGAGTTCAGGGACATACAAACAAAGCAACCACTGTCAAATCAGAGTCGTCTAAAAAGTTCAACCCATTCATTGATGAGGATAGTTTACTCAGAATCGAAGGACGCTTGACACAAATCTAACAAAAGACGAGTCCTCTCATTATTCCTCACACTCTCCACGTTGTTGTTCTTCTTGTAAAATATGAAAAGGCAGCTCATCAGGCTCGTCACATGACAGAGGGAGCACTAAGAGCAGCTGGAGTTTGGATCATTGGTAACAAACGGCTCGTATCCTCTGTTATTCACAAATGGTGACTCTTCAGAAAAGAAGAATGGACAGATGGACAGACTCAGAGACTCTTTGATCCATAGAAATGATTGACCTGTGGGACGTGTCGAGAAGACGTTTTGTATTAAAAACAATAAGGTTCTAAAAACAGAAATAAAGACTGTAAAAGATGGAACTGTTTTTAAGACCTATTGTAGAAATGTTTTTTTACTTTTGGCAGAAGAACAATAGTACGGAAGCCCTGAACGGCCATGGATCATATATTTTTTTCTGTGTTGTTATCTTGAGATCACAAGTTAATTTTCTTGTGATCTCAAGATAATGAAAGTTGTTATCTTGAGATCATGAGTTAATTTTCTCGTGATCACAAGATAACAAAAGTTGTTATCTCGAGATCATGAGTTAATTTTCTCGTGATCACAAAAGTTGTTATCTTGAGATCACGAGTTAATTTTCTCATGATCTCGAGATAACAAGAGTTGTTTTCTCGTGATAATGACTTTATATTTTCTCGTGATAACAAAACGTAACGAGAAAAGTCCGAGCCTTCTGTTACTGGTGCTGGTGGCGTTAGGCTAGGCTACGTAAGTTAGTATGCGAATGTGTGTCTTTGAATTTTCATAAATTTCAATTGCTCGCAGCAGTAGAGATGGATTTTATATCCGCATTGAGAGAGAGGGGTGTCCCAGAGGAGAACCTGACAAAAATGGAGGAAGATAAGGTATGTCAATTGCTAAATTAACATGATATTTTATTGTTCTTGATTTATGGTTCTTGTTCATCATGCTGAAAGCGAATAAGTCCTATAGCAGACGAACACACAAGGCATCCAGTAATGTCGGATTTGCAAATCAATTTCTTTTAAGTGATTAAGTGATATTTATTTAAATAACCTAACGCTTTATATACAATAGGCCTACGTGTTGTTTTAGAGTAGCTTTCAATGAATACACAGAAAAATAATGATTCAAAGGTGCAAAAAATTAATTATATTCAAAATTATATAATCAATAATGACATACCAGCCGTTTTAAAATAGCTATACAATTTTTTGACCGCTAGATGTCGCATCGGCCACACTAAGCATGCTAAGGATAAGGATGTCCTTAACTACACTGTAATCTTTACATTGCAAATAGTTGTTTGCCTGTTGGATATGGGGAAATCCTACATTGCACCTTTTAAAGAATGGTAGAACTGGTCCTGTCTGTAATATTCTGGGCATCCTAAACCACACACTTAAATCACTGACTTGTGTAAGTATTTGCTCATTTTATTATTCTGTAACACACTCTGCATAACACATTGCCCAAAAACTGTGAATGAAGTGTTTTTAAGGCTGTAATACCAATATTAGATGATTTGTTTAACTGATTTAGAGTACTTGTTGCCATTTTTTACACACACACACACACACACACACACACACACACACACACACATATATATATATATATATATATATATATATATATATATATATATAATGTATATGTATATATGTGTATATATATATGTTATGTATTTTTGAAAAGTAAACACATACTTAAAGAATATTATGATGATGTGTTTCAGATTGACCCTGCTGTTGCCAGACTTCTAAAAGAAGAGGAACTGTCAAAGTATATACCTCGATATGGCGACAGGGTCTTTGCAAAGAACTGGATGTTGGTAAATGCAGAGGAACATGGGAATGAAGACAGAAAACAGAAATTGATTAACCGATTGAGAGATAAAATGAAACTACCAGCTATTCAAAATCAGAAAAAAAAATATGGATTTGGCAATAAAAATGCTGAAAGCAAGACAAGGAAAGTTGAACTTGGCTGGATGAACTACCAAAATGGCAGCTACAAACAAGTTAGAAGACTCAAAGGAGGTGGAACACGAGAAATTGTTGTTAAAAAAGAAGACACCGTGTCAAAGATTCTAGATATCGGGAGAAAACTTTTTTTCCCGGGTGGTGAATCAGCTAAAGGGAATGCTGATGATTTCAACTTTATGCTCTGTGTCACTGGCTCTGAAGAACCACTCAAAGAAGTTCAGACAATTGGCGGCTTGTACGAGTCAACACATTACAGAGTCCTTAGACTGTATGTGTGCACAATACTGAAAGGATTCTGATCAGAGTGACGAAACTGAAAGGAATTTGAATCTAAAGAGACCCAGGCTTAATTCCACTCCAGACATAACTCCATGTACTTCAGGATGTCACAATCAGAACAGAAGTGAAACTTTGCACTCCCCACCTTCTATGCCTGTAAGTTTGAAAGATGATGTACTCCAATCTTCTGATGATGAAGTGGTGTTCCTGGGTAAGGATTTGAACACATCCTTTGACATGGTCTCTGACACACTTGTTTACTCCCCTTTACATGCTGATTGTGTGGAAACAGAAACATTTTTGAAACAATACTGAAACCGTTCCATCGAGTCAGATTCAGTTTTCATTCCAGGTAGCACATTCTGTGAAGTTACAGATGCTGAAAAAACTGTGCCAGACGATCCACCTCAGGCAACTGACACTCAGGAGCCAATAAACAATGAATCCTTCTTTGAAAATCCAAGGCATGTGACTGAAAGTGAAACAGTTATAATTCGCAGAGTTCACTGTGTAAATGATATGATTCAAGGTTTTTTAGACAAAAACATTCTGCATTCCAATGTGACTTTTAAACGTGTACTCGAAAATGGTGAGGAGGAAGCTGGCATCGGCGATGGCGTGTTCCGGGACTGTATTACTGAATTCTGGGACACATTCTTTGCAACAAGAACATGTGGAACAACTTACAAGATACCTACTCTGCATCACACTTACCAAGAAAGCGAGTGGGAAGCTGTTGCACGTATTTTTGCCATTGGGTGGCTGCGCTTTGGTTACTTGCCAATTCAGCTGGCACCTCCTTTCTAAAAGAAGCACTGTCCCTTCCTTCACCAGAAACCAGTCTAATGGAGGCATTTTTCAATTACATTAGTCCAACAGAGAAGGATGTTTTAAGTGAAGCTCCAAGACTTCCAAAGTGCTGACATGGATGAAGTCCTCAGTGTCCTCAGCAGTCACAACTGCACGGTGCTTCCTAATGAAAACAATCTCCAGAAAATCCTGGAAGAAATTGCACATAAAGAGATGGTGCAACAACCAGCCTACATAATTAAGTGCTGGAAACCCATTCTGCAATCTATTGGGGAAACCATGACTGCAGAAAGTCTGGACAAGATAACTGAAAATCTCCAACCAAAGGCAAGACATGTGGCAAAATCCATTAGCTTCCCACAACCAATGTCCCCATCTGAAACAATTGTATCAAATCATCTCTTGCGCTTCATTAGGGAGAGAGACCAGAAGGAGCTTGGTTTTTTTCTCAGATACTGCACAGGGTCTGATTTATTTCTCTCCAAGACAATTCAAGTAACATTTAAAGAAATGAGTGAGTTTTCAAGAAGGCCCATTGCCCACACTTGTACCCAGCACCTGGAACTTGCAAGCCACTACAGCACCTATGCAGAATTTAGGGCAGAGTTTTGCTCTGTGCTTAACAGTGGAGTGTGGGTAATGGATATGTCATAGACATATGAAGGTTAAAGTTGAAGTGCCTGCACCAAGTGAAAAAGATGTCTGTAAGTTTTTCAGTTGGCCAAATTGAATTTCTGTGAATTGATGCAATTTATTTCACAGAAATGAAATTTGGCCAACTAAAAAATTTAGATGTGATCAGTCACTAGACAATTTTATATTGGGTGTAAATTTATTTTACAGTGTGATTTGAATGGGATAGTTTTATGTTTTCCAATCAAGCATTTGTTTCTTGATTACAAATTTTTCCATTTATACATCCAAAATTTGATAAACATAATCTGTTGTTGAAGCTGCACAGATGCACTTGATGCACTAGTTTTTTTTTTCATCAACTGATTCATTTATTTCTGTACACAGTCGTATGGCTCTTTCAATTGCTTTTGTATTAAAAACAAAGTTGTTTGACTCTAATCATTTAATGTACTCTGCTTCTGTTTCCATTAGGTGACAAATAAAACTGTAAATTAAAAAATAGTTAGTTATGAAACTAAAACGAATACAAATATAACATGCAACCCAGAAAAAAATGGCATTTTATATTTTCACATACAAAAATGCATACAATTACAATTATGGCATATTTATGTGACATCTATAAACCTAAAAGTTCTCTAACCAGCGGTCGAATGTTTTTGTAGAGTCTCAATGCCTCTGTGGCTGCTGCACTTGGCTGTAGATTGTTCTCCTCCATAACAAGAATGCAGAGGTCATAGAAGTCACGATCACAGGGTATGTCTGATTTCCACAGGCAGACATTTTCATGGATAATCACATCCAGTCTTTCAAGATCTACAGGTTTCAAGTAGTCTTTTGATTGATAAAGTTCTGGTAAGTTGTACATGAGGAAGGGTTTCCCATGTTGTAAGTCACAACCGTTGCTACGCCGGATCCGATGGTTATTCCACATGTTTACAACAGTGTCCAGTTCATCCTAAAAACAAACCATATTAGGAATAAATAGAGGAGTATAATGACTTGTTGTCTAGTAGCAGGTATGTTACAATAAATAACATTAAACCTGGAGGGCCCTTGTCTGGCAGAGTTTTGCTTTGACCCTAATTAAACAACTAGAAACTTCCTGGCAAATTAATTAAGCAAGTTAGAGCTAAACTCTGCCGGATGTTGGCCATTCAAACTACTTTTATTTTAAAGCCTAAACGAATTAGGCCAGCCTATTTAAGGGAAACTGAAACCAGAGTTACTTCTCTCTCATTATGAACATATCTAAATATTTATATATTCGCACTTGGATGCTAAACTATGTATTTTGGTAGCAATGCTTTGTATGACTCGTGTCCCAATCTAAAACAACAATTCCATGAGCAAAAACGTGTTTGGAATAAAAACCACTTCACTGAGAGGCGGTAACGATTGTATACAACAGACATTATAAATTGAGACAAATAACTTTTCTGTTTGGTTGACTGCATTTTCAGTTTGATGATGAATAGACTGTGAAATCTGCATTTTTCCTGTAGGCCTATAACAGCGTAACAACTTAAAAATAACCTACTTGTGGTAGACCTATTGTCTAGGTTATGTTGTAGCATATTTGAGTTTATTTATTATAATTTGTGTATTTGTTTATTATTCTTATTCTTATTATTATTAATAATAATAATCAGTTCCCTGGGCCTTTATTGTTATTGTGAGTGTACACAAATAAATAAAGACAGTTTATATTTTATAATTATGTCTTGAACTTATCTGTATGGGTAAAAAAGACGGAGTATCGTGAGTTGTTTCCACTAACATAAAGGAAAAAAATTAGCTGGCGCCTTCTTCGGACAAAGGGTTAAAGAAATCTATTCATATAGGTTTGAATATTAGCCTTTATGATCTTTTTTTTTTTAATAAACGTGTTAAAAGAGACGTGTTTAATTGTTTTAGATAAATGGAAATTATTAAGATAAATTAATAGCAGACTAAACATGTTACCTGGATTAATGTTAGAAAACAGAACCGGATGAGGCACTTGTCAGTAGCATCGCCTGTGAAATCACCAGTTGCCTGCAGTTCTTTAAACATATCCATCCAGTAATCTGCATTTTGTCGTCTGTAGATACCCCACCAGCTTTCTATTCTTTGGTTTGCTGGGCTTGTTCCTTGAAAGACACACGGCCCATGCAGAGTTCCTGTCGAGTCTTCACGAAGGAACTCTTGTAGCCTGTTGACATGTACATTCTCGGTGCCAAAATCGGATCTGATTATTTGCGGACAACCGCCTCGTTCAGCAATAGCGCGAAAAAAATACCCAGCAATTACTCTGGGATTGTTATTGGTGAAGTACGCTTGCATCCAGATGATGTGCCTCGAGAAACCATCAATGCATCCATTGATTGCTATGCCATACGGCTTGATTTTGTCATAAGAATCCATATGCCATAGATAATTAGGGCCTGGCACTCTGTAATGTCGCCTCCGCAACCTTCTCCCTCTTCTTTCCTCCACACCTAATGGATCCAGACTTAATTGTACCTCTCTGACCATTTCTCTGGTCAGCCGTAAACCATTTAAACGGCATCTTTCAAACATCATTCTGTAGCCATGCAGACGTCCCGGTCCCTCAAGTTGGCTGGCAATGAAACTGACTACACGTTCAGGGTCGCTATATTGTCTTCGACGATAAAGTTGCAGACCTGAAAGCCTCCTTCTCAAGTGTCGTACACTAATGTGGAAGTTGTCAATCACTGCCAGACATAGAGCTATTTCAGTTTGAGTGAGTCCTTGATCAAAGTAAAAGCGAATGCGATCATCCATGATGGTTGCGCTTTTGCTGCCTCTAGAACATGTTCTGTTCTTTACGGATATAACTCGTGATCACAAGAAAACAACTTTTGTTATCTTGAGATCACGAGTTAATTAACTTGTGATCACGTGATAACAACTTTTGTGATCACGAGAAAATTAACTCATGATCTCGAGATAACAACTTTTGTTATCTTGTGATCACGAGAAAATTAACTCATGATCTCAAGATAACAACTTTCATTATCTTGAGATCACAAGAAAATTAACTCGTGATCTCAAGATAACAACACAGAAAAAAATATATGATCCATGGCCGTTCAGGGCTTCCGTACAATAGAGTTTGTAACTTGGTCAGTTACTGTTCAGAAGGTTTTATAATGTTTAGTTTGACAGTTGTATTGAAGCAGACGAGGAGTTTTCTGCCTCCTGTTAGTCCCAGCTCGTACTAAACGTTGGTCTCACTGCTTCGTTCCTCGTCTTTTTCCTGTTCCTCTTCTTCCTTCATCCCTAAAACCTTGACCGACTGCAACAACTGACCAATCACAAAGAGAACAAAGAGGAACAGTGAAGGAAGTGGAATCATTGAAACACCTCTCGATACAATCATTTAAACAAAATAATAAATCATATAAAACATGAATTTTCATCATATTACATGTTCTTTAAAAACATGTTAATAATGAATAGTTATTTAATAATTTATTATTTTTATTTATTATTTAATTCTAATTGTTTTAAAGGAAACTTAGAGTTACTTTATATTTTAGAAACAGAAATTATTATTGTCTTAAGTAAAGAAACATTTACTAATCTGGTGACTTATTTATTACATTAAAGGATTTGAATGAAGCCTTTATTTGTCAAATATTTAGTCTGACCCTAATATTTACCACAGAGCCACATATGTTTGAGGGAAGAAGGGGAAGTATTATTTTGTTTTCAGTCAAATATAAAGTTAAAACAGTGATATTTTCTCTTCTCCAGGGCTGCAGCCGACCAAGTGTTTTATACATGTTACAGGGAAATCTGCAGAAAGTCCAAGGCTTTTAAAACTACACTATTTGTCAAGGCCTGGAGCAGTTTGTTGTCTTCCTTGGCTTTTGATATTTATTCTTTAAGGATTTTATCTAAGTTTCCTTTTGTCCAGGACCTGCCTGTTTACGATGAAAGTAGAAATGTTGCGTGTGTAGACTGAGATCTGAGGTCGATCTGAGAACTTGTACCAAAGAAATCGTAAGTTGTAAGTTTAAATCTTCACTTCATAAACAAAACCACTGAGTGCAACAGTCTGTGTATGTGTTACTGTGTGTCACACTTTTATTCTCTATTTACACTTTGCAGACCTTTACTGTGATTAATATCCTCTTAGTTTTTAAATGTTTATTGTATTGGCTTTATTATTTCTGTAAAATGTCTCCACAGTTGGTCTAATTCTAATAAATCTAATTCTAAATAATCTTTATACAGAACTAAATAAACTACAAAAACAACAATGACACTTACCACTGAATATTTTATTCAAATTGTATTTTACAAGTCCTCAGTCGACACGTGCAACATTTCTACCTTCATACTCACCTGTCCATCTTGTCCAGTTGTTGTCCATCAGACTCCTGGTCTCTAGCTTCAGTTCAAATAAATGTACTTGTTTGACTTTCACTGTCTTGCCTGTTTTTGGGTTCGATATTAAAACGTGACACTGTTAGTATTTTGGTAAAACCAGTTTCAGCCAAATCTGTTAACAGGTTGTTGAAGTTTTCTGGTTTAGACCTGGTTTAGGCCTGTTAAGTTATGGTCAGACTAATCACGTGACTCAGAAACGGAGAGTGCAGGGGCTGCAATCACGTGACTCTAAACAAAAGTGAAAAGATTAAGAAAGCCTCCATTTTGCTGTGTCGTGGTGTGAGGAGGTGAGTGTGACATTAGTGTTCTTTGACTTGATTAAAGCTGTTGTCTCAGTGTGGACTGTTACAGAGAGCAGAGGACAGACAGCTGCTGACTTTTACTGCGCTGTATTTCCACTGCGTTACTTCCTCTTGTTTAGTGTTGCCTCAGAACAGAGCCGCACCCTTCCACACAGGACCTAGTCTTGGTGCGGAATCATAAAGAAACCTTTCATTTTACATCTTTATTTTCAAAGTAAGTTGAATACAACAAAATTCAAAAAGCTTATCTGAGAACAACAGAACGCAATTTATTCAAGCTTTTGTTGGGACTGTAGTATTTTCGCTCACAACTGTTTTTTACACTTAATTCTTTCTCTTCTTCGGCAAAGAAAATTAGAAAATTCATTTGGTTTATTGTTTTTCGTGCTATGTTTTGTCTCTAAATGTCTCTTAAGCTTATCTGGGTTTAAGCTCTCATGTGCCAAAACTTCGGAACAAATAACATATTTAGGATCTTCGATGTTTTTGGTAGAACTTGTGAATCCATATTATAAATAGTCTGTTTGGTATTTGTGAGGTTTGCTGACTCATATAGAACCTGCCACGGCTGGAGTTGCAGCTGTGGGTGGGAAGTTGATGTTGTATCCTCCTGAGTTCCCAACTTTGGAGCAGCAGTACGTTTTTTCTGAAGCCAACGATCCATTATTGATGCTGTGACTTGATGCAGGGCAGGCTAACGCATTAATGTATCATTTTGTTTATTTATTCCCTCAACATGCCTGATTTGAACAAAATAGGCCCATTTCTACTTTCAACATTGAAAGTGCTGCCTTGGAAATAAATTCACGTATAAAAAAACTTGCAGTCATGATATTCACAGTTAATGTTTGAAATGTTTTTTGGCCAGCTATGATCTAGCAGTTACTAGGCCTGTCGTGTTTATTTATTTGTTAATTTATTGAGCTATTGTGCTGTATGTGGAAATGAGCGTGATAGTATTTGGCGCTGAGCTCAGCCGCTTGTGGACCAGGATTATGAATCTTAAACTCAGGGGCAGTGTACTGGAACAGTGCAGCTGAAAGATGGTAGATAAAGGAAAGCACAAACCAGAGGAATACAAGCCACGAATAAATAATCCACATAGTTGTCGAGGGTTGTAGCGGCTGCAAGGAAGTGTCAACAGGTAGGCTATATTAAATTTGAGTAAGTACAGCAGGTAGGCTAGTTGTAGCTCATGCACCCATAAACAGATGATGGTCTGTATATGTCAACAGGATGATTAGATTAATAGATAGCCTACTCATAAACCACAAATGCAGTAAAGAGCATAAAGAGCAGGGCAGCTGCAGCCAAAAAACACACCAGCATTCACTCAGCCCGGAAACTTGAGTAAATGCAACAAAGTTCAGAATTCTAGAGTAAATGATGAACCAGTTTTTTTTGGGCAGAAAAGGCTAAAATGAAGTGAGAAAGCTTCAGATCAGAACAGATTATGGAGGAGACTTTACCCAGAGGCCTTCACAGGCCCAAATATGAACAGTTCTCCTGAATAAAGGCAGAGGCCCATCTGGAGAGGTTTAAGACCAACATCTAAACATTAACATGAAATAAAGCCAATAATCAATCACATTAGAAACATCTGGCTCCAGCTCCATGTGATAATTATTCATAAGGTGCTTTATTAAAATGATCAGAGCTCACTGTGTTTGACTCGTTCACCTTTCAGACTGAGACAGAACATGAATAATGTGAGTGTGGACGAAGAGGAGGCCCAGTCTTCACAGAGCCATTATAAAGAGAGAGGTGTGTTCATGAAGGAACCTCCAGATGGCAGCAGCGAGCCAGGGCCCGCTCCAACACAGTGAGTAGTATCATCAGCTGTTTGTGTTTGATTTAAGAACACTGTGGTTCACCTGAAACAGCACAGGACACATTCATGGAGCCACTGCTTTAACTGAGGCTCAGGCCCAAAAATAAGAATATAGTGTCTGAAGGAAACTGTAAAGTGTGTGTTTTCTGAACAGAACAGAGTCAGAGGAAGTGCTCACTGCTGCTTATTAACACTCACTGTACAATAAATCCTGTTGTTTTAGAGATGAGTGTCACAAACAGAGAGCAGTGTCTCCAGTGTCCAGCTGTGTGTCTCTGAAGAGCGACTGGTCCAAAGACCCCCCTCCAAACTTCAGTAATGAACCTGGAGCTCCACAGAGTCGACTGTAAGTGATGCACTAATATCATTTATTTTTAGAAACTTCAGTTTCCAATCTTCAATTTATTATTCATATCATTATTTATTTCAATAATCTTAAGTGTATATTTAATTTCATATATTATTGACAAAACAAGGACAAAGGATGGAATCACATTTAAACATTTAGATCTTTTATATTAGATGTATATTATTCAGTGAATGTGTCAGTTTTCTGTGGGACCATGATATTTCATCAGTCTGTGTGCTACACTGTTCTCTGAGGAGTGGCCTCACACTTTCCATTGAGAACAAGTCCATAAAGTTTCTGGGCCAGTTGTAGATATTAAAACAGTCTGCTCAACGCCCTTTGGCTGAAGTGACATGAAGTTGGGCCACAGCGGACCAGAAGTAAACTGGTCTAAGACGGACATCTGTCACTCAGTTTTTCTCAAACCTGTTTAGACCAAAGACCACCTTAACACAAAACTCTAAAAAAAAAAAAAACAATATATCAACTTTTACAGTTCACAGATTTCAACTTAAAATAACATTTCAAATTAGCAATCACAAAAAAAGAAATAAAAAAATCCAGAAATTGTTTGTTATTTTTGAAAATAAACATTGCAAAAACAAAAAAACAGCCATTATTTGATTTCATATTAGGTTAATAAACTAAAACATGAATTATATACTTTGAGAAAGACTGCTCTAGAGGAGCTTTTGCAGATTTCAGCATCTGTTTAACCAACATTTATTCAGACTGATTAATTTAAAAAGAAAACATTTTTGTTCTTATCCTTCATTTTAGACTCACTCTAATCTGTTTGTGGTCTTAACAAAGGCAGAAGAACATAAGTCGCCAAATATTACAGCTGTTGATTCAGTGAAGTTCATTTTAAACAGAATACAAAGCTATACAACGACAAAGAAAGAGGCCACAGTGTTATGTTAAAGAAACCCTTTGAACAAATCTGTTCTTTTTGATTTGATGATGTCAGTGACAACCGTCCTCTGTCTGACTGTAGAATAAATCAGTGTGTTCATGAAACGTGTTGTTTCAGAGATGTGTCCAGCTGTGTGTCTCTGAAGAGCGACCGGTCCAAGGACGTCCCCCCTCCAAACTTCAGTAATGAACCTGGAGCTCCACAGAGTTGGCTGTAAGTGATGCACTAATATCATTTATATTGACTTCATCAGCAGCTGATCAGTGCAGATATATTCACTGAACCACTGTCATCTCTCCATCACTGTTTAAAATAAAAACTGTAAAACTGGAGACAGGACACATTCAGTCCAAAGGAAGACTGTCCTATTTATTGTCAGCTGTTTTTATCTGTCAGTAATAACTCTCTTCTAATGTCTTCATTTGAGCTCAGATTTAAAGTGAGAGGATGAGACACAATATGACTCCAGTCAAATGAGTTAGTTTCATTAATGGCTCCATTTCCAGAAACAGGTCAAATGGAGGGGTCAGTATTTTTGTGCAAAAGCAGGGACCAGGCTGTGACCTTTTGTAAAGCTGTTTTAATGAATGTGTTGATGTCCACAGAGAGAGTCCTGGTGACGGCCCATCGTCCTGTGGTCTGTGTCAGAGCGTCCTGACTGATCCAGTCTCTACCAGCTGTGGACACTGCTTCTGCAGACAGTGTCTCTCTTCAAACTGGGACCAGTCTGGTTCACCTCAGACCTGTCCCCAGTGTGGACAAAGACTGCACATCTTCAGCAGTTTACAGAGTAAGACTGTTCATCCTCTTTTATAGTTTTAGTTTTAATTCAACGACTAAACTAATGTGTTCAGGGCTGACTGCCACAGACATGTGATGGACCTGAAACAGCTCTAATAAATGTCACAGCATCAGATACATGTGGACAGCTCTGTTGTGGATAAAAGAGAGACTCAGGGATGTGCAGCCAGAGACTGAAGCCCAGAAGTCAGTTAAAATTAAGAGAGTTTTTGTGTAAAATATGTTTTTTGACGTCACAAAGCATTCAACAATACCATAACTGTAGCATCCTCAACTGAGAAGGTCTAACTCTGGAACTGATGGTTCACTTGAAAGTTTATTGAAAGCCTGGATGAACATTTGGTGAACTCATCGTAAGAGCTTAAACAAATAACAGTTACTACAATTAAACTGTCTCTTAAAGCACAGATCACCAGTTTAACCTTAAAATAAATGTCTTTTGACAATTATAAAAACAATGAATTATATTTGACTATGGCTTATGAAACTACTCGTGTACAAGACAAATTCCAATTAAATTATACTCTTTTCTTTACCATGAAATGTAAATGATTTGATTAAATATACTATACTACACAATTATAACACTGCAATAAACCTCATTTCACGTTATTTTTTTGTTTTGACACTATCTTTGTAACACTCTTAACAGCCATGTCATGCTAGCGCCCTCTGCTGGTACAAAATACAGCAATTTGTAACAACATGGGAAAAATACAGAGTAAAACGATAAATGGTAAAAACTGAAAACAAACCTTGTTCCCTCGTCAGCAGGAGCTAAAGACTTATCACAGATTTATATTTACTCAAAATAAACAGGTGCTGTTCTTTTTTGTTTTTAATTTTTTTTAGAAGAAGTGTCTTAAAGTAAAAGTAGATGTGGCCTGTTTTTAAACCTTTGTACAACTAGGCACTGTTTTTGTGACACTGTTTCATGATCCATGAGTTAATTCATACAGAAGCAGTCACGTCCTTCTGACTGATAATATTAGTCTGTCCTCAAATTCATCACTCTTTTCTGTCAGGTTTTAAGTATTTTATTCTAGATGAGCTGTGGGATTTTTTTTTAGCTCTTAAGAGTCCAAAGTCTATTAAAGTCTGCTTGTTCTCAAAAGAAACGGTGTTCTTCTTCTTCAGCAGTGTTCAGTTTGTCCTCTGATAGAACTAATGCATCCTTCCACTGGGCTCTATTTTTAAAGATAAACAAATGCAAAGATGATTTTCTGTTGAAAACATTGTTCTGATGCTATCCATTTAAACTTTATACTTCAAACATTTGACACAAGCCCATTTAAAGCGTGTTTGTTCTTGTTCCAGGTGAGCATAAGAGGAGTCTGCAGCAGAGATGTGAAAGTGTGTCTGAAGGAACTGAAACAGGAAGTAGAATGGCTCTGAACAGGATCTACACTGAGCTGTACATCACAGAGGTCAGTGAAGAGGTCAGTAGCCAACATGAGGTCAGGCAACTGGAGACTCAGTCCAAGAAGACTGACCACGACGCTCCAATCAGGTGCCACGACATCTTTAAAGCATTAGCGTCCGATCAGAAGCCCATCAGAGTGGTGCTGACCAACGGCGTGGCTGGAGTGGGGAAGACCTTCTCGGTTCTGAAGTTCACTCTGGACTGGGCCCAGGGCTTAGAGAACCAGGAGGTGGATCTGGTGGTGCCCCTGTCGTTCAGAGAGCTGAACCTAGTCACAGAGCAGGACTACAGTCTGCTGACGCTGATACAGGTTTTCTATCCAACGCTACAGAAGCTGACGGCAGAGACGCTGGCCGACAGGAAACTCCTGTTCATCTTCGACCTCGATGAGAGCAGACTGCCTCTGGATTTACACAACTGTCAGGTCATCTCTGAGGTCACACAGAGGTCACAGGTCAACATGCTGTTGGTAAACCTCATCAGAGGCAAACTGCTTCCTTCTGCCCTTATATGGATCACCTCCCGACCGGCAGCAGCCAATCAGATCCCTGCGAGGTGTGTGGACAGGGTCACAGAGGTCAGGGGCTTCACTGAGGCCCAGAAGGAGGAATACTTCAGGAAGAGGTTCACAGATGAAGAGCTGAGTGACAGAGTCCTGTCCCACATCAAGACGTCCAGGAGCCTCCACATCATGTGCCAGATCCCAGTCTTCTGCTGGATCACAGCCACAGTCCTGGAGCACATGTTGGGAACTGAGCAGAGAGGACCACTGCCCCAGACCCTGACCGACATGTATGCACACTTCCTGCTGGTGCAGACTCACAGGAAGAGGCTCAAGTACCAACATTCCACTCATCTACAGCTGACACAGGACGACTGTGAAGTCCTTCTGAAGCTGGGGAGGCTGGCCTTTGAACATCTGCAGAAAGGAAACATCATGTTTTACCAAGAAGACCTGCAGCAGGTGGGTCTGGACCTGACCCAGGCCTCGGTCTACTCAGGACTTTGTACAAAGATCTTTAAACGAGAGACGCTCAACTTCCACAAATCAGTCTACTGCTTCCTTCATCTGAGCGTCCAGGAGTTTCTGGCTGCGCTTTACAGACACCTCTGCTTTAACGAGAACAAAAAAAATAAACTGAAGAGGTTTCTGAGATTCTGGAAATATAACTCAACACTAGACATCTTCCTCAGAGACGCCATGGAGGACTCCCTCCAAAGTCCAAATGGCCACCTGGACCTGTTTGTGCGCTTCCTTCACGGCCTCTCTCTGGAGTCCAACCAGAGGCTTCTGGGAGCTCTGCTGGGTCCAACACAGATCGACTCAGAGACAAAACAAAGAGTCATCAACAACCTGAAGAAGATGAACACAGGGAGAATCTCTCCTGACAGAAGCATCAACATCTTCCACTGTCTGACAGAGTTAAACGACCACTCGGTCCATCAGCAGATCCAGGACTTCGTGAAGTCAGAGAACAGATCAGAGAAGCTCTCTGAGATCCAGTGTTCAGCTCTGGCCTACCTGCTGCAGATGTCAGAGGAGGTCCTGGATGAGCTGAACCTAAAGGAGTACAACACTTCAGCTGAAGGACGACAGAGACTGATCCCGGCTGTGAGGAACTGCAGAAAGGCTGAGTAAGTACTGTGTAAATATTTACTAATAATCTTTAGTCTTGAGGAAAACCACTTTAGTCACAAACAGGAACTGTCATTAAGAAGGGGGTATATTAAAATATTAAATATCTGATTCAGGGTCAGGCCACAGCTTTAAACAATACTGTAATTAAACTGAAGCACTGCACATTATGGGATGTGTCATAGTTTTCTGACTGAACAGCTGCAGGGATTATGTGGGTCACTGAGTTTGATATCAATCATTTCCAGATGGTTTATGTGCCACTGTTTTTGTTCTTTCAATCTTTTTAAACTTGATTTATTTCTGTAGCTCTGCTCTCGTCTCGTGTCTCAGCCACAGTCGGCCACAGGACGGGCTTAAACACACACACCCCAACCTCACAGAGGACGGCTGTCTGTGTCACTAGTTCTTTTTTCTTTTGTTTTTGTCAGTGTCTTTGTAAAATGCACAATGTTGCTGAAATGAATGAAGCATAAATCTGAAATGAGTGAAAAGAGAGGACCGTAATAAGCCTCACTTTGGCTCCTGCTCATGGAGCATTCATCCAAACACATTTAAAAAGCCTTCATGTTTACAGCATGTTACAAAAGGACCTTCTGCTGAACTCTGAAGTGTTTTAGACTGAGAGCTCTGTAAATGTGGGCCTTCAGTCACAATTATATTTTTACAAGACTTTGTGAAGCTTTTTGTCTGATTTTTCAACAGATGTGAGATATTTAGTGTTTTTCATATTTAGTTTAGTGTAAGGAGCTGTGACAAAGAAGAAAAGGTCGGGACAATAATGAAAAGCAGTCAAATATGTTTGTATCTGTTGCAGCTGGAGATAGTTTTAAACTTTGAATTTAAAGTGAGTAAATGTAGTTCTGTGACCTGGACGACTGAGAACCTTTACATCTCTAATGTTTGACTTAATGTTACTGTGTTTACAGACTTCGTGATTGTGGACTCTCAAAGACTCACTGTGAAGTTCTGTCGTCGGCTCTGAAGTCCAGTCCCTCTCACCTGAGAGAACTAGACCTGTATAGGAACAAACAAATAACCTCAGGAATGAAGGAGTTGTGTGAAGGACTAGCGAGTCCAAACTGTCGACTGGAGACTCTGAGGTCAGTCACTGGTCCTTCTCTTCTTTTCACTGACTCTTGGGTTTGAACAAACAGCTCATAAAGTCACACTGTATCATGTTTATGAGAGGGATGCTTGGCCAAAGAACAAATGAAAAGTCTTCAGTAAATCAGTGTCAGTCTTTTTCCAATCCACCGAGCTCAGAAATAGTGTGTTGTACGTTCTCCTCTTTTTTGATTCATAAAAGTCCAGAGCTTCTCTTTGAACCGGAGCACTTTAAAAAGTCATATTTTCATTTACATCTGAATGTAAAAGAAAATGTGTCTTGGACAAACGTAAATGAAGAAAGTGTTTGATGGAGGCAGACTTTGGACTTTTACAAACTGTGGTATTTTCCTGAAAAACTGAGCTGTGTCTCGTCCTGAGACACATCAGAGCTTTGAGGATTTTATGAAAGCATTAGAACAACACATGAGGAAATGAAAGTATTAAACTGATAACTCTACAAATGTAGAGATAATCGTGCAGGGGATGTGTAAGTTTTATTTTTTTCTGCTTCTTTTACAAAATTCATATCAAGTGTTTTGTTCCGAGTCTCAAACCTTCTTAAATCGAGCTGTGTCTCATTTAAATACTCTCCTCCACAGTTTATTTCTCTTTTTTGTGAAACAGGAACTCCCAAAAATAATGGTCAGTGAGACAGTCCCAGGGTTAAACTGTGAAAGTTTACACCCCAACCTCACAGCAGTGTTAATTTTGACAAGGAATTTTAATTTAGTTTTAGTGTTAATCTTTTAAGTGAAATAATGTTTAGTTTTAGTCTTGTTTTAGTCATCTTATTTGTTTTAGTTTTAGTCGACTAAAATCAAAACATTTTTAATGAGTAATTAATTTGACCTTCTTTTTCAGACATAAAACTATATTTGTTTTAGAATTGAGATTTAAATGTGCAAACATATTTCACACTGTTTATTTCAACACTACTGCTTTTATTGAATATAGTTTCAATCAATGAAAAACAACACCAATAGTAAAAAAAATCTTGCTGTCAATTTTAATATAAACAAAAAGACATCAATGTGTATCAAAGAGATGCAAAAACAGCTTATTTTTAATAAAATTAAATAAATAAATAAATAAATGTGCAAACGTCAAAAGGCCTTTACAGCCCAAGAAAACCAAATAATTAAAATAATAAACGTACTATCCAAACCATCTTTGAACTTAAATAAAGTCCATTGAACAGGAGGATATTCCTTATGCTACATAAACACTGGCATCAAAAACATCAAATGCAAACATTTATTTGAATTTAATTTGTTTTCTTTGTTCTCAAACTTGAAATGAGAACACAGGTCAGTCTCTTTCTCTCACTTCCAGCCGCCAAAACCTTTCATTTTCACAGTTTGCACCAGTTGTTGCTCTGTCGTCTCCAATTCATTTCTTGTCACCACCGCATAACAAGGCGCGCTCTGATTGGCTTTCTTGACTTATCCCACCCGTACCACTTCATCCTTCCCTTCTCCTGACTTGTTTTTGTCACAAGTTGTTTTTGTCTCGTCTTTTATTCGTTGACAAAATGTCAGTGTAATGGCAATCTTTACTTTGCTGTACCTTTAGCCTTTCCTGTATCTTTGCCATCATGCACAGGTAGGAGTGAAGTTGTACGCAGACACAAAAAGCCTTTCCAAGATTATTGCAGTTGAGGTTTGTATTTTATTGCAAGTAAACGAGTACAAAACAGATGAACATACCAGTTAATTTTTCTCCATGGTCTATGATCTGGGCCATGTGTGGTCTGGTGAGAACTGTGTGTGCCCTTCCTGTGTTTTTCACTTCCTGTAACCTATGCCCCCTATATACAACCATGTGCATCTAATCACTGCCACCTAGTGTCCAAAACAATAATTTAAATATATTCAAACAATATAAAATATCATGCCAACAATAAACATAAATGGCTCCTACACACCGGCCCCTAATTGTCTTATAACAATTACTAAAATGTGTGTGTTGGCATTTAATCCTCTTTAGTGATTCTTCTGTCTTCTTTTTCAAAATTGTCATTCTTAGGGCCAGAGGTTCCAGAACATGGCACCTGGTGGGATCTGGTCTTTACCACCAGTCCTTGCTAAATCTCAGTCTCTTTTATCAGACATATCTTTGTTATTGGTCTTTCCAATATATTGTTTTTGTCTGAAGTCGAACGTGCACGCACAAGGCCTTGTGCATCTGTTTTCGTCTCCAGTATTCTGCCCATTAACCAGGAGCCTCGTGGTGCAGTGGAGTCAACTACCACAACTATGTCCCCTGGAGCAAAGTTCCTTTTTACCTTTGACCACCGCTGTTGTTCTTGGATTAAAGGCAAGTACTCCTGTGTCCACCTTTTCCAGAAGAGATCTGCCATGTATTGTACTTGTCTCCATCTGCGTCTTAGGTATAAGTCCTCTTTTACGAATAGTCCCGGCGGTAGTATTGGCTTGCTTTTCAACAGAAGAAGGTGGTTTGGGGTGAGTGCTTCTAGGTCCATTGGGTCCTCTGAAAGCTTTGTAATGGGTCGATCATTTAAGATTGCTTCAACTTCACAAATTAAAGTTTGCAATCCTTCATCATCCAGAACTTGTTGGCTAAGAACAGAGCGCAGCACGTTTCGAACCATGCGGATCAAACGCTCCCATACACCACTGTGATGAGATGCTGCTGGGGGGTTAAAGTACCATTTTATTCCCTTCTGAAGCATAGCAGTCTGGATTTTGTCCTGATTCAAGGCATTAAGTGCTTCTCTCAATTCTCGTTCAGCTCCAATAAAGTTTGTGCCATTGTCTGATCTTAAAGACAACACTTGACCTCGTCTACATAAATCTTCGTAATGTATGGATGCAGGAGTCTGTGTCAAGAGTATATGCAACTTCCAGATGTATTGCCCTGCTTGCCATGCAGGTGAAGATTACGCCATATCTCTTAACAAGACTTCGTCCTCTCTTGACCTCTATAGGACCGAAGTAGTCTACTCCTACATCTGTAAATGGAGGCTTGTCTGGAAGAATCCTTTCCAGGGGTAAGTCTGCCATTTTCTGTTCTCCAACTCTTCCCCGTTGTCGTTTGCACACAACGCAGTATGTTATGATCCTTCTTGCTGCCGAGTTAGCTTTCATAATCCAGTATTTTTTACGGAGTCGGGAAAGCATATGATTTCTTCCTCCGTGGCCAATTTGTTCATGGATATGTCGTAGCAATAGTGTGGATATGTGCAGGTCTTTCGAGAGAATAACTGGATGCTTGGCCTCTTCAGGCATCGCTAGTCTACTCAGGCGGCCACCTACTCTCAGAAGTCCATCATCATAGCCGTTGTCAATCATTTCTTTGAGAAAAGTTGTATATTCATTATGAAACATCTCATTTTTACTAAACTTGCGTTTCAGGCTTTGGATACGTTGCTCTGCTATGCAAAGGTTATTTGGCATGCTGGGATTTTCTTGATGGAAAGGTAAGTCTAGGCAGTAGTGACCTTCTGTCATTTTTGTGGCGTGTTTCACAATATCCAATAATTTTATTTCTTCTCTGGACATTTCCTCCGTTTCCTTGCTGGTTACTTCATTGAAGTCATGATTGTATTGTTTGACCAGTAGCTCCTCTAGATTCACTATAGACATTCGATTGACAGCAGCAACAGGGCAGCCATTCTCATCCCTGATGTCGCAGTCTCCTCTCAAGGGACCATAGATGACCCACCCCAGTAGGGTCCTCACAGCGTATGGTCCATCCCCTATTGACCACCTCCCAAGGTTCCAATACCTTAGACGCATTTGTGCCGATGAGCAGGTCAATGTCAGCATTGATTTCATGAATCTTGACATCCTTCAAGTAAGGCCATTGATTCAGGTCTTCTTGTCTGGGAATGTTGAGCTTGGAGACAGGCATGATCTTATGTGTAAATACATTGGACAGTTGTATGAAATCATTTCTGTCAAGACTTGATATCTCTAAACCCGAGATACGATGACTGGTCACAGGTTTCACTTGGTTCATTGTACGCAAAAGAATACTAGCCTTTTGTCCTGTGATATTCAGTCTTCTCATCATTCTTTCTGTGCAGAAGGTAGCTGAGCTTCCATGATCCAAAAATGCATATGTTTGCAATACTGTGTCACCCTTGGTGGTCTTTACTTGTACCGGAACAATAGAGAAGAGACAGGCTTCTTCACCGGCCCCAATATGCCCACATGTATGAGGTGAGAGAACAGTATTGCTCTCAATAGATTTCTCACTCAGTTCTGTTTTCTTTCCCATGTCCTTTTGTTCAATGTGAAGTATTTCCGGATGATTTTTGTTGCACATGTCACAAGTCAACCGACTATTGCAGTCTTTGCTCATGTGTCCTACCTTCAAACATCCGAAACAGATTCCGTTTTTCTTTAAGAAGTCAATTTTTTCCCTGTGCATCTTTTTCCTGATTTGTGGACACCGCACCAATGTGTGACCATCTCTATCACAGAACAAACAGGAATTTTGAGAATTAGTGGCAGATAAATTTTTTATTCCATTTGTTGTCATTTTTTCTTGTTTTGGTGTTTCTACAGGTGTTACAGTAGTTACAAAACTGCTTCCTCTTGGTCTCAGATTTGCTTTAACAAAGGTGGAGCTTTTGACAGATGTATTTGTCTTAGCATCCTGTATGTTTCCAAAAAGTGGATCCGACAATATCTTCACTTGTCTCTCCATGAAGTCTACCAAGTCAGAGAAACTAGCTCGACGTCCATGTTGTTCCTGGAGCTGACATGCCCTATTCCTCCACTTGTCTCTGAGCTTGTAAGGCAGTTTCAGAAAAATGGTCTTCATTCTGGAAGCAACATTCAACTCTTCCATATAGGTGAGCTGTTCCATTGCATTACAACAACCTCTCAGGAATAATGAAAACGCTTGCAATGCTTTCACATCCTCTGGCTTGATTGCTGGCCAGGCAAATACTTTGTCCATGTATGCTGTGGAAATCTTATGTTCATTTCCAAAATGTTCTTTAAGTAGATCTTTTGCTCTTTTATAGCCCTCAGCTGAAGACAAATGTTGGCAGCTGCGGACTAAATCTTTTGGATGCCCTCTGGTGTATTGCTCTAAGAAATACAGACAGTCGCTGTAGTAATTTGTCTTTCTTTCCACTCCTCTCTCAAATGCCTTGATGAAAACTCCATATTGCAATGGATCACCATCATAAACAGGAATGTCTCTTGGTGGTAAAGTAGAAGAGAGATTTTGCTGAGCTAGAAGAGCTGTGATGTCACTTTGCCTCTGAATTATGTGATAGATATCACATTGATTAGCATCATTAAATACAGGTTGTTGTGTTAGATGAGTCATATCCTGAGCTCTAACAGATGGTCCATCAGCTCTTTCCTTTGGTCGAACAACCTGTTGCTGGGAAGAAGATTCAGTTCCAGTCCACACCTTCTGTCTTTGTTGCACTTGATCAGGTAAGTAGGTGTTTGCATGTGGATTTAATTTGACTGACGCTTTTCCTTTGCGCAGTTCCTTTTTCAAATACGAATTCATCCCATCAGATACTCTTGAGCTGTTTCTTGATTCCATTGATTCAAGTACATTGATTTTTGCATTGGTTGCTGCCAGTTCAGTCTCTAGTTCCAGTTGTTCCTTCTTCCTTTTTAGTGTTTTTTCCTGTGCCTCAAGGCCATGCTTTTTCTGCAGAGCGGCAACCTGTTCCATTAGAGCAGCCTTTTCTGCCTGAGCTTTAATGCAAGCAGAGGATGTTGACGATGCACGTGATGAGCTTGATTTGTGGCTTGATTTGGGTTTTGACACATTAGAAACACTGTCATCCGGTGCAATGTCATCTATGATTACGCTTTGAGCAATGGTATGTGTTTTATGCCATCCAACTTCTGAAAGCCATACATTTACATCCTGTATAAAACCATCAAAAGTTTCCATTTTTTGTTGAAACCAGTGATTTTGCTTTTCAAGTTCATTTTCAGGCAATGGTAACTTCACCAATGACTCATGATTTATTTTGGCTTCATCACAGATGTTGATTAATTTAACCAAGTTAGATTGCACTTTATTTGCATTCTCCTTTGATTTCATGAGTTCTTTCTGCAATTCAATTGACCTCTTAGCTTGTTTATATTTCAAGTTTCTTGTGTTATGACAGTTTTCAATGAACATTTCCAAACCTTTAGCAGTGTGTTTAATAACCCTTTTTTCTTTTTCAGAATCCTGTGCAACATTGTCAACTTGTGGCCTAATGTCTGATTGGACAATAGACATATTTGATTCACTTTTAGTGTGATCCAGTAAACCACATACTGATGGCAGAATGTTTCAAACAGCTAATATTTGTAGTTACAATATAGGATTCAGTCAACAAAATCCATTAGTGTCGCAGTTTCTGGTCACTGTTTCATAGCTTTTCCAATAAAGCTTAATGTTGCACATACCTCTCAGCCTGCGCGTTGTCGTTCAGAGTTTCCAATCTCCATCCATCAGCTACGCACAGGTGTCGTCTATGTTCCGTTCATTGGGAATGGTAGTGTCCAGTTTATAAAAGAAAACAATCTTTATCCAGTTCCAATACTTTTACAGACTCAATTTTCACTCATAGAGAAAAGTTCTCACTCATAGAGAAAAGTTCTCACTTATTGTAATGGCAATCTTTACTTTGCTGTACCTTTAGCCTTTCATGTATCTTTGCCATCATGCACAGGTAGGAGTGAAGTTGTACGCAGACACAAAAAGCCTTTCCAAGATTATTGCAGTTGAGGTTTGTATTTTATTGCAAGTAAACGAGTACAAAACAGATGAACATACCAGTTAATTTTTCTCCATGGTCTATGATCTGGGCCATGTGCTCTTTGGTCTGGTGAGAACTGTGTGTGCTCCCCCTTCCTGTGTTTTTCACTTCCTGTAACCTATGCCCCCTATATACAACCATGTGCATCTAATCACTGCCACCTAGTGTCCAAAACAATAATTTAAATATATTCAAACAATATAAAATATCATGCCAACAATAAACATAAATGGCTCCTACAGTCAGTCTATTTAGTTACTGTTTTAGTCATTATGAAGTTTTTTTTATTTAGTTTTTGTTTTGTTTTCGTCGGCAAAAAGCCTTTGTTGATGAAAAATCTTTGGCATAGATTTTGTCAACAAAATTAACACTTTCTCGCAGAGGATGACTTTCTCTGTCTTTTGTTCTTTCTTTCTTTAGTTTTTGTCAGTGACTTTGTAAAATGCACAATGTTGCTGAAATGAATGAAGCATAAATCTGAAATGAGTGAAAAGAGAGGACACATTTAAAAATCCCTTCATGTTTACAGCATGTTACAAAAGGACCTTCTGCTGAACTCTGAAGTGTTTTAGACTGAGAGCTCTGTAAATGTGGGCCTTCAGTCACAATTATATTTTTACAAGACTTTATGAAGCTTTTTGTCTGATTTTTCAACAGATGTGAGATATTTAGTGTTTTTAATATTTAGTTTAGTGTAAGGAGCTTTGACAAAGAATAAAAGGTTGGGACAATAATGAAAAACAGTCAAATATGTTTGTATCTGTTGCAGCTGGAGATAGTTTTAAACTTTGAATTTAAAGTGAATAAATGTAGTTCTGTGACCTGGACGACTGAGAACCTTTACATCTCTAATGTTTGACTTAATGTTACTGTGTTTACAGACTTACTGATTGTGGACTCTCAAATATTCACTGTGAAGTTCTGTCGTCGGCTCTGAAGTCCAGTCCCTCTCTGAGAAAACTAGAACTGGATCTGAACAAACAAATAACCTCAGGAATGAAGGAGTTGTGTGAAGGACTAGCGAGTCCAAACTGTCGACTGGAGACTCTGAGGTCAGTCACTGGTCCTTCTCTTCTTTTCACTGACTCTTGGGTTTGAACAAACAGCTCATAAAGTCACACTGTATCATGTTTATGAGAGGGATGCTTGGCCAAAGAACAAATGAAAAGTCTTCAGTAAATCAGCGTCAGTCTTTTTCCAATCCACCAAGCTCAGAAATAGTGTGTTGTACTTTCTCCTCTTTTTTTGATCCATAAAAGTCCAGAGCTTCTCTTTGAACCAGAGCACTTTAAAAAGTCATGTTTTCATTTACATCTGAATGTAAAAGAAAATGTGTCTTGGACAAACGTAAATGAAGAAAGTGTTTGATGGAGGCAGACTTTGGACTTTTACAAACTGTGGTATTTTCCTGAAAAACTGAGCTGTGTCTCGTCCTGAGACACGTCAGAGCTTTGAGGATTTTATGAAAGCATTAGAACAACACACGAGGAAATGAAAGTATAAAACTGATAACTCCACAAATGTAGAGATAATTGTGCAGGGGATGTGTGAGTTTTCTTTTTTTCTGCTTCTTTTACAAAGTTCACATCAAGTGTTTTGTTCCGAGTCTCAAACCTTCTTAAATCGAGCTGTGCCTCATTTAAATTTACATTTACATTTACATTTAGTCATTTAGCAGGCGCTTTTATCCAAAGCGACTTACAAGTGAGGATAACAATGGAAGCAATTTTAACAACACAAGGTACAAAAAGCATAAGTGCACAAAAAACTAGTCAGTTTAAACCCAGCGCAGTATACAATGCTACGGATAAGAATTTTTTTTTTGGAATCGATAGAAAGGAAGTAGAACTCAGTGTTTGTCAGTCAGGTGTTGACGGAAGAGATGTGTTTTCAGGCGTTTTTTAAAGATAGCTACAGAATCTGCTGATCTTGTAGCAGCAGGTAGATCATTCCACCAATGTGGAACAGATCCAGAGAAGGTACGTGAGAGTGATTTTTTACCTTTTTGGGACGGTACCACCAGACGTTGTTCATTTGCAGAGCGCAGGGATCTTGTAGGAACGTAGGTCTGTATTAGTGAGTGAAGATATGAGGGTGCAGAACCAGTGGTGGTCTTGTAGGCCAAGAGCATAGCTTTGAACTTGATGCGGGCGTCAACCGGGAGCCAGTGTAACCTAATTAATAGAGGAGTTGCGTGCGCTCTCTTTGGTTCATTAAAGACCACTCTTGCCGCTGCATTCTGGATCAGCTGCAGAGGTTTGGTTGTGCAGGCAGGGAGTTCAGCCAGTAGAGCATTGCAATAATCCAGTTTGGACAAGACAAGAGCCTGGACTAGGATTTGCGTAGAGTGCTCTGATAGGAAAGGTCTAATTTTCCTAATGTTGTAGAGGATGAATCTACAGGACCGGGTGGTGCTGGCGACATGACTTGTGAAGTTTAGCGGATCGTCAATTACCACTCCCAGATTTCTGGCAGTGCTGGACGGTGTAATGGTTGATGGGCCTAGTTGAATGGAGAGGTTGTGGTGGGTCTTTGGATTGGCCGGAATCACAAGCAGTTCTGTTTTTGCAAGGTTCAGCTGCAGGTGATGGTCCTTCATCCAAAGTGAGATGTCACTCAGACATGCCGAGACGCGAGCAGAGACCGCCGGATCGCGTCAGGTTGAAATGACAGGTGGAGTTGAGTGTCATCTGCATAGCAGTGATAGGAAAAGCCATGCTTCTGGATGACGGAGCCAAGGGATGTCATGTATATGGAAAAGAGTAGCGGTCCAAGCACTGAGCCCTGTGGCACCCCTGTATTGAGATGTTGGGACTCAGAGACCTCATTTCTCCAGGATACTCTGAATGACCTATCCGAGAGGGAAGACTTGAACCATTGCAACGCCATTCCAGAGACACCCATCGCCCTGAGAGAAGACACGAGGATGTGATGATTAACAGTGTCAAAAGCAGCAGACAGATCCAGTAAGATGAGTACAGATGACTTGGATGTTGCTTTTGACAGTCTCAGAGCTTCGATGACTGAGAGCAGGGCAGTTTCGGTGGAATGACCGCTCTTGAACCCAGGCTGGTTCTGGTCCAGGAGGTTGTTCCGTGTGAGAAAGGATGAGAGCTGAGTGAACACAACTCGCTCCAGAGCTTTGGCAATGAAGGGAAGGAGGGACACCGGTCTGTAGTTTTCTAGCAGTGTAGGGTTAAGCGTGGGTTTCTTCAGTAGTGGTGTGATGCGGGCCTCTTTGAAAGCTGTGGGGAAGGACCCAGTGGAAAGAGATGAGTTGATGATGTGGGTGAGAGCAGGCACGACAGACGGAGAGATGGCCTGAAGGAGATGTGTGGGGATGGGATCCAGCGGGCAGGTAGTAGTGTCGTTAGAACTAACCTTGGAAACATCTGCTTCGGTTAGAGGAGAAAAAGAAGTGAGCAAACTCATATCAGGGGTCTGAATGAGCTCGACAGGTGGTGGCGAAGAGAACTGACTGCTAATGGCGGTCGTTTTCTTTATAAAGAAAGACGCAAAATTATCAGCTGTTAAATCCGATGAAGGTGGGGGAGCAGGCGGACAAAGGAGGGCGGAAAAGGTTTTAAAGAGAGTGCGCGAGTCAGGTGAGTTGATTAACCTAGAATGGTAGTAGACTGTTTTTGTAGAGGTGACATCAGCAGAGAAAGTAGAGAGGAGAGACTGGCAGATACAGAGGTTAGTAGGATCTTTTGACTTGCGCCATTTTCTCTCAGCTGACCGGAGGCTGGCGCGGTGTTCAAGATTCAAGATTCAAGATTCAAAGTGTTTATTGTCATGTGTACAGACAGAAAGCATGTTTCCCTGTACAATGAAATTCTTACTTTGCCGTCCACAGTAAAATGTCACACAAGTAAGTAAAAATAAAAAATATACAAGTAATAATAATGCAAGTATACAAAAAATACAAATATACAAAAAAAATACAAGAGGGCAAAAGGAGTAAAGTAGTAAAGTGAGGTAGTGCAGTTGTGATGGTGTAAAGTGACGGTGTAAAGTAAAGTGACTGTGTAAAGTAAAGTGAGGTAGTGCAGTAGGTAGACAATTGTTCATGTAATGTTGTGATTGTGAATGTAGATTCCTATCTGCTGTTTAGGAGTCTTATGGCAGAGGAAAGAATGAGTTCTTCATTCTGAAGTCCTGCATTTCACACTTCTGTACCTCCGTCCGAGGGAAGTGTGAACAGACCATGTTGGGGGTGGGAGGGTCTTTGAGGATGGAAGCAGCTCTTCTGTGGACTCTGCGATGGTAGATGCTCTGCAGAGAGGGCAGTGGAGTCCTGGTGATCTTCTGCACAGTCTTCACCACTCTCTGCAGGCGTTTGCGGTCCATGACAGAAGTGCTGCCGTACCACACAGTGATGCAGCTGGTCAGGACACTCTCAATGGTGCAGCTGTAGCTGAGGATCTTGGGCGACATGCCAAACTTCCTCAGCCTCCTCAGAAAATACAGCCGCTGTTGAGCCTTCTTGACCAGCTGCGTGATGTGAGGTGTCCAGGTGAGGTCCTCATTGATGTGGACACCCAAGTATTTGAAGTTGCTCACCCTCTCCACCTAAAGTTCCCGGATGAACAGTGGCTGAGGCGTTCTCCTCTCCCTCCTCATGTCCACTATCATCTCCTTTGTCTTGTCCGTGTTGAGGGTGAGGTTGTTGTCTTCACACCATGACACCAGACTGGCCACCTCCCTCCTGTAAGCTGCCTCGTCACCGCCAGCGATGCGTCCTATCACTGCGGTGTCGTCAGCAAACTTCAGGATGATGTTGTCCTTGTGAGCGACACAGTCGTAGGTGTACAGGGTGTAGAGGATGGGGCTGAGTACACAGCCCTGTGGAGTACCAATGTTTGTGATGGTGCTGGCTGAAGTCCTATTACCAATCCTGACAGACTGAGGCCTGCCAGTCAGGAAATCTAGGAGCCAGTCACAGAGGGTGGGGTGCAAACCAAGTGTGGACAGTTTGTGGGTGAGTTTGTGTGGGATGACCGTGTTGAAGGCGGAGCTGTAATCTATAAAAAGTATCCGTAGGTATGAGTCCTTGTTCTCCAGGTGTGAGAGGAGTAGTGGACGGCAGTAGCGATAGCATCTGAGGTGGACCTGTTGGGCGGTAGGCATACTGCAGGGGTCAATGGTGTCCGGTATGCTGCTTTGAATGTGGGCCAGCACCACTCTCTCAAACACTTCATAATGATTGGAGTGAGTGCCACTGGCCTGTAGTCATTCAGGCAGGTGGGTGGGTTCTTCTTGGGCAGGGGGACGATGGTCGTGGTCTTGAAGCATGATGGTACAATGCGCTGGCTGAGGAGAGGTTGAAGATGGAGGTGAAAACATCAACCAGCTCGTTGGCACATGCTCTGAGGGCCCGCCCAGGAATGTTGTCTGGTCCTGCTGCTTTGGGGTTGATCTTCCTCAGAGCTCTGTGTACCTGTGTTGTTGAGATGGTTGGTGGAGGGGAGGGGGGTTGGGTGAACCAGGTGTGTGTGAGCTCCCTCTCTGCAGTGTTGCTGGGAGCCTCAAAGCGGGCGTAGAAATTGTTGAGGTCATCCGGCAGGCTGTCTGTTGATACGATGTTGTTGGTGGTGGTCCTGTAGTCTGTGATGTGCTGCAGGCCTTGCCACATCCGCCCTGAATCCGCAGTAGAGTAGAAGCTGTCCAGCTTCTCTCTGTACTGCCTCTTGGCCGCTGTGATGGCTTTTCTCAGTCCATACTTCGCAGCTTTGTACTGCGTTCTCATTGCCTGATCTAAATGCAAGAGAGCGAGCACGCAGCATGTGACGTACCTGACTGTTTATCCAGGGCTTCTGGTTGGGAAACTTCCTGATTTGTATGGTGGGCACGATGTTATCAACACAAGTGCTGATGTACCCGGACACATACTCAGCATAATCCTGTACGCTGATGGAAGAGTCCTCCACAGTGGCTGCAGCTTTAAACACATCCCAGTCTGTCAGCGAAACAGTCCTGCAGGGTGATCTCGCTCTCCGGGGTCCAGAGTTTGATCTGTTTGGTGACAGGGTGTGCTCGTTTCAGTCTTTGTCTGTAAACAGGGTACAGGAACAAAGAAATGTGGTCCGAGTGTCGAAGTGGGGCGGGGGTGCAGCCCTGTATGCACCACGTATGTTGCTGTAGACGTGGTCAAGAGTGTTTTTATCACGGGTGGGAATGTCAACATGCTGGTGGTATTTGGGGAATACAGTCCGCAAACTACAATGGTTAAAGTCACCTGCAACAATAAAAACAGCGCCAGGATGAGCCGCTTCTAACGCGCGCTGATGACGCCGTGGAGTTTGTTGAGTGCTAGCGGGGTTAGCACTCGGGGATGTAAACAGTGGCCAAAAACACAGCAGTAAATTCCCTCGGTAGATAATACGGATGGCACTTCAGCAGTAATAACTCCACATCTGGTGAACAGTGCTCTTCAACAGTCCGTATATCTTCGCACCATGAGTTGTTTACAAACACACACACCGCCACCTTTACACTTACCGGACGCAGCCGTTCGGTCACCTCGGTGAAGCGAGTGAGTCTGTAGCTGAATGGCGTTCTCTGGAACTCTATCTGAGAGACAAGTCTCTGTGAAAATCAGGGCGCAGCACTCTCTGATTTCCCGTTGTGTTAAAATCCTGGTTCGTAGCTCATCCAGTTTGTTTTCTAGGGACCGCACGTTCGCTAACAGGAGGCTGGGTAGCGGTGGTCGGCTAGCGCGAGCTTTTAGCCTAGCATGTAGCCCTCCCCTCTTGCCTCGCTTGCGTCGCCGTCTCCGAAGCACTCTCCTGGGGTCAGCGAACTCACTCGAGGCCGGTGCTTCGTGGCCCTCTGGGTAGCCCCGGTGGTGACTCTGCGGACGAACAATGAGTTGTAGCTCCAGCGGAATAGAACCACTAAAATCGAAGTTTCGTGAGTTGGCGATGTCCAATAATGCCTGTCGGTTGTATGTTAGCAGTGCATGGCATTTGTGCACTGCAGAAAGAACGAAAAACGCACACAAAAAAAGAAAAGTAAAACATTTAAGTGTGGAGCGAGCAAACACGTCTGCCTCGGGGGGCGCCATGGGTCGCGTAGAACATCGGATAACCAGGGGGCAGACGAGGATGTACAGGCTGGTCTAGATGTGAGAGGGCATAAGTTGTCCAAGCAGGATGAAAGCGTGGAGCACAGAGTGTCGGTGGCGTTGTTTGTGTTTAAAAGAGAGAGCTCTTCAGAAGAGGGGAGTGCAGAAGAGACAGCAGAGGAAAAACGGGAGGGACTGAGTGTATGCAGGTTGCGTCGGAAAGTGACCAGCGGTAAAACAATTGCAGTGTCTGGAGAAGTTAGGTCAAGGTCGAGAGTAATGAAGAAATGATCGGAAGTGTGCAGTGGCGTGACCTGAGTGTGCCGAGTGGAGCAGTATCTTATGTAGATAAGATCTAGTTGGTTACCAGACTTGTGGGTTGCCGATGTGGAAACCTGCTTGAGGTCAAATGATGCAGTCAGGTTAATGAAGTTAGCAGCCTGTGGCTTTTCAAGGTGGATGTTGAAGTCTCCTAATACCACCAGAGGGGTACCATCCTCAGGGAAGGATGAAAGAAGCGCATCCAACTCCTCCAAGAAATGTCCAAGCAGACCTGGGGGCCGATAGATAACTACAAAATGACTTTTAACAGGGTGGGTGATGGTAACAGCATGGAACTCGAAGGAGCTGTTGTCACACAAGGGTGATAGCTGTTTGAACTTCCAGTCAGTAGGAATAAGTAGTCCGGTCCCTCCGCCCCTTCCAGTGAGGCGAGGACTGTGGGAGAAAGTGTGATTATGGGAGAGGGCGGCGGGAGTGGCATAGTCCTCTGGTTTGATCCATGTTTCTGTATGTGCTACAACTGAAAGACCAGAATGTTGAACAAAAGCTGTAATGAAATCAGCTTTGTTCACAGCAGACTGGCAGTTCCACAAGCCTATTTGAAAAGTAGAAGGGGCAGTTATTGACAGTGATACAACATGCAGATTATTATGGTTGCGCCTTTGCGTGAAACAGATGATAATTTCCGTGTTGAAATGACAGTAGTAATTTGAAAACACATTTAAGAGCCGAAGAGGAAAAAATATACAAGAAGAAAGTAATAGTAGAAATAATAAATTATAAGTGCAAACAATTAGTACAAAAAAGAAGTGCAATACTCAGGTCCTCTGTCGGTGTGTCCCTGTTAGGTGGAGTCGCGTGCAGGTAGAGTCGATGGTCTTTACTCTCTCCGGTCTTCACGCGATGAGGGCTGCCGCGACCGCTGCCGCGGTGGTTACTCCCATGGGCGTAGGTTTGGTCTCAGCTTTGGTGGGGACACCCCCAAACCCCGACCCCCGATTTCTTTTGTTCTTTGTATAAACACTATTTACCCTCCGGTACACTCACGTTAATACCTAAGAATTTGAAATGCTGAACAACCATTGTTTTATGTATGTTAGTAGCCTATTTATACTTACAAAAAAAAAAAACACTGTTGCAAGAGGTAGACTTTGAGAGCTTTTGGAGCATAACCTTAACTTCTTCGAAATAAGAAGTTAAGGTTTCAGGCTGAAACCTTAACTTCTTGTTTTGGATCAGGCTGGTATGGCTTACTTCCCAGGTCCAGGACACTGCTACACTGACTTGCTTGAGGATTGCTGTTTCTCTCACTGACTGTCTCCTGAAGAGCAAACAAAACATACCCTGGTTTTTATCCACACTGATATCCTTTTATACTAATACCAATTCACTTCACTTTTGCATAATAAAACAGGTAGACTTTATTTATATTTAATAATTTGCTATTAATCAATAGTAGTATATCTCATCACAGAATCACTTTAAGACCCTCTTTTTAAGACGATCTGTCACTTTAAGACCTCACCTGAAGCCCTGAAGGTCCAGCTACTTCTTCCTCAACATGCTCTATGACATCTTCACAAGATGTCTGAGTTTCCTATATGTAATTAAATAATGAACTAATGAATCAAATACACACGTATCAGTATGCATTCAACACATCATGTTTATATTTCAGAGCAATTTAAATATGAAGGGGACATGGTTTTTAAAACTTTTAAAATGCATGATTTCTTTAATCACGCTTTAATAATTCATAGTTCATAAAGACCTCACCTGAAGGTCCAGCTACTTCTTCCTCAACAAGCTCTATATCTTCACAAGATGTCTGAGTTTCCTATATGTAATTAAATGAACTAATGAATAAAATACACACGTATCATGGTATGCATTCAACACATCATGTTTATATTTCAGAGCCATTTTTAAATATGAAGGGGACATGGTTTTGTGGATTAATGTGTTGAAATTTATGTTAATCTATGTGTTAAGGTTGTCTGTATGAGACTAGCAGTAAGCTAGATCAACATTAGAACAAAATACAGATCATATTCTAACATTTTATTATTGTTGAACTATATAACATTGAATAGTGACTGGTCAGTCACTACTGCTAGTTTATTTGTGTGGCTACTAGCTAGTTATTTTGCCTACTTACAATCGGACTCTGCTTTATGAAAAAGCTTCTTATGTTTTTCTTCTTGGGTGGCATCTACAAAGTACAAAAAGGGGCAAAAAAACGGAATATTAAAATGTTTTTACTCTGGCCTTTGTATGTGGCAGAGAGACAGCCCTGGTAACTTACCGTCGGCGTCGTCAACATGCGCGTGCACACACACCAGCCGCTCGCTGCTAGTGCAAGCACAAAAGTAGTCCCGGCCCGCGCGTGGAGCCTGTCAGATATCCCGCCGCCAATCAAATTACGGCGTTTCTTGTACTGTCGTAGTCCTGGCCGTTAGAATCGATCCAAATAGCAGTTCAAAGATCCAAATAGCAGTTCAAAAGAGCTTGCTAAATATTGGTGGGGACAAATTTGCCATCTCAAAATATTGATAGGGACTAGTACCTAGCGTCCCCCCCTAAACCTACGCCCATGGTTACTCCCACTTAAATATCCTTCTATTCAAGTAATTGAATTCAGCAGGTCACGCCTCTACACGGCCACAAACAACTCAAACGAAACTACCCCGCTAGCAGCTGAGACTAGACACCGGTACACCACGTGACAGGGTCGTAGTAAACACACTGCGCGGTTTCTCAGCAATAACACGGCACTATAAGCTCATAGAGACAAGAATTACATACACTCACACAGTTCTGTAGGCTTCTGCTGCTAAGTTGCTTCTTCAGGAAATACTCTCCTACACAGTTTATTTCTCTTTTTTTGTGAAACAGGAACTCCCAAAAATAATGGTCAGTGAGACAGTCCCAGGGTTAAACTGTGAAAGTTTACACCCCAACCTGTTAATGTTTGACAAGGAATTTTAATTTAGTTTTAGTCTTAGTCTTTTAAGTGAAATAATGTTTAGTTTTAGTCTTGTTTTAGTCATCTTATTTGTTTTAGTTTTAGTCGACTAAAATCAAAACATTTTTAATGAGTAATTAATTTGACCTTCTGTTTCAGACATAAAACTATATTTGTTTTAGAATTGAGATTTAAATGTGCAAACATATTTCACACTGTTTATTTCAACACTACTGCTTTTATTGAATATAGTTTCAATCAATGAAAAACAACACCAATAGTAAAAATAATCTTGCTGTCTATTTTAATTTAAACAAAAAGACATCAATGTGTATCAAAGAGATGCAAAAACATCTTATTTTTTAATAAAATTAAATAAATAAATGTAGCAACCAGGACACAGAGTTCAGGCCATGGACTGTATCATACAAGGGTTGACCGCACTAAATGTCACGGTTCTGACAATTTATGCTGTAAACCCCCTTTTTTCAGACTCAGAAAGTGTTTACTAAAAGAAAAGGATCTTAATGTGGAACAGCTGGCCGGTTGTTTTCTTAAGGACAGGAAAACTCAGGAATAACCCTAATTAACGACTTTACCGTTCTCCATCTCAAAGGAGATCAAGGTGTTATCTCCGACCAAACCAGACTTTCGTCTCCACCCGACTGGATGTAATCCTTTGAATTACGGTTTGGCTATTAACACCGACAGGAATGCTCTTGAAGTGTAAAAGACTTGAGACCTTCTAGGATGATACCATACTGCCCTCTAGTGACGGTATGGATGAACGCCGCTAAGTCTCTCATCAAACCAATGACTTAAACTTTTCCCTTTTAGACGGAAAGGTTTTCAAAGGACATTGTGTTATTATGTTTACGCCGTTAAAAGTGTGTATCTAAGTATGCTCCCCACAGGATCCAGAGTCATAACGAGAAGAATCGACCCTCCTCCCATCAGTCTCACAAGTTTACAGTCAATAAAATTGTTGAATGAATTTATGTGTTTCAGCATGCATAAAGATGCATTCTATTGGTATAAATCTGCAGTACCAATGTATGTGTATGCTTATGATTGTGCAAAACTAAAAATTCAATGTTACTTTGTGGAAGGTAAAAGGATTATTTGAATAAAAATTTAGTTGGGATAACCTTCCTGCTTTCAGAAGACAAACGCCTCAGGCCGTCTCAAAACACGCCTCTTCAAGCCACGGACAAAACGCGTGCGCACACCGGAAACCTCCATCTTACGTCTTATGTTCTTACTCTTTTAAGCCTCTTGCGCCTCTCTTCGCTTCTTTGCTCTTACGTTTTATTGTCCCGAGCAATCCTGTTTGCGTGTGGACTCTCCTCTTTAACTATTAACTTACTTTAAAATTTTCTAGACCCGTTGCACCCGCCATGCAAACGTGATTTCTCTTTTTAAAGCTACACATTGCTTATTTTTGTAAGACACTCTTGTGACGTCACTAGCACGCAGGAAGACATTTTGGTAGTTCTGGTGAAAGACCCAGAACTCCGCTTGAACTAACCGACGCTTTAAGCCAGAGGAACGACTCCCGAGACCCTTTTTCCAGTGGTCTAGCGACAGTTTTCAAAGACTCTAATCTGTTCCTGCCTAATGCCAACGGCAGAGATATCTTTATACAGTAACGTCTGCACATCAACTCCGCTTCCACTGCCGTCTTGCTGACCAGCCAGCGGCATCGTCACGTGACGGACGCCTTGTGAGAGCGGTCTCTTCTAAACCCAGACGCCTCGCTTCAGAGCTCCGAAGCAAAACTTTGGACCTGGGACGGAAATCGAACTGGGCCAGTACCAGTGAACCAAGTAAGCCACACGTGACACAGCAGGAGTTTGGCGTTCTAAACTGTATTTAAAAGCTCAAGTCACTATACCTTCATCTACTTCCCTCTAAATCCCGTAAACGCCCCTTAGTTAAACGGCATATTTAATGGTTCAAAACTTCCCTTTTACTTCACAAAGTTCTAGTCAGTAAATGTTATTGTTTATTATTCTGTTTTAATCATTCTCATTATCCGTCAATAATCTTTTCCTTTGTGTCCTCCTATCCCATCAGTCCCCATTAATATGTTAACTTTGTATAATCTTCAATAAAACCCCATAAAACGTTAAAGATCTTGATTTGGTGTTTTAATGTTTATATAAGACATATTTGAAATATGAATGAATGAATGAATATTCTATTCCTTTAGATTAAATGAGGCTTAGTAAATATAATCAGTTTCCCAGAACTTATCTGGGTGGTGCCCTCAACGAGACAATAATTTTGATAGTAAAAATATTAATTGATAATTTACCCAAATTAATAAATTAATATTTCTATTACATTCATACTCACTACATAAATAAATGTGCAAACGTCAAAAGGCCTTTACAGCCCAAGAAAACCAAATAATTAAAATAATAAACGTACTATCCAAACCATCTTTGAACTTAAATAAAGTGCATTGAACAGGAGGATATTTCTTATGCTACATAAACACTGGCATCAAAAACATCAAATGCAAACATTTATTTACATTTAATTTGTTTTCTTTGTTCTCAAACTTGAAATGTGAACACAGGTCAGTCTCTTTCTCTCACTTCCAGCCGCCAAAACCTTTCATTTTCACAGTTTGCACCAGTTGTTGCTCTTTCGTCTCCAATTAATTCCTTGGCACCACCGCGTAACAAGGAGCGCTCTGATTGGCTTTCTTGACTTATCCCGCCCGTACTCACTTCATCATTCCCTTCTCCTGACTGGTTTTTGTCACAAGTTGTTTTCGTCACGTCTTTTATTCGTTGACAAAATGTCAGTCTATTTAGTTACTGTTTTATTCCTTATGAAATTTTTTTAATTTAGTTTTTGTTTTGTTTTCGTCGGCAAAAAGCCTTTGTTGATGAAAAATCTTTGGCATAGATTTTGTCAACAAAATTAACACTTTCTCTCAGAGGATGACTTTCTCTGTCTTTTGTTCTTTTTTCTTTTGTTTTTGTCAGTGTCTTTGTAAAATGCACAATGTTGCTGAAATGAATGAAGCATAAATCTGAAATGAGTGAAAAGAGAGGACAGTAATAAGCCTCACTTTGGCTCCTGCTCATGGAGCATTCATCCAAACACATTTAAAAAGCCTTCATGTTTACAGCATTTTACAAAAGGACCTTCTGCTGAACTCTGAAGTGTTTTAGACTGAGAGCTCTGTAAATGTGGGCCTTCAGTCACAATTATATTTTTACAAGACTTTATGAAGCTTTTTGTCTGATTTTTCAACAGATGTGAGATATTTAGTGTTTTTAATATTTAGTTTAGTGTAAGGAGCTTTGACAAAGAAGAAAAGGTTGGGACAATAATGAAAAACAGTCAAATATGTTTGTATCTGTTGCAGCTGGAGATAGTTTTAAACTTTGAATTTAAAGTGAATAAATGTAGTTGTGTGACCTGGACGACTGAGAACCTTTACATCTCTAATGATTGACTTAATGTTACTGTGTTTACAGTCTTTATGATTGTGGACTCTCAAAGATTCACTGTGAAGCTCTGTCGTCGGCTCTGAAGTCCAGTCCCTCTCTGAGAGAACTAGACCTGCGTCTGAACAAACAAATAAACTCAGGAATGAAGGAGTTGTGTGAAGGACTAGCGAGTCCAAACTGTCGACTGGAGACTCTGAGGTCAGTCACTGGTCCTTCTCTTCTTTTCACTGACTCTTGGGTTTGAACAAACAGCTCATAAAGTCACACTGTATCATGTTTATGAGAGGGATGCTTGGCCAAAGAACAAATGAAAAGTCTTCAGTAAATCAGTGTCAGTCTTTTCCAATCCACGAGCTCAGAAATAGTGTGTTGTACTTTCTCCTCTTTTTGATCCATAAAAGTCCAGAGCTTCTCTTTGAACCAGATCACTTTAAAAGTCATATTTTCATTTACATCTGAATGTAAAAGAAAATGTGTCTTGGACAAACGTAAATGAAGAAAGTGTTTGATGGAGGCAGACTTTGGACTTTTACAAACTGTGGTCTTTTCCTGAAAAACTGAGCTGTGTCTCGTCCTGAGACACGTCAGAGCTTTGAGGATTTTATGAAAACATTAGAACAACACACGAGGAAATGAAAGTATAAAACTGATAACTCCACAAATGTAGAGATAATCGTGCAGGGATGTGTGAGTTTTCTTTTTTCTGCTTCTTTTACAAAGTTCACATCAAGTGTTTTGTTCAGTCTCAAACCTTCTTAAATTGAGCTGTGTCTCATTTAAATACTCTCCTCCACAGTTTATTTCTCTTTTTTTGTGAAACAGGAACTCCCAAAAATAATGGTCAGTGAGACAGTCCCAGGGTTAAACTGTGAAAGTTTACACCCCAACCTCACAGCAGTGTTAATTTTGACAAGGAATTTTAATTTAGTTTTAGTCTTAGTCTTTTAAGTGAAATAATGTTTAGTTTTAGTCTTGTTTTAGTCATCTTATTTGTTTTAGTTTTAGTCGACTAAAATCAAAACATTTTTAATGAGTAATTAATTTGACCTTCTGTTTCAGACATAAAACTATATTTGTTTTAGAATTGAGATTTAAATGTGCAAACATATTTCACACTGTTTATTTCAACACTACTGCTTTTATTGAATATAGTTTCAATCAATGAAAAACAACACCAATAGTAAAAAAATCTTGCTGTTTATTTTAATATAAACAAAAGACATCAATGTTTATCAAAGAGATGCAAAAACAGCTTATTTTTAATAAAATTAAATAAATAAATAAATGTGCAAACGTCAAAAGGCCTTTACAGCCCAAGAAAACCAAATAATTAAAATAATAAACGCACTATCCAAACCATCTTTGAACTTAAAAAAAGTGCATTGAACAGGAGGATATTCCTTATGCTACATAAACACTGGCATCAAAAACATCAAATGCAAACATTTATTTGCATTTAATTTGTTTTCTTTGTTCTCAAACTTGAAATGAGAACACAGGTCAGTCTCTTTCTCACTTCCAGCCGCCCAAAACCTTTCATTTTCACAGTTTGCACCAGTTGTTGCTCTGTCGTCTCCAATTAATTTCTTGGCACCACCGCGTAACAAGGAGCGCTCTGATTGGCTTTCATGACTTATCCCGCCCGTACCACTTCATCATTCCCTTCTCCTGACTGGATTTTGTCACAAGTTGTTTTCGTCTCGTCTTTTATTCGTTGACAAAATGTCAGTCTATTTAGTTACTGTTTTAGTCATTATGAAGTTTTTTTTATTTAGTTTTTGTTTTGTTTTCGTCGGCAAAAAGCCTTTGTTGATGAAAAATCTTTGGCATAGATTTTGTCAACAAAATTAACACTTTCTCCCAGAGGATGACTTTCTCTGTCTTTTGTTCTTTTTTCTTTAGTTTTTGTCAGTGTCTTTGTAAAATGCACAATGTTGCTAAAATGAATAAAGCCTAAATCTGAAATGAGTGAAAAGAGAGGAGAGTAATAAGCCTCACTTTGGCTCCTGCTCATGGAGCATTCATCCAAACACATTTAAAAATCCCTTCATGTTTACAGCATGTTACAAAAGGACCTTCTTCTGAACTCTGAAGTGTTTTAGACTGAGAGCTCTGTAAATGTGGGCCTTCAGTCACAATTATATTTTTACAAGACTTTATGAAGCTTTTTGTCTGATTTTTCAACAGATGTGAGATATTTAGTGTTTTTAATATTTAGTTTAGTGTAAGGAGCTTTGACAAAGAAGAAAAGGTTGGGACAATAATGAAAAACAGTCAAATATGTTTGTATCTGTTGCAGCTGGAGATAGTTTTAAACTTTGAATTTAAAGTGAATAAATGTAGTTCTGTGACCTGGACGACTGAGAACATTTACATCTCTAATGTTTGACTTAATGTTACTGTGTTTACAGTCTTTCTGGTTGTGGACTCTCAAAGATTGACTGTGAAGTTCTGTCGTCGGCTCTGAAGTCCAGTCCCTCTCTGAGAGAACTAGACCTGAGTTATAACGAACAAATAACCTCAGGAATGAAGGAGTTGTGTGAAGGACTAGCGAGTCCAAACTGTCGACTGGAGACTCTGAGGTCAGTCACTGGTCCTTCTCTTCTTTTCACTGACTCTTGGGTTTGAACAAACAGCTCATAAAGTCACACTGTATCATGTTTATGAGAGGGATGCTTGGCCAAAGAACAAATGAAAAGTCTTCAGTAAATCAGTGTCAGTCTTTTTCCAATCCACCGAGCTCAGAAATAGTGTGTTGTACTTTCTCCTCTTTTTTTGATCCATAAAAGTCCAGAGCTTCTCTTTGAACCAGATCACTTTAAAAAGTCATATTTTCATTTACATCTGAATGTAAAAGAAAATGTGTCTTGGACAAACGTAAATGAAGAAAGTGTTTGATGGAGGCAGACTTTGGACTTTTACAAACTGTGGTATTTTCCTGAAAAACTGAGCTGTGTCTCGTCCTGAGACACGTCAGAGCTTTGAGGATTTTATGAAAACATTTAAACAACACACGAGGAAATGAAAGTATAAAACAAATAACTCCACAAATGTGCCATTTTATTACTCTGTGATGAGGCCAATATCAGTGAATATGGAGCAATGGCCATGACAATGGCCACGTTTATTTACAATCTATGGTTGTAGCCGTGACTTTTGCACAAAAACCAGTGGGATATTTCACCAGTTTCATGTGATACCTCAAGACCAAGATTATCTTTGCTTTCTATGGTGGGAGCATGGTGACCTAAGCGCTCTGCCCTCAGTCTTTCGGATGAAGGTTAGTCTTTTTGGCGCAGCGTCCTCACGGGCTGTGCTAACTTTGGCCTAAAGCATTTAGCCACACAAGGAGGGCACAAATTCGACATAAGCACAGTCAAGTTCATTCAAAGGAATTTTTATGTAGATGATGGACTTGTTAGTGTCACGTCAGAAGCAGAAGCCATAAAGTTGGTCAAAGAAGCAAGAGAGTTGTGTAGCACAGGTAAACTGAGACTCCACAAGTTCATATCAAATGCTGAGAATGTGTTGAAGTCACTGCCAAAGGAAGAGTGCACAGGCTGTGTCCAAGATTTAGATCACGCCCTGGGAGAGCCACACATGGAAAGAGCACATGGTGTATTCTAAATTGGTGTTAGGATACATGAATAATGATGCAAAGAGATTCCAAGTGTTTGTGGCAAATAGAATTCAGAGAATAAAATCTCTTACAGACATACAACGGTGGCATCATGGGGCATCTGAAAGTAATCCTGCCGACCACGCATCAAGAGATCTAAATGTTCAGCAGCTCCTCGCATCAGATTGGCTCAAGGGTCCAGATTTTTTGTGAAAAAGTGAACAATCTGTTGATAGTGTCGAAATGACAGAACTTCTATCTAATTGTGGCGGGGACGCGGAGCGGTATGTTAGGAGGGTCGCTCATGCGCGGGAGCACGTGCTCGTCTAGGCCTACAATTTGGTCAAATAGGCTATGCTAAGTTACTTAGTTCAACTACGCCACCTCAGGAATTTCACCTGAAGAATCAGATTGTTTATCCCCCCTTTAAGGCACGCATAGGTTCACCACTGAACATGCGACAGCCACGTTGCATTGAGTCAACCTTTATTTTACAATAACATTAATTAAATTGTTAGCTCTACACCAATAAAACATTTACCACAACCACACACACGCACACACACACACACACACACACACCAATAGCAACCACCGATCATTAAAAGTACCTTACAACCCGTTGCCAATACATTATAGTCCAATAGCAGCGGTTGTTTCAATACAAGAACACAAACGAAAGATGCAGGCTGACCACGACCATACACAATAGAAATAAAAGAAAAAGTTCAAAGCAGCAAAGCAGAGCAGCAGAGCAGAGTAGAGCAGCAGATTAGGGCAGAGCAGAGCAGCAGATTAGGGCAGCAGATTAGGGCAGCAGACGTCACAGTGCCGCTGTTCCAGCTGGGCAATTAAGTGTACCAGGCCGACCCGCTTCAAAACCTAGGCCTATATAAAATATCACTGAGTTATGGTTGGGCCCCAAAACCCATACAAATCATCTAAACAATCTATCCGCTGCGTAAGACCTACCGCTTTGACGTGCACAATTGCGTAGGCTTTTGTCCAACTCACGGTACCGGCAATTGTAGTAAGCGGTCCACTTCACGGGACGCGGAGCCCGTCAACTTGGCGATGAGAGGCGAGCACAGCCACACAGCGAAACTAAAAAGAATCCCGTTAATGTTTTAACCCTCGTAACAAACCGGCAACAACGCGCGCTTACGTGTTCAGGAAGGCCAACAATCAACCGCAGCGATGAAAGGTACAGCGCAAAACCTCCAGGTACAGCGGCACTACAGAATGTTGCGAATTAGTAACCGAGGGTTGCACTTTAAAACTTCAGATTTGTTATTCCTACCTGTGATAACGGATGAGACCATAACCCAGGTGACCGGAAATGCGTGAGGTCAACGGGAGCGCAAGGGAGGCAGCGCCTTTATAGTCTGCCAACCAGCGCGCGAGCGCAGGTAAGAATATTGTCCGCCAATAAAATAGACTAAGAGTTAAAAACACCCACTATTAATCGTCCTGCTACATAATGATCCAGAGTTAAAAACAGTTCATGTGCTCAGCACAAATGCACAAGAAAACAAGACGATACTAAACCGCCTCGCAAAATTCTCAGACTGGGGAAGAGCTGTTAAAGCCATTGCTCGTCTCAGAAAGTTTGTGCACAACTTTAAAGGTGACAAACAAACAAAGGGTAAACCTACAAGAATTCAAGACAGACAAGAAGCAGAGATGTTCATAATCAAGTTGGCACAGAACAACGCATTTCACAGGGAAATCAAAGACTTAAGTCAAGGAAAAGATATTGCACTCAAGGACAAGACACACAAGTTGTATAAACCGAGTCCATTTGTTGATGAGCAGGGAGTACTCAGGGTGGGAGGGCGTTTAACGAGATCTAACCTTCACCCACATATTAAACACCCCGCCATTGTGCCCAAGTCAAGTCATGTGTCTTCTTTGCTTATTAAACATTACCACGAGAAAGTGCATCATCAAGGGAGAGGAATCACTGCAAACGAGCTGCGCTCCTGTGGAATATGGATCATAGGATGCAGCAGCGCAGTCGCCTCACACATCTACAAGTGTACAACCTGCAGAAAGTACAGGAGAAACACACAAGATCAACGGATGTCAGACTTACCAGAAGATAGATTGGAAAGGTCACCCCTATTCTCCAGCTATTCTGGATCAAACCTCTAAGAGACTCGATAGTGCCTCAATGAGAACATTTCTTTATGAAGTTATGGCTATTGTGAATAGTAGACCTTTGACAGTATAAAACCTGAATGACCCAACTAGTTTAGAGCCACGTACACCTAATCATATACTGATGATGAAACCCAGTATCATAATACCCCCACCTGGTGAGTTTGTGAGCCAAGACCTGTAACTCAGAAAGAGATGGCGCCAGGTTCAGTTTTTAGCAAATGACTTCTGGACAAGGTGGAAGAAGGAATATCTTCTGAATCTTCAACAAAGACAAATATGGCAAAAGGAACACAAGGGTTAATGACATTGTCCTTCTACAAGAGGATAACGCTCCAAGAAACCAGTGGAAGCTGGCAAGAGTGACAAAAGTCTATCCCAGCGGAGATGGAAGAATCAGGAAGGTTAAACTATTACTCAGTGACTCCATCTTGGATAAGGATGGAAAACGAACTGGGAAACCAGTGTATCTTGATAGGCCAGTACATAAGACTGTTTTACTACTTGAAGTAGAGTAAATGTTATATTTGTTACAATTGTTGTTAATTGTTCATGTTTAATGGAAATCTCAAAGGGTATGTGATTTGATGGGAGTTTTACTGCCATACTTTAGGTTATAAATTATATTTTGTGTTACGTACATATTTCCTGTAATTTTGCACTTTTATTTTGAACAATAGTTCACCACAGTGAACAATTTGTTCACTGTGGTTGGTTCCGCCCATGTGATTAGTCAAGAGACACATTCGAAGCAAGCAGAGAAAGCATGGCAAGACAAGCTAAGACAATTGTTAACAAGGTGAATAGTAAATAAGTCCTCATTCTACCTCCTGAATATGGGTCAACCAGCGATGTATGTTTATATTGGTTTTCATGTCATTATTGTGTCTTTATTTTACCTTATTATTACTCTTTATAACTCGTGTTATTTGTACACCCGTTATAGTTTGACGGTGATGCAAGGTTGTTTAAGATGGACTAAGTAACAATAACAAGATTGTACAAAAAAACACAGTAAAGTTTCATTGTGCCATCAGTAAAAAGAACTCTTAATTGACTAAGGTGACGGAGGGAAGTGAAAACAAATGTGTCATTTTATTACTCTGTGATGAGGCCAATATCAGTGAATATGGAGCAATGGCCATGACATCCAAGTTTATTTACAATCCATGGTTGTAGCTGTGTCTTCTTTTATTTATTTTTTGCACAAAATCCAGTGGGATATTTTGCTGTAGTATTATGTGTCCTTCATTGACAGACCGGACAAGAAACATGGCTCTACTTTATTTGGTGAGTAAAATTCTAATTGTTTATTTGTCTCTTTATTAAGAGTTTATCTTAAGAGCTATGCTAACGGACCTTAAGGCTTTTACTAAATAATTAAAACCTTTGACAGAAAAGTACCGTATTTTTCGCACCATAAGACGCACTTTTTCTTCAGCAAATAGTGGGAGGAAAAGTGCCTGCGTCTTATGGTCAGAATACCATATATTACGGTATTCGGACCATATCTTATTCCCTCACCCGCTGCCGCTCTTCAACTCGACTCATGGTCCGAAAGTTGCGGAGCAGCTGGTCCCCGACCTTCCGTGTCCCTGGAAACTGCATCATCCCTCCCCCGCCCCGTGTCGCCTTGCCTTACCGTAGTGGCAGGGCGGCAGCGGGTCCTCCCTCACCTTCCTTACGGAAGCCGATGTGTGCAGGAAGGCGCAATGCTGCTGTACTGTGTCACCGCCGTATGCTATTGGAGGATAGCATGTAGTAGGCGGTGTTACAGTACACAGCAGTGCGCATGCCCTTCACTCCAGTCATATAATTTAAATATTATTCTGTTATACTTTATTAAATATTTTATTACACTATTTGGTTCAGAATATTTTTCCTATTTTTCCTCTAAAAACCAGGTGCGTCTTATGGTCGGGTGCGTCTTATGGTGCGAAAAATACGGTATATATTTTATATTTTAAGTATTATTTCTAGATTCATGTTCGATTCACTCACCATGGCGCCCCCCGAGGCAGACGTGTTTGCTCGCTCCACGCTAAAATTTCGAACTTTTTGTGTGTTTTTCGTGTTTTTTGTTCTTTCTGCAGTGCACAAATGCCATGCACTGCTAACATACAACCGACAGGCATTATTGGACATCGCCAACTCACGAAACTTTGTTTTTAGTGGTTCTATTCCGCTGGAGCTACAACTCATTGTTCGCCCTTTTCACCACCAAAACTACCCCAGGGGCCATGAAGCACCAGTCTCGAGTGAGTTCGCTGACCCCAGGAGAGTGCTTCGGAGACGGCGACGCAAGCGAGGCAAGAGGGGAGGGCTTCATGCTAGGCTAAAAGCTTGCGCTAGCCGACCACCGCTACCCAGCCTCCTGTTAGCAAATGTACGTTCCCTGGAAAACAAACTGGATGAGCTACGAGCCAGGATTTCAACCCACCGGGAAATCAGAGAGTGCTGCGCCCTGATTTTCACAGAGACCTGGTTCTCCAACAATGTCCCGGAGAACGCCATTCAGCTACAGACTCACTCGCTTCACCGAGGCGACCGAACGGCTGCGTCCGGTAAGTCTAAAGGGGGAGGCGTGTGTGTGTTTGTAAACAACTCGTGGTGCGAAGATATACGGACTGTTGACGAGCACTGTTCACCAGATGTGGAGTTATTACTGCTGAAGTGCTGTCCGTATTATCTACAGAGGGAATTTACTGCTGTGTTTTTGGCCGCTGTTTACATTCCCCGCGTGCTGACTCCAGCAGCACTCAGCAAACTCCATGGCGTCATCAGCGCGTTAGAAACGGCTCATCCTGGCGCTGTTTTTATTGTTGCTGGTGACTTCAACCATTGTAGTTTGTGGACTGTATTCCCCAAATACCACCAGCATGTTGACATTCCCACCCGTGATAAAAACACTCTTGACCACATCTACAGCAACATACGAGGTGCATACAGGGCTGCACCCCGCCCCCACTTCGGACACTCGACCACATTTCTTTGTTCCTGTACCCTGCTTACAGACAAAGACTGAAACAAGCACACCCTGTCACCAAACAGATCAAACTCTGGACCCGGAGAGCGAGATCACCCTGCAGGATTGTTTTGCACTGACAGACTGGGATGTGTTTAAAGCTGCAGCCACTGTGGAGGACTCTTCCATCAGCGTACAGGATTATGCTGAGTATGTGTCTGGGTACATCAGCACTTGTGTTGATAACATCGTGCCCACCATACAAATCAGGAAGTTTCCCAACCAGAAGCCCTGGATAAACAGTCAGGTCGTCACATGCTGCGTGCTCGCTCTCTTGCATTTAGATCAGGCAATGAGAAGCGAGTACAAAGCTGCGACGTATGGACTGAGAAAAGCCATCACAGCGGCCAAGAGGCAGTACAGAGAGAAGCTGGACAGCTTCTACTCTACTGCCGATTCAGGGCGGATGTGGCAAGGCCTGCAGCACATCACAAACTACAGGACCACCACCAACAACATCGCATCAACAGACAGCCTGCCGGATGACCTCAACGCTTTCTACGCCCGCTTTGAGGCTCCCAGCAACACTGCAGAGAGGGAGCTCACACACAACTGGTTCACCCAACCCCCTCCCCTCCACCAACCATCTCAACAACACAGGTACACAGAGCACTGAGGAAGATCAACCCCCGCAAAGCAGCAGGACCAGACAACATTCCTGGGCGGGCCCTCAGAGCATGTGCCAACGAGCTGGTTGATGTTTTCACCTCCATCTTCAACCTCTCCCTCAGCCAGCGCATTGTACCATCATGCTTCAAGTCCACGACCATCGTCCCCCTGCCTAAGAAGAACCCACCCACCTGCCTGAATGACTACAGGCCAGTGGCACTCACTCCAATCATTATGAAGTGTTTCGAGAGAGTGGTGCTGGCCCACATTCAGAGCAGCATACCGGACACCATTGACCCCCTGCAGTATGCCTGCCGGCCCAACAGGTCTACCTCGGATGCAATCGCTACTGCCGTCCACTATTCCCTCTCACACCTGGAGAACAAGGACTCATACCTACATTTACATTTACATTTAGTCATTTAGCAGACGCTTTTATCCAAAGCGACTTACAAGTGAGGATAACAATGGAAGCAATTTTAACAACACAAGGTACAAAAAGCATAAGTGCACAAAAAACTAGTCAGTTTAAACCCAGCGCAGTATACAATGCTAAGGATAAGAGATTTTATTTTTTTTTTTTATAGAAAGGAATCGATAGAAAGGAAGTAGGACTCAGTGTTTGTCAGTCAGGTGTTGACGGAAGAGATGTGTTTTCAGGTGTTTTTTAAAGATGGCTACAGAATCAGCTGATCTTGTAGCAGCAGGTAGATCATTCCACCAATGTGGAACAGATCCAGAGAAGGTAAAGGTAAATACTTGGGTGTCCACATCAATGAGGACCTCACTTGGACACCTCACATCACGCAGCTGGTCAAGAAGGCTCAACAGCGGCTGTATTTTCTGAGGAGGCTGAGGAAGTTTGGCATGTCGCCCAAGATCCTCAGCAACTTCTACAGCTGCACCATTGAGAGTGTCCTGACCAGCATGCAGCATGCACTGTGTGGTACGGCAGCACTTCTGCCATGGACCGCAAACGCCTGCAGAGAGTGGTGAAGACTGCGCAGAAGATCACCAGGACTCCACTGCCCTCTCTGCAGAGCATCTACCACCGCAGAGTCCACAGAAGAGCTGCTTCCATCCTTAAAGACCCCTCCCACCCCCAACATGGTCTGTTCACACTTCTACCCTCAGGACGGAGGTACAGAAGTGTGAAATGCAGGTCTTCCAGAATGAAGAACTCATTCTTTCCCTCTGCCATAAGACTCCTAAACAGCAGATAGGAGTCTACAATCACAATCACAACAGTACATGAACAATTGTTTACTTACTGCACTACCTCACTTTATCACTTTACTCTTTTGCCCCGTTATATTTTTTATATTTTTTATATTATTTTTTATTTTTATTTTTATATATTTGCTGCTCTTTTATTACTTATACTTATCTTATTTTTAACTTACTTGTGTGACTTTTTACTGTGGATGGCAAAGTAAGAATTTCATTGTACAGGGAAACATGCTTTCTGTCTGTACACATGACAATAAACACTTTGAATCTTGAATCTTGAATCTGAGGAAGTCTCATATAAAGATGTGGTGCATCATTTGAACTGTTCATGAAGACAGTACAATGTGGTTATTATTTTCTAAAATACAAGTATTTGATGTAAAACCAGGACATTACTGTGATTAGATGAGTGACACTTCTATAATATTGCCTTAAATATGTTTATAGTTTATTTGTTCTGAACATCACTATTTTGCGTTTAGACCAAACTGAGAGAAAAGTTTTTGTCAGATCCACTCCGTCTCTCTCAGGGATCCGCTCCACTTTCCTTCTTTCTCCTTCATCTCATCACTGCCACCTGTCCCAAGCACCTGTAACCTATTACCATCAGTAAGGTATTTAAACCTCTCCTGTCCACCTCTTCCCTGCCAGATGTTCAGCATACTCTGTGTGAATGTTTCCAGCGTTTTTTCCAGCTCTTGTTTCAGCCCTCGCTCCAGCCTTCGCTTGAGGTCTCAGGTTTGGACTTCAACAGCTTCAGCTCCCCAGCTTGGTCCCAGTCACCGTCTCGGCTCCAGGCTTCGGCGCAGCTCCACGGCTCATTCCAACTCTCAGCCCAGCTCTCCAGCTTGGTCTCCAGTCACCGGTTTGGCACCAGGTCTCGGTTCAGCTTCACGGCTCAACTCCAACTCTCAGCCCATCTCTCAAGCTTGATCCCCGTCACCGGCTCGGCTCCAATCCTCATTGCCACTCTACAGCTCCACTCCAGATCTGGGTCCAACTCCTCAGCTTGGTTCCAGTTCAGGACTTCACTTCAGCCATCAGCGAAGTTACTCAGCACGGACTACAGACTCAGATCCCATATCCAGCTTCCTATCTCTATCTGTACATTAATAAAGTATCACTTACCTTCACTGTCTTGTGCGCATTTGAGTCCTCAGTCCCGCATTACAGAACGATCTGGCCAAGATGGACTCAGCCAAAGCAGAGAAAGTAATAAATCGATTTACTCTCATTGAAGAAACTCTCCAAAATCTTGAAGCCAAAATGAACACTATTTCCGCTGGGTTCCAGCGGATTGTGTCTCAACAGGCAGACGCATTCCAGGCCATGTCAAATCAGATCCATCTCCTGACTTCTCAGCTATCGAGTATCCCGAAGACCACAGAGAGTCGGGCCTCCATTCCACCTTCAGATCCTGTTTCCCTGGTGGTTCAACCGATTCCGGTCCAGGAGCCTCGGGTCGGGATTCCAGAACGTTACTCCGGAAAGGCAGGTGGTTGTAATCCCTTTCTGGTCAACTGTTCAATTCTGTTTGCTCTGCAACCCCACACATTTGCCACAGAAAGAGCCAAGGTGGCATTTGTCATTAATCACCTGACGGGGCGCGCACGTCTCTGGGGAACCGCAGAGTGGGAGAGAGGTACTCCAGCCTGCTCTAGTTTCCAGTCCTTATCTACTGAACTCCGGAAGGTGTATGACGCTGAGGATCAGTAGGGCGTGGCGGCCAGGGGTCTTTTTCAACTTAAACAGGGATCTCGTTCAGTGGCGGATTATTCCATTGACTTTCGGACGCTTGCTCGGCAGAGTGGATTCAACGCTACTGCACAGTACCAGGCTTTCCTTCTCGGGTTGGCCGACCACATGAAAGATGAGCTTGCCTCTCGGGAGCTTCCAGTAGACTTGGATGATTTAATCCGTATGTCAATCCGGGTTGATCAGAGAGTCCGGGCTACCCGGAGTTCTCTTTACCTTCCTCTTGACGCCCAGCGACCACAGCTCTCTGTATCCACAACAGATTCCAGTGAACCCATGCAAATTGGCCGCTCTCATCTCACTCCTGAGGAGAAGCTACGGCGTCGAAGGAGGAACCTTTGTATGTATTGTGGGGGTTCGGGCCATGTTGCATTGGTCTGTCCGTTAAAAGGACAGGCTCAGCAGTAGCTGGAGGAGTACTGTTGAGCCTTACAGAGGGGGTCTCCTCCATCAATCGCCCACTTGTCCATGTCCAGCTGCTGCTTCCTGGGGGGCCACAGACTTTAACTACATTCATTGACTCTGGGGCAGACGGCAGTTTTATGGACGAGACCTTGGCATTTCAGTTGGGGTTGTCACGAGTTCCTCTACCCAAACCAGTTCCTGCACCGGCCCTGGATGGACACCTCCTGGGTACCGTAACCCACCGGACCAGTCCCGTGACTCTATTGATTTCTGGGAACCATCAAGAAACGCTCGGATTTTTCCTAATTCAGTCTTCGGAGATTCCATTAATTTTGGGCTACCCCCTCACATTGATTGGGACACTGGGGCAATACTGGGGTGGAGTCATTCTTGTCACTCACTTTGTCTTCAGTCAGCGGGATTACCCAACCCACTACCTGGTACACCTGTACCCTCTCTGCCGGCCAACGTTCCCAGGGAGTACCAGGATTATAAGGAGGTCTTTAATAAGGCCAAAGCCACAGCCTTACCCCTGCATCGGCCATATGACTGTGCTATTGACTTGCTTCCTGGCACCTCACCTCCTAGAGGCCGATTATATTCATTATCCGCTCCTGAAAGAGAGGCCATGGATCTGTACATTAAAGATGCGTTGGCAGCCGGAATAATAAGACCTTCTTCATCACCAGCGGGGGCGGGGTTTTTCTTTGTGGGGAAGAAAGACAAGACTCTCCGACCTTGCATTGATTACCGTGGACTTAATGAGATTACCATAAAGAACAGGTATCCACTTCCCCTTCTGACCTCCGCCTTTGAACTCCTGGAGGGGGCAACGGTGTTTTCCAAATTGGATCTTCGCAACGCATACCACCTGGTTTGTATCCGAGAGGGGGATGAATGGAAGACGGCTTTTAACACCTCGTCAGGCCATTATGAATATCTGGTGATGCCTTTTGGACTGACTAATGCTCCCGCCGTTTTCCAGAACCTGGTTAATGATGTGTTGCGGGACATGCTCGACAGGTTCGTATTTGTCTATCTGGATGATATCCTTATCTTTTCCAAGAATCACAAGGAGCATGTTCATCATGTCCAGTCAGTCCTTCAACGCCTGCTGGAGAATTCGCTTTTTGTCAAGGCTGAAAAATGCGAATTTCATGTACCCAACGTCTATTTCCTGGGTTACATTGTCGCCCAGGGTAAGATTCAGATGGACCCTTCCAAGGTGTCGGCAGTATTAAATTGGCCATCTCCCTGCAGTCGAAAGCAACTGCAACGCTTCTTGGGGTTTGCCAACTTCTATAGACGTTTCATCCGTGGCTATAGTACCTTGGCGGCTCCTATGACAGCACTTACCTCATCTAAGGTTCCGTTCATCTGGTCCAGCGAAGCCGATTCAGCATTCCGGGACCTGAAGCTTCGTTTTTCTTCAGCTCCAGTGCTTATCATCCCAAACTCTGGTAGTCAGTTTGTCCTAGAGGTGGATGCTTCCGATGTGGGAATAGGCGCAGTTCTGTCCCAACGTTCCACTTCAGACCAGAAATTACACCCGTGTGCCTATTTGTCTCGTCGCCTGTCTCCCGCTGAACAGAACTACGACATAGGTAATAGGGAGCTGCTGGCGGTTAAGCTAGCCTTGGAGGAATGGCGGCACTGGCTGGAGGGAGCCGAACAACCTTTTCTTGTGTGCACTGACCACAAGAATTTGGAATATCCGGTCAGCCAAACGCTTGACATCTCGTCAAGCTCGTTGGTCGTTGTTCTTTACTCGATTTAATTTTGTTTTGTCATTTCGACGAGGGTCCCAGAATCAGAAACCTGATGCCCTTACTCGGCAATTCCAGAAGGAGGAGACCTCTTCTGAGGTGAACTCCATCTTACCTCCATCCCAGCTGGTAGCAGCCGTCACCTGGCCCATTGAAGAGCGCGTCAAAACAGCCTTGAACACCATGAGTATGTATTTGTTCCTGCGGGTCTGCGGTCGGAGGTTCTTCAGTGGGTCCATTCGTCTCGACTCGCTTGCCATCCCGGGATACGGCGGACACTCTCTTTTCTCCAACGGCGATTCTGGTGGCCTAAGGAGGAGAGGATGTTCGGGCGTTTGTCACGGCATGTCCTGTCTGCAGCCAGCAGAAGCCCTCTCATCATGCTCCATCTGGGCTCCTTCGGCCACTTCCGGTTCCCAGACGACCCTGGTCTCATATGTCCCTGGATTTCAAGTTACGGTCTTCCGAATCTAATGGCAACACGGTGATCCTTTCCATCATTGACCGTTTCTCAAAGATGGCTCACCTCATAGCTCTGCCTAAGTTGCCCTCAGCAAAAGAGACGGCAGAACTTGTACTCCAGAATGAAATACCAATGGACATTGTGTCTGACCGGGGACCCCAGTTTACGTCTACAGTTTGGCGGGAGTTTTGCTCTCTTTTAGGGGCTACAGTTTGTCCTCTGGAATTCACCCGCAGTCCAATGGACAGACGGAACGGTTGAACCAGGAGATGGAGTCGGCCTTGAGGTGTGTGGCTGGACAAACACCATCCTCCTGGTCCTCTCAGCTGTTGTGGGTGGAGTACGCCCACAACTCCTTGACGAGCTCAGCTACTGGAATATCTCCTTTCCAGTGCGTCTACGGGTTCCAGCCACCACTATTCCCTGCCCAGGAGAGGGAGGCTAATGTCCCGTCTGTCCAAGCCTTCATCCGACGTTGCAGAGGGACATGGAACAGGGCTCGTGCGGCTCTCCTGCGAGCTTCCACCCAGTATTCGACAGCGGCCAATCGCCACCACAAGCAGAGTCCCCAGTACAAGGTAGGGGACCGGGTCTGGCTCTCCACCAGAGACATTCCTCTCAGAGTGGAGTCGAAGAAATTGGCTCCACGATTCATTGGTCCCTTCACTATAGTGAGGATCATCAACCCTGTGGCGGTAAGGTTGAAGCTTCCTCGGTCTATGCGGATTCACCCAACCTTTCATGTTTCTAGGATCAAGCCCCTTCGGGAGAGTCCTCTGAAGTTACTCAGCACGGACTACAGACTCAGATCCCATATCCAGCTTCCTATCTCTATCTGTACATTAATAAAGTATCACTTACCTTCACTGTCTTGTGCGCATTTGAGTCCTCAGTCCCGCATTACAGTTTTTGATGCTTTAGTCAGATTTAAATCTTATTATTGCTGTCTTCAGGTAAAAGAGTGTTACATTTTAATAAAGTGATCATATAATGAAAGACTGATTTAAATCTATATTAATAGTATTGACTTTGACAGTTTCTAAATGTATGAGGCGGTTGGAGGAGTCAGAAAACTCCATCTAGAGTCTTCATATTAACTACATATAATGGACTACACACTATTTTAACTTTATAATGTTTTTGTTTTGTTTTGGACACACTTTGTCTGAAATAAAAGTTGAATATTGCTGACATTGTTACAATATAATAAAGCTGTCAGTATTATTGGGGCCATTGTATTTGACTTGTCTGTGTGTTGTTCCTGTAGGAGGTGATCCACACAAACCTGACCAGTGCTGCTGAAGACCAGACTCCTGACACTTCTGTCATCTGACTTTTTACACACCAGACAATAACCAGCACTTATTCATGTGCATTACTCTAATGCTTTTCTAATGAACTATACATTACAAAACATATTTTTACACCATACTTTTCACATGTCACTGTTTGCACTCAATTAAAAATTAACAATGCATGTCCTCGGTCACTTATTTTTCACTCATGACATCCTCTTGTTCTTATTTAAGGCCATTTTAAAACACTCTGCAGAAGTTAAAGACATAAGTTAGGTTGTGTTAATAAATGGTAGAAACATCAGAAATAGATAAAGATTAATAAAACTCTTTTAATGTGTTCAAGACCTGGTTGATACTACCTTCAACAGTTAATTATAAAATCAGATTCATGTTAAATGATGTAGACAATGTGTAGTTTCTAAAGAGTGCAGAGCCATTATGAACAGTAAATATTAGACTTGTAGAAGCTGATATAGGCAAGGCAAGGCAAGGCAATTTTATTTATAGCACAATTCATACACTGGGTAACTCAAAGTGATTTACAGGAATAAAAGAGAATTTACAAGATTTATATTAAGAAACATAAGAAAAAAATAAAAAAATTTTAAAAAGAAGAGTGCAGATAAAAGAAAAAACACTTTAGGTTGTAGTGTAGGCGGAGCTAAAGAGGAAGGTTTTTAACCTCCCCTTGAACATTGTTAAAGTTGAGGCTTGTTTTACTTCATCTGGGAGGCTTTCCCAGGTTTTTGCTGCATGAAACTTAAACGCTGCTTCACCCTGTTTAGTTCTAACTCTGGGCACGAGCAGAAGGCCTGTCCCAGATGTTCTCAGAGTCCGAGGAGGTTCATAAGCAACTAGCATGTCAGAGATATATTCTGGTGCTAAACCATTTAGAGACTTGTAAACCAGCAGTGCTGTTTTAAAGTCTATTCTCTGAGCAACAGGAAGCCAGTGCAAAGATTTTAAAACTGCCGTGATGTGGTTGTACTTCCTGGTTTTGGTTAGAACCCGAGCAGCCGCGTTCTGAATAAGCTGCAGCTGTCTTAACCCTCGTTTTGATTTCCAACCTGGTTTTTAGATTTTAGAGAAAGAGACTCGAGGTGGCTGCTGACACTTTCTCTTTGTTTCTGTGGCCCAAATATGATTAGTTCAGTCTTGTTTCTGTTCAGTTGGAGAAAATTATTTTGCATCCACGTGTCAATCTTTTCGATGCAGTGACACAGTGAATGGATTGGTCCATTTTCATCTGCTGTGAGTGAAATGTAAATCTGAGTGTCATCTGCATAATTATGGTAGGATACGTCACAGCTGCGTATTAACTGGCCTAAAGGAAGCATGTAGAGATTGAATAATAGAGGTCCCAAGATAGACCCCTGTGGAACACCACATGTCAGGGCCATTTGGTCTGACACACAGTTACCAACCGAAACAAAGTACTTCCTGTCTTCAAGATAGGACTGAAACCATTTAAGGGCAGTTCCAGTGATACCTATCCATTCCTCTAATCTTTTTGTCAGGATTTCATGGTCCACTGTATCAAACGCAGCACTCAAGTCCAACAGAACTAAGACAGAGACTTTGCCTGCGTCAGTGTTCATACGGATGTCAGTGTTCAGACGGATGCACATATAGTGTGGCTGGTTCTATTAAGTGTCTGGTTCTGAAGATGAAGTATAAAACACAGATCCTGAGGTGTGGCGGACATGACCTTTATTTTCAGGAGCTGCAGGTGAAGCTGCTCCAGGTTCTTCTTTGTCACAGTCACAGGTTTGACACAGGTCTAATCTTCATGTAACTGCTCCACAGTGGTTCACAGGACGTCCTGCTCTTCCTCACAGGCCACACAGAGACAGGGACAAAAACAATACAGTCATTAATATTCAGCCATTAAAACAGAGAAAGACATGTTTCTGCAGAAAGTCAGCAGACTTTGAGACTCTACATGTGACTAAATACTTGTGTGCTTCTTAATTTAAACACTAACTGTCGTCCAGGTGACACTAAAAGAAACAGACATTAAAAGTGGATCTGAGAGTCGTCTGACACTTCATCTGTGTTCAGAGTCCACTGTGTGTTTTATAAACCAGTTCATGTGTAAAGATAAATGACAGTTCTTTCTAAACGCTGCACGTTTGCTGTAGGCTTCTGTCTTTACCACTGTATGATCTAAAAGATCATGTATAGCTTTATAAATCTACTATTTGAATATCTTTGTGTTATCTGCTTAAATATTACTGTTTTATTATAAGATCATAAGATAATGAGTTTTTATTTTAGTGTAAAAATGTGCCCCCCCTCAAATATTGAAGCCTTAATGTACAAGACTCACAAATGAAGGGCAGATATTTAAACAAATATAAAGAATATAATATGTTTGAGAAAAGAGTACAAATTTTAACAGAACTGGAAATGTTTATCAGACCAAGATAAAAATTAGCTAATGCTTAAAATTAGGATAATTATCATTAAAAAGCTCTAGTATTAATAATAATAAACTGACATTAACAGCAGGAGCTGAAATAAACTTTGCTGTAAAGATTTACTTCCCTCAGGCTGAGAGTCGAGAGTGGAGAGGCCTCTGCAGCCGTTAGCATGTTCAGCTCGGGCTCTGAGATGAGGGCCGTGTTTACTGAACGGTGCGTTTGAAAAGCCCTGGAGCAGTTCAGATACTACCCTCTCTGTCCATTTTAGGAATATCCTCTGACGCAGGAGTCAGAAAAGCCCCAATGTAATCGTCCTGTGGTGAGACACAGAACTGGGACCAATGAGCTTCCACTATATTTACAATCATTGTTGTGACCTGAAGACGTGCAAACCTCCAGACAAATGAAATAAAGACTTTGTATTCTTTATAACTGAGTGCCTTGATTATTATTGGATTAACCTCCAACATTTATTCTTTATTCAGATTGAGCTGCTGCAGTTTGTCAGAGTCCAGCTGTTCTTTATTGGCCTCAGCTCTGAAGTCCAACCCCTCACATCTGAGAGTCCTGGAGCTGGGGGGTAACAACCTGGAGGAGTCAGATGTTCAGGAGCTGCTTGAACTCCAACGGAGTCCTCAGTGTCGACTGGAGACTCTGAAGTGAGTAGATGCTGTAGTGAACAGAGGCCAATCAGAGACTCGTCTGATTCTCTGTAAAATCTATAAAAGTGTCTCTGGAGACAAACCTCTGCTGAATCCACAGAAACTGCACAGAGCTTTCCTTTCCTCTGATGCAGACAGAACAGACCAGGGCCAGACCAAATGTTCACTTTTATCAAACTGTCCCAGAGTTCAGGCGTCCCGGAGCAGCTTTAGTGGCACGAGGTTCATCTGGAGCAGTAACACTGATCCTAACTCTTGAACCACTCCAAGGGTTTGGATCAGTGTGAAGGCTTATAGTTGTGATAAAGGTCATATTCAAACAGAAAACATGACAAAGTGTTTCTTCTCAACAGCTGTTTGTGGTTTTAAACAGAGTCAGTGTCGTTCGGCTCTGGCTTCATGAATTTAAACTTTGTATTTATCGTCTTCACTGCATTAAACACAAGCACAACCTGTGCCTCAAATATTGAGTCTCGACCAGAACTGTCTCCAATAAATATAATCATTTTGTCTCAGCTTTAGAAGAAATGTAAACACTGTTCTCTTTTGTCTTTTCAGGAGTTAACCAGACCAGGACCAGACTAGGATCAGACCAGGTCCAGAACCAGGACCAGACCAGGACCAGGACAGGACCAGACTAGGACCAGCTGAGTCCTGACCTGGACAGAGGTGAAGCTGTGTAAAGTGTTGAGTGTGAGTCTGTTGTTCATCTCTGGGAACTTTGTTAAGACACTGTCTAGTCACGGTCTAGAGCGGAGATGTTTATATATCAGTGTCTTACAGAGGAATCAGAAGAAAAGGATACAGTTATGACTGTGGGTTTGGATACAACGATCAGTCCTGGAGTCTGTGGTGCTCTAAAGGTCGTTACTATGTTTGTCATAATAAAAACCAAACCCACCTCCCTCACTCCTCGTCCTCTTCTGGGACAGTAGCAGTGTATGTGGACTGTCCTGCTGGCTCTCTGTCCTTCTACACAGTCTCCTCTGACCAACTGACCCACCTCCACACCTTCAACACCACATTCACTCAGACTATGTTTCCTGTGTTTGGGCTCTGGTCTGATGACTCCTCAGTGTTGTTGTTAACTCTGTGGGACTGAGAGTGTCCTCTTGTAGAGAAACATCCTCACTGCTGATCAGATAGTCCAGTCTACCTGACCTCACACACTCACACATTTTAGAAAAGATTAGAAAAGACTCCAAACACACTTCAATGATCAGAGATGGACTTTGTATTTTTACTTTGAGCTGGTCTGATTGGATAAAACAGAGGAACAGTTCTTTTCCAGTTTCTTTGACAGAGACAGATCCCACACAGAAACAAACTGATGACATCAATCTCATGTTGGTCTCATTGTGTTTGTAGAGAAGGATCAATCACAGCATTTGTCTCGACAAGTGCTTCTGTACACTTCATTAATATAAAGGTGGATTTGAAATATGACACAGATAAATGTGATTTGGGTTGAAATCCTGTGAGAAATGACAATAAAGTGAAATGAGAAAACACTCCACAGTAACGACCTCATTCCTGCTGCTGTTCATGTGGAACCTGTTATTATTGGGATTTATGGACATGTGGGACGTCTTACAAAACCACTATATTGTCCCCAAAATGTAGAAAAGCTGAACTCATCACCTTCCCACAATGCACCACGAGTCTTTGGAAAATAAGTCCCATACGAGAGGAAGTGCTTAGAGACGGAGGTTTTCAGTTTAAATCCAAGTGTATGTTTGTTCTATCAATGGAAATATTCTATTGTCATATTGTTTGTGTCATAAATGACACAGTTGAGTTTTCAGTTGGTGTTGGTTTTAACTCAGTTGTCGTGACCATTTACTGAGACTATATTAAGTTGAGCTGTAAATAAATGTGTCGAATATGATCTGAGCTTTTCTAAATCACTTGAACACAACACACTGCATTCATCAGAAAGGACAGATGTTTATGTCACTAATTCAACTGTTCACAACTGCTTAGAATAAACACAACTTAAAGAAAGAAAACATTTCCATTAAAAGTGTCCTTTTATTTGGATTGAAAAAGGGGGCGGGGCTTTTGAAGCTGCAGCTCGGCCACTTGAAGCCTGTTCCAAAAGACGCTCATGTGGAGTTTGACTCTAGCCTTGACTTCAGACCTGACTCTGGAGCTGCCTCTGAAGGAAGGATCCTGAGGCTGTTGCACAAAGAGAGTTGAACAAACTCAGAGTTGAGTAAGTTTGGATCAAACCAAACAAATCCAAACCTGGTGCAGTGAACGCAGAAGAGAAGTGCAACTTCAAGGACCAAGGAAGACACAAATCCACAAGGACACTGTGTTCAAAGACTTCAAAAGAATTAAAAATGAGAAATAAAATACTTAAGAATGTTAAAAGTGAACAGTTTTAAAAGTGTAAAAGAACAAAAAAGTTACTTAAAAGTTTAGATTACAAGTGACAGTAAATTTTACATCTACAATTTAAAATCGAAATCAGAATATATTAAAAGTAAATTAAAGAAATTAAAAAGAGGATTTTAGCAGTAACCAAGTACAGATTTCTGAGTAATGTTGATTTAAATTCATTATATATTTTAGTAAGTTATTTAAAAATAAGATGCACTGCTACAAATAAATACACTGTAAAAAAAAAAACCTAATTTTACAGAAAATAACTGTAAATTTTTTAGAGTATTTTTCTGTTATTTTTAATTACATTCAAAACTCTGTAAAATTACAAACAATATCTGTAAATAAATGAATTGTCTGTTAATTTAAGGATTATATCAGTAATGTCAAATTACAGTAATGTTTATTTTTTATACAGTACAATTACTGTATTATTTATACAGTATTTTTCTGTTTTCTTAAATTACGTTTAAAGTAGTGTAAAATTCATTATTTTAAAGGTTTATATCCATACTAATAATCTAACATATTTCCTTGTTATTTTAAAGTAAATATTTTTTTATACAGTACAATTACTGTATTATTTATAGTGTTTTTCTGTTTTCTTAAATTACATATTAAGTTGTGTAAAATTACAATAATATATCCATACTAATAATCTTACATATTTCCTTGTTATTTTAAAGTAAATATTTTTTTATACAGTACAATTACCATATTATTTATACAGTATTTTTCTGTTTTCTTAAATTACATACAAAGTTGTGTAAAATTAGAATAAAAATGTGTAGCTCATTATATTAAAGGTTTATATCCAGTTTAGATTAAGACAGGATTAGACCTTAGTTTAATTAGGGCATGCGATTAGCTTTTAAAAATGTGCCTTAGATAAATGTATGTAAAAAAAATAATAATAATATATGGATTTTTCAATAGCTTTCAGGTCATGTGACCTAGTCACTTCCACCCACCCTGTTTTCATAGCACTAGCTTAGTACCATGCACCTCTTTTTTTCCACTTTTCTCTTTTTGAATTTTATATCAATTTTCTATTTACAAAATCAAGGATTTTTTTCTATAGCTTTTTGGGAACACATGCACAGAAAGTGTGTGCATGTGTAATTTCTGCCATGGTATGTAAACCTCTGAGCACAACTGTATATATAGTTTGATATGTGCTGCATCTGAAGGTAGAGCTTATCTTTTAGTCTCTATACGGGTCAACACTGTCACTAAACTAACCTGTTCAGGGCTCTGTCTGAGTCCAGATGCAGTTATCACTTAAAACATATAAAGTTAATGTCTGTTCTTCTGCTTGTGTGGACATGTTTTTCACTCTCCACTCAGCTGTTTTATTTTTTTATTTGTATTTTTTAAGCCCTTCAGACTATTTGGTCAGTGGGTTGTTTTTATTCTCTAGAGCGAGGTGTTTCCAGAGAAGAACCTTGTTTTCTACTGATTTTGTTTGGTTTTAGGCACCGCTTGCTTTGTTTTCTATCACACCAACACAATGCATGTGTCTGTTTATTTACAAGATTCTTAAGCCTTATATGTTTTATAATTACATTTTATTGTACCCAAATGTTTAAGTCGCACATTTAACAGTGAAATAAAAGTTTCCAGGTCACAGTCGGCAGCTAAGGATAAGAGCTGATGAAATGTGGAAACAGGAAGTGGAATGTGTGAATATTTATTTCTGTCAAGTTTTAGTTCTACACAGATGTATAATAGCTTCAGGTTTAAATGTAAAGAGATTTTTGTGTTTACAGTTCCTGTCGTCTACAATAAATATGTCCAACACTTTTTCAATTTGACAAATAAAATAAATGTCTGAAAAAAACATTAATATATGGTCTTTTTTATTTCAATAGAACAGCATTTACTGTAGGAGCCAGAATGATATACTATTTGTCTATGGATAGCTTTTGTCTGGTTGCCAGGGTGATGTGTGGGTCATGTGGGTGTAGGCGGTGACAGTCAGTAGTTTTCACTCACTGTCACTCAGGTGTAGGAGGAGAGAGGGGAGGGGGGTAGTTGTAGTATTTGGTGACACTAGCGTTGTCTAACATTACCATCCGATGCATTTAATAACTGTGTTCATGTCTCAACTGAGCAGTTACGTGAATAAACGTCACAAGCATTCATTCTGGGACTCGGTGTGAATCTGTTCAGGCCGCACAGGGCCCGGCCCTCGGCCCTCCAGCGACAAAAGGAACTAAGGAGTCGCCATTACATTTACACACAACAACCTTGGAGGTGAAAATGTCTGTAGGATTCTGTGAAAATATGAACATAATGCACACAGCACTAACTCAGAGCCTTCGAAGGATTTTAGAAATACTGAGGTTTAAAAAAGAGTGTCTGAAGAACTGAGGTGTGCCATGTTCTGTTCTGTCAAGTGTAAGTGCAGTGTTCTATTCTTCACTAAAGAGAACCAGCAGCTGCATATTTATTATTATTATTTAACATAGAGATGTTTTAGACACTTAAGAGTTTGTATAATGATGATAAAAGCCTACAACGTCACTCTGGGAATTTCACCCAGAGAATACTATGGAAACAAGGACACGCACAGATTCGATTATTCCAGTAAGATTCCAGTATTTACTTATGTTGAGTGGCACAAACAAACAAATAAAACCTTTATAGAGTAAAAGAGCTGTTCGCTTTATTACAATAATAAAATACCAATTCTATAAAAGGGTCTAATAATCTTTAAAAGAGCTAGGGGGTGAGGAAGGAGGAGCCTACATCCAGTGAGAAGAGGGGCAACCAACACACACCACACATTAAAGAAAAACAGACTGGAGCACCACCACCAGGGGTCACCACTGCCACCACGTGAGACCTCAGCAACTGAAACAGAGCTAGTCAAATTATTAACAAGTCTCAGCGCTCCAAAATAGTTTCATACCAAATCAATAAAATTCATATACACTCCCTTGTACAGGGCAGGGTTCAGTCCAAATTAGTAACAAAACGGTCCACCGGTGGACGCCTGAGAGAACAAGAATCAGGAGAAACAGGTCTGACGTCAGTTTGTTAGTTTACAATATAAATATACAGTTGTCCATGCGGTAAAATAAATGAAGGGTGTTAACACAGCTCGCCCTGCAGCAGTACTGACGGAGGAAACCCCTCAGAACAATCCAAAAGTAATCACACTGAGTGACAGCCACAACCCAAGGAACAAATAAACAGCAGCGAGTCCAGAAAGAGAAAGCAGTTGAGCAGCTAACTGTCCAGAGCTGCAACTGAGTGAACGGTGATTGAACCTGAAATGGAGTGCACCACTATGCGCTCTATTCACCCAGATATATGCTATCTGGTATATTTTGGATCGTTTTTAGTTTTATCTGTCTAAAATAAAGCAGGTTTAATATAATATACACTCCACACGAGTTTTGTTAAAACACATTGAAATCCTCTGAAGCATAAACCAACAGAATACACACTACAGAGACATGTCCTGCTACATCCCTAAACCAGTGCATCAAACATGGCTCTAAAGAGGTTTCTGGAGATTATTGAGCTGCTCTGAAGCTAAAGCAGCTTTACCACAACACAGTGAGCAGCACAGGCTTCAAATAAAGTTGTTGTTTTTTTTTAATTTGATTTAGTGATATTTGACAATGTCCAAAACTTAAAACTCAAATAACTGGAATTATTTGGATTTTCTGAACTATTTAAAACAGAAATTCCAGTTAATTTCTTCTTTTTTTTTTTTGGCCAAAACCGTCATTTATATACAAAAATAAAAAAAAAAATAAATGTCTTGTCTTCTCTTTGTTAAATCCTTGAAGTGCATAAACGCATAATATTAAATATTGACGAAGATGACATGGTTTTAAATATTTATTGCTTTGTCAAAGTTATTATAGTCGTAGTAAAAGTCAATATATAACATAAAATATTGTTATGTTCACCCTGATTCAGACGTTTAGTATTTTTTATTAATATTTGAAGCAGGGCTGAAGAAAACGTGAGCAAAGACACAGATCATGTTTAGAGTGGTATTAGTTCAAATACACGTCTCTTTGGTTCACATTTCTCTGTCTCAGAACGCCTTCAACAAATAAAATACATTCAACCATAAGACTCACTATAAATATAAATGATAAGTACTTTTGAACCCTGGCTATTGTCTTGTTTATCAAAGGTGCAATAACTCATCCTGTATTATTTACATAAATGTAAATGGTGTGGATTTATTTAGTGCTTTGTTGTACCCTTCTCGGGCCCCAAAGCACTTTAAATGATCTGTGAAGGTTCTCAGTCATCCAGGTCATCAAAGTAAAGGGCATTCCTTTGAGGACAGCAATGTATACATTTTGTCCAGAGAGGCCAGACGGTGTAAGAGAGAGAGGTTCAAATAGAAAAGCCCTCTTTGAACAGAGGAGGTGTCCTCAGATTAATGTGGCCTAGTATTTATAACCTCTCCTACCTCTACAGACTCACACATTCATTCACCAGAGCCACAGACACTGGAGGCAAGGTGGGTGTCTTGCTCAAGGACACTCAGTTAAATTCCATTAAAACTGAGTTAAACTGAGGAAAATACAGTTTGTACTAGTGTCTTATTACCTCCTTTATAACCACACTGTGTAATAACAACGACTGAAAGCTTTGCAAATATAAACCGAGACAACCTTTACAAAGACACCTTCAGGGCCATAAATGTTTGACAGAAAAAAAGACAATGGTTGTGTTTAAAGGTAATAGGAGCCTGTCTGATGTTTCTGAGGGTTTCTGTTGAGTCACTGTCCCAACACCTGCCTGAGCCGCGTTTCCACAAGTCCAGACCCAAACTCAAGGAACAGGTTTATTTTGTGATTCGTAATTCAAATTATAAGTTTATGTTTCACGAAAGACGCTGAGGCTGGTTTTACACAGAGGTCAAAGTGACACAGGTTTAGGCTCGACGTGCAGCGCTCAGTCAAACCAGGTCTGAGCTGAACAGAGCTGCAGAGGAAGGAGACGCTTTTAGGCCCTGACTGTTTCATGTCACAACTTCTGCTCCTTTATAGAAAAGATAGAATGGATTTATTGTCACGAACAGAACAGTACAACAATTCACAGAGAGTTCAACTTATGCAAAAGGAACAGCACTGTCGACTGAATACACACCAAGCCTTGCATTAATATCATCATCACAGAGTTTATTAATCAGTCAATCTCAATATAATGCAAACAATAAGTCCCACTGTGAGCATAAGTAACATTAGTAACATAAATGTCAGTATTACAACATTACTGGTTCAAACATGCAGCGGGTCAAATGAAAGCACAAGGTAAGACTAGAAACAGCTGTACCTCTATGAAATAAACCCTTTCTTTTACAGACTCATAAATGGACACAGAGCCTCAGAGCTTAACTGACAAACTTGTTCTGAAAACCATTGGACAAGTCTTGAATCAACAGTGGTTTCTAGTTTTTACTTCCTGTCCATTCTCTGGCTACACTTTTTAAAGGTGCAGAACTTGTGACATACATTTGAGTTTTCTAAAGTCCCTCTCAGTATTTCTGTTTGGAGTTTTGAAGCTGAGAAGCCATTTTCTTCACTGCAGCAGTACAGGACTGTACCTCGTCGTCACAGATGAACACACACCAGGATTTATTCACTTGTTCAAATCCGTTTAATGCAACACTGCCACATTTTAAAAGATTACTTCACAGTCACATCATATCTCGTGGACCAACACAACGACGTCAGTCCTGTTCCTGCTGAGCTTAAACTACACTCATTCCATTGTGAGTCGACAGGAGGAAGTGACCTTGGTGCTGTGCTAAAGTACGATAGAGAGTCCTCCCTTTGATCAGAATTAACACCAGAATGATAAGCAACAGAAAAAGGACACAGACACAGGCCGATAGGCTCCAAAGTAACAAAACATAACGCAGGTCAAAGGTCACCAAACTTAGGTGAAAACAGGACAGTGGCATAAGCAGTAGGGCTTAAGCCGTCAGATCGTAAAGTCAGTGGAAGTGACGATTATGGGACATTTCTTCTTCACAATGAAAGAAAAGACTGTCTGCTGGTGCTCTGTACCAACAAGCATTTAACCAAATACTTACAAGTCCAAGCTTTGCTGTAAACAACGTTTTACCAAAAACTGTCCCACTTTAACCCTCCCCGTCCCAAATATCTGTGAAAACACTCAAATATCCCAGTTCTGAACACTACTGTCCCCATTTTAACAAACACCACTGCAGCAAACAGCTTTTCATGGACTTTTGTCACTTTTTGTCTTCATTAAGACATTATCTTTTCAAATGCTCCTGGTTCTTTGAAGCTTTTGTTTCCTTTAAAAAGTTAAAATGCAATCATTTTTGTTTTGCGTTTTCTGTCGATAAAACAATTGAATTACCATTGTTTTAAACAGACTTTTTTATTTTTTTGCGTGTGTCCCAGTTTAAAAGTCTGTAAATACTTTAAAAAGGGGCGTATTCTGCCCAGTTTCATTTAGAGAAACCATAGATGTGATCTTATTATTAAATGATTTTAATACATATTTTGATGTTAAAGTTTGATGCTGCTCTGATGTGGACCAGTGGCATTTATAAAAGTAACAGGGCAGACTGAGTCCTGTCCCTGCTCTTCTGCAGTCCTGAGGGCAGCTGTACGACTCCTCCGAGCAGGTCCCTGAGCCCACAGCGGGACATGGCCCTAGACAAACAAACACGGCCCAAACCAGGACCGGACCAGGATCCATCTTCTCCTGAGAGACAAGAGTCAGAATAAATACTGCACAGGTTATTGTCATTATTGAAAGAATATATCTACTGCATATAACTCAAAAAGTGAATAAAAGGTTTTCTGACCAGGTTTGAGTGGGATCAGGTCTCAGTCTGCTCTGAGGATCTCAGTTTTTATAGACCACAAACCAAACCTGTGTTTGTTTTAGCCCTTTCTCCTCCTGAAAGGAAAACAGGAAACTACACCTGACATTTTCAACAGCAACCCATTACAACAACCACAAATGATGACTGGAAGAAAAAGTGTCTGTTTTTCCTGATCTTTATGAACCAGGCCATGTTTAGGTTGTTTTTCTTGTAGTCCGTTTCCTTTAAACAGTATTATGGTGCATTTAAGACCAACGAGGAAATGAAAACTGGAGTAAAATAAGTGTGTTTAACTTAAGCCCCTGAAACCTGCTGCTGTTGCCTCGTGGTCTGCTGTAATGTCATGAGTTCGACCTTTACCAAACCCAGCTTGTTCTGTGAAATGTAAACACGTCTTTCTTTAAGAAACAAAGAAACCGGTTCCTCTGAGACGCTTCCTCAGGTTTTGGTCGTTCACTTCCAGGAAAAACAGATGATGATGAATGTACAGGAGTTCAGACAAAGACCCGAGTCTGAAACCTCTGCCCACTCACTTTATAAAGCAGTTTACAGTCATTACACCAGTTTGTGTTTTGTAAGTGACTGTAAATGTCAGAAAGATGGTCTGGGACGGGCCTTCTGCTCGTGCCCAGGCTGGAACAATGATCACAGTTAACTGTCCTCCACAAATACGTCACTGCTTCAGTCTGGTTGCAACAAATGAGGCATGTGTTTGTGTTTATGACGGAACACCTCACTGCTCACTTACAGCTGAAAACAACACTTCTTTTCATTGTTATTGATTTATTTGATTAGGATTCTTTGTGTTGGATTGTGTCATAGGTATGTGTCACCTGTGCAGTTCATATCACGAGTGTGTTTTTTACTTTCAAGGCACAGGCTCAAGAAAGTACAAGTGTTAAAGTGAGTGCATTAACAGCTTGGACAGACTCCAGACCCACAATAAGAGGTAGAATCAGTTTATTCATTTGTCACAGAGCATTTAAATATCCTCTCAGTCTTCTCCTTTACTGTCCTCCTCTGAGACAAAGCTCAGAGTAGGACAGTGTTTTATTCATAAATGTCCGTCCTTAAAGTCGGCAGGCGTTGTTGGACAGCTCGTCGGCCATGGCGCTCAGACTGTCACACTTGTTTTTCAGACTGGGGTTACTGGAGCACTCTTCAGACGAGGGCCAGCGCTCCGCCCAGGTGTTCTTCCCAACATGTACACAAGGCTGCCAAGAGGGAGACAAAGACCCCAGATCAAATAACACTGTATGTATTCTTTTTGTTCACCTGGGAAAGGATGGAGAGTACAATATGTGTGTTATCATGTGTATGCTACAGTCCTGACATGTCAGCTTTGTGCTTCTGTGATTGGATCTGTTTGTTTACCCTGAGTTTAGACTTACAGGCTCAGTGTGTGTCAATAATAATAAGGCATTTTTGCTCCTGTTGAGCTGTTACAGTGACAGCTTAATCTAGTCAAAGTCAGGACAGTTTTATTTTGATTTGTTGGACATTCTTTGGTTTTATTATCGTGAGATATTATCGTGGCTGTTTTTGATCCTGTCACACTTTGCAGCCCCTGATTTAAAACTTCATTTGTCAGCATTTGTCGGCAACAAATGTTCAGTTTGAAAGAGGTTTTACGAGATTAGTCATATAATCGACACTAAAAGGGTTGTTTCCTCTTTATTTTTATGATACAAACTCTTCTGATTCTCTAAATGTTTGGTCCTGGTCTTAATTCTGAACCTGGACTTGAGAAGTTTCTTGGATTGATTGATAAAGCCCAACTTTATCTAAAAGGGTCCGTTTATTCTTTGGTCATGTGATCAGGGCGGGACAGTAACACACTAACTAACTAGAGCTAAACCAGGTCTAAACTCAAGACCAAACCAGGGCCAAATTAAGACCAAAGCTAGAAGTAAAATCAGGGCTAAATAAAGATCAAACAGTGTCTTGACCCAGGGATAAAGCAATATAAACCTGGAGCATAGTCAGGACTAAAGCAAAGCTAAAGCAGGACTGAAGAGTTTAACCCTGAACAGACAGGTCTGTTCTCGTTGGGTCTGAAGTGGTTTACTGAACGAGTGTTCCTCTCAACTCATCAGAGTTCATCTGAAACAGCTTCTGGACACAGTCTGGACCTTTTAAAACTTTATTTTGTCTGTTTTAAATTCTACTAAGTCCTGACATTTCAAAAGGTTAGAGTTTATGAATAGTTTGGGTGATAATCTCTTATTTTTTATTCTTGCAGTTTTAGCAGAATAACAGATAGTTTTATTAATGAACATTTCCCTAGAGCTCTACATGTCACATATGCTACTGTTAGAGACTGGTACAACAGTTCAAGGCCTTGGAAACAAGATTGTGTTTCATTTTGGACAGGACAGCTCGAGTTTCTGAAATATTTGACTTTATGTAGGTTTTGTGTGATTTCCAACTGAGCTCGAGGTCAATGACGCCTAAAAACAGAGTTTCACCATTTCTAGTTCAGCCGTTTCAATTCTGATCTGGAAATTGTATTCTTGTTTTAATTTCTGCTTCCACTGTGTCCAGAAGCTGTTCCATATTTAATCATCTCAAAACAGAGTTGTCATCTGCAAATGAGACACGTCGATGTCTAACATTTTTAACCTCACTGGCTTGGCCCCTGGTAGAACACATGAGTTTCATGCAGGGCCTACAACAGAGAAACAGCTGAAGCCAGTAAAAAAGAAAAAGGTCTACTTTTCTTCAAAATAATGCTGACATTACAGAATGCATGGTTTTATAGTTAAATGGCAGTGAGATGAAAAAGTGGTTTGAAGTGATGTCAGTGGGATATGTTTTGTTCACAGGGAGGATCTAATACTCAAAAGAAACAAGTTGATCATCTTTGACATTCTTTAAAGAGCATTTATGGACAATTAGGTTTGTTTTCATATTTTCAAACTGTACTTTAAAGGGTTCAAATCCTGACAATGACAAACTACTGGAGAGTTGAGCAGACCTGGAGTCCTAAAAGAGATTTATGGACAAAAATGAAATGCATGATAAGTGTGTTCATTGTTGCCACTTAGTAACAGTTTAAACACTTTCCCTTTGAATTAGTTTTGAACAGCTCTGTATCTCAGTTTCCTCAGAGGGCCTTACAGACTGAACACCTCCGAGACTGTCCCTAGAGCCTCCAGCAGGTTCAGAGGAAAACTCAAATACTCCCAAACCCCACAGGAGGCTCCAGTCAGAGGACAGACAGACTTTTTAATATTTACATGTCCAGTTCAATGACTTTGCTGTGTTAATTGATTTGTTGTGATTTTTTTAGTGTTTCCATGGAGACATTTTAAGTCTGTATTTTGTTTGTGTTTCTCACATGCCACTTCCTGGAACCGCCCAGCAGTAAATGGCTCAGGGGTTCTAAGTCAGTGTCCTGACAGTAGCCTACAAAGGACAGCAGGCTTGGTTTTGGGTGAACTGTATTACTCCTCTGGCAGGAACGGCTTGTGACGACGTGGGTCGAGTGCCGTAAAGAGAAGCACATGGACTCTGGTTTCAGGTGCATTTTTACCCTGTGCCCTTCTTAAACAATATGGATTTTAGACATTTTAATAGCAACTATCATTGTTTGTGTTTTAACCTTACTTTTCAATAATAACCCCTGTCCAATATTTAACCTGTGGTCTTAATGGGTCCTAGGCCCAACACTAGGTGGCGTAGTTAAGCCACATTTTATTCTCCCTTTTTTGTCAAAGACTTAAGTCCATGCACTGCTACAGAGGAGTCCAGGACAGTTTTATACACTTTTAAATATGTCGTCTCCAAACAGTGACCTATTTTAGTCTGGACCATCGGTCTTCTTCAGTGTGCTCTACCCAACAGTCACCTTTTAATGAACTCCTTTATAAGCCTGTCTTTAGAGCAGACCATGGAGAATATTAGAGCTGGGAACCAACTCACCAGTCAACATGTTTTTAGATGCATTTGATGTCAATCCAACTTGTTCCATCGAGGATTACTTAAGGACGGACATTTATGAATAAAACACTGTCCTACTCTGAGCTTTGTCTCAGAGTAGGACAGTAAAGGAGAAGACTGAGAGGATTTTGTAAATGCTCCAAGACAAATGAATAAAGTGAATAACATTTGAACTCATTCCTTTTCTGCCTCTTATTGTTGGACTGGAGTCTATTCAAGCTGTTTCCGGGGCTTGGTTGACTTGTTCAGACACAAACTGATTCAAACTGGGATTAATTTCACCAAACTTTTCTTTAATGAACCCAGTTTAATTCTAAATTTAATTCACTCACTTTAAACCCGGTTTGAAGCAGTCTTTATTTAGTTTAAAAATCTTTTATTTTATTTCTTTTAAGACTTGCAACATTCAGAACAAAACACTGAACTTTCTTGAGACTGTGCCTTGAAACAGTCGAGTAAAAGACACATGTGACACATATATACACAATCTGTCACATGTACACAAGACACATACGCCTAAACTCTGTCAGATACAACTGAAGTGTGCATTTGGAGTGGCTCCCTCATTAATGACACAGCTGTGTTTGTACCAGAGTCTTATCAGAGAATGAAATCAAAGCTGGGACTCTCAACACAGACCCCTCTCAGCTCGAGCAGAAACAAGATATGTGTCCTTCTAACACCTTGTCTTTCAAAATCAAGCCAATGTAAAAACACAGGTTTGAGTGAAAGCAAGAGGATTCTCTGGGGCTTTGTTCAAATATGAAACAGTTTTTCTGCTGCGTCTTTGAGGTGACAACACCTTTGTCCAAGGCCTGGCCTAGATATCCTCACTGTTCAAAACATGGTCTAAAGCACAGAAGACACACTGAAGAACAAGAGATTTAGAGTCAGTTCAGTCTGCAGCTGGTAGCTTAGTTCAATGGTCAAATGAGAAACTGAGGGGAGCAGAGGAGAAAATAATGATGCCTGCTGAAATGGCAAGTGATGAAAGACAGATCCAAACAGTGCCTATGAAGTGGAGTTGCATAACCAAGTCCCAGAGAGAATCAACAGTCTTTGTTTGGTCTTCATTCAAGTGCTGTCACAAGCCCTGCTGGACTGTGCACTTCAAGAGCTTTGTAAATGTTTGCAGCAGGATAAGAAGTTCACAGACACAAGAACACCTAAAGGCCGTCATGTTCATGTCAACGGAAGAAGATATCCTCAGGTCCTTGGACAAGGATTTAGTAATAGACAGAGGAGCTGAAAAAAGTCAGTTACTAAAGAAACTTCTGATTCCTCAGCATTAAATAGTCTGAGAAAGACCAAAACATCCTGTGTGTAGTTCTGGTTTACTACTGTCAGTCTGGCTCAGAGATTTAGTCCTGCTTTAGACCTGCTTTAGACCTGCTTTAGACCTGGTTTAAACCTGGTTTAGACCTGGTTTAGACCTGGTTTAGACCTGCTTTAGACCTGGTTTAGACCTGCTTTAGACCTGGTTTAGACCTGGTTTAGACCTGCATTAAACCTGCTTTAAACCTGGTTTAGTCCTGGTTTAAACCTGCTTTAAACCTGCTTTCAACCTGGTTTAGACCTGCTTTAGACCTGGTTTAGTCCTGGTTTAAACCTGCTTTAAACCTGCTTTAGACCTGGTTTAGTCCTGGTTTAAACCTGCTTTAAACCTGCTTTAGACCTGGTTTAGTCCTGCTTTAGACCTGTCTTTTCCTTTCCGTTGTTGGTCTTGAATGCACCATAAAACTGTTTAGTGTTAATTTAACGACACAATTAACTGAAGTAATCTGTAGACCTTTGTCTAATGGCTTTAAAGCGAGAGGAAACTTACATTTTTATCCCAAATGAATGTTCTGGCACCTGCTCACTCCCTAAAGCGCTGTTAGAAAGTCTGCACAAATATGGGATTCAAAGACTTTTGGGGCTCGGTGCCACATTAGTCTCATGTGGGTCCGTTCAGTTTGAGTTTGTCCTGAAGAGGCTTGTGTTTCCACTGCTGCTCAGGATTCATCTGAAGAGTAGATTCTGCAGTAAACATTAGTGTTTCTGCTTTATTCACAGCTTCATCAACATTACATTTGCTACATTTGAGGGACTGTTTGTGCTTCAGTTTAATGCAGAGACGATCAATGTAACGTTTTAATTCAATAAGTCAGAGCCATAAGAGAATAACTTCTAAATAAACCCTGGCTCTGTTTCAGAAAAAAACTACAACATTCATCAAGTTTTCTTTTGAAAAATGGCATTTATCACAAGACACACATTTTTTTTACTTTGTTTTTTTTTTATTTTGAGCAACACACATTAGTCCTGGTCTAGTCCTGCTTTGGTCTGGTCTAGTCCTGGTCTAGTCCTGGTCTAGCCCAGGTCTAGTCCTGGTCTAGTCCTGGTCTAGTCCTGGTCTAGTCCTGATCTAGTCTTGGTCTAGTCCTGGTCTAGTCCTAGTCTAGCCCTGGTTTAGACCTGGTCTAGCCCTGGTCTAGCTCTGGTCTAGCTCTGGTCTAGTCCTGATTTTAGTCTGGTCTAGTCCTGGTCTAGTCCTGGTCTAGTCCTGGTCTAGTCCTGGTCTAGCCCTGGTCTAGCTCTGGTCTAGTCCTGATTTTAGTCTGGTCTAGTCCTGGTCTAGTCCTGATTTTAGTCTGGTCTAGTCCTGGTCTAGTCCTGGTCTAGTCCTGGTCTAGTCTTGGTCTAACTCTGGTCTAGTCCTGGTCTAGTCCTGGTCTAGTCCTGGTCTAGTCCTGCTTTGGTCTGGTCTAGTCCTGGTCTAGTCCTGGTCTAGTCCTGGTCTAGTCCTGGTCTAGCGCTGGTCTAGTCCTGGTCTAGTCCTGGTCTAGTCTTGGTCTAGTCTTGGTCTAGTCTTGGTCTAGTCCTGGTCTAGTCCTGGTCTAGTCCTGGTCTAGCCCTGGTCTAGTCCTGGTCTAGCGCTGGTCTAGTCCTGGTCTAGCCCTGGTCTAGCCCTGGTCTAGTTCTGGTCTAGTCCTGGTCTAGTCCTGGTCTAGTCCTGGTCTAACCCTGGTCTAGTCCTGGTCTAGTCTGGTCTAGTCCTGGTCTAGTCCTGGTCTAGTCCTGGTCTAGTCCTGGTCTAGTCCTGGTCTAGCCCTGGTCTAGTCCTGGTCTAGCGCTGGTCTAGTCCTGGTCAGCCCTGGTCTAGCCCTGGTCTAGTTCTGGTCTAGTCCTGGTCTAGTCCTGGTCTAGTCCTGGTCTAACCCTGGTCTAGTCCTGGTCTAGTCCTAGTCTAGCCCTGGTCTAGTCTGGTCTAGTCCTGGTCTAGTCCTGGTCTAGTCCTGGTCTAGTCCTGGTCTAGCCCTGGTCTAGTCCTGGTCTAGCGCTGGTCTAGTCCTGGTCTAGCCCTGGTCTAGCCCTGGTCTAGTTCTGGTCTAGTCCTGGTCTAGTCCTGGTCTAGTCCTGGTCTAACCCTGGTCTAGTCCTGGTCTAGTCTGGTCTAGTCCTGGTCTAGTCTGGTCTAGTCCTGGTCTAGTCCTGGTCTAGTCCTGGTCTAAGAAAGTGTAAAACAGAGAATGCATTTTTTTTGACAAAGTGAAGGTAAACGTGCCTAAACCAGAAAAAGCTGTTCATACAAGACTTGTCGTTGTTTAAAACATATGAGCCTCATTTCCTGAAGAAGCCCTTCTGTGTAACAGACCATCTGGACATTCAGCTTGTATTCATTAAACTCTCACTTTGAATAAAAACATCAGTCTTTGTTTGGTATAGTTCATGAGAGCCATTGGTCTTCTTTTGTTCTTGAACCAAGTTTTACCTGGTTTTCTTTTGGACCGACTAAAACCACAAAGAGTTCATTTAGCCACATCCTTCTTGTGACGAGATGTGTGGACTCAAAGTAAAAGATCTATTGTTCACAGGTGGTCTTCAGGTGAGTGCAGGAGTTGTTTCTGGAATTGAAGTGTTGGAGATGAGAGTTTAAAACATAGCAAGTCTCTTCACTGGAATAAATGGAAAAAAATAGAAAGTGAGCAGCCGACTGTGAAGTGACCGTGTGACTGACAGAACAATTCTGTCTCAAGAGCTGTGTTTAGGCTGCTGCTAATCACATCATCATCATTTTCCAACAAACCCTAACCCTACATGAGTTTGGAGTTGGTCTGAAACTTGAATCAGATCTATTCCAATCGATCAGAACACATACAGTGGCATGAAAAAGTATCTGAAGCCTTTGGAATTTCTCACATTTCTGCAGGAGTGACTACGAGTCAACAGGTGAGTCACATGACTAATCATGAGAGTATAAATCCTGAGAGAACCTGACAGGATCTGAAGCAAGAGGAACAAGAACAAACAGGTCATCACTTTATTAGATTTACTCACTATTATTGCTGTGTTTTATTCTGTTATTTAATGCAATCTGAGACTTTTTTATTATTATTTTTAACTCAAAAAGCCACACTGGAGTAATCAGTGATGGATGAATAAAGCCTTGTGAACATTTAGGTTTTCTTTCCTCTTAAACCAAAAAGGATTTGAAGCTTTGACAACAATGACATCTAGTGGCAGACTGGAATTACAGCAGCTGCTTCATATTCTGATCAAAGCACAAGCACAAAACATTGTTCCAATCTCAAATGTGTTCAGTGAAACGCACTTAAAGCTTCATATTCATAAACCGACAGCCTTTAATGATGTGCTTCTGTCTCTTTTTGTTTCAGCAATAAAAGTACACGACAAAGTCATGAGTACATGGCTGGATTCTTCTCCAAAATGTGAGACATTACAAACACTGCACACAACTAACAGAGTGTGAAACATTGATTTGTTTCTGGTGTGTCTCTGAGCAGAAGATGAATCCTGTTCCGCTGCTGGTGTTGGCTCTGGTCGTGTTGGTGCCCAGTTTTTCTGAAGTGGACGCCATGTCCCGCTGTGAGCTCAGAGAGCAGCTCACGGACAGCAGCATTCCTCCAACTATTCGACTCGACCTGAGGAGTTTAGTAACAGGTGAGTTTCACTGGTTTAAGCTCGTCTCCTGCGCCTCTTAAAGTTCAAACATGGATTAATAAAGTTCAGGTCTGGGCTGGAGCCATCAGTAAAATCCTGGTGCACTGATCCATTTCAGGAACTGAGAGAGCGACAGAAAAGGCTCAACCTGGTTCACTTTTGGGACTATGTCAAAGTTTTCAATGAGCATGCTCAGATCTTTTGACACAGCAATTAAAATGATTTGTCCTCCACTCAGTCTAGTCTACAGTTCTTTATAATAGAGGTGTCTTTGGAAACACATGCTTGTTTTACTTTAAAACAATCTTCATTTAATATTTTGATTTAGTCTGTTAGATCGCTCTTTAAGGAATAACTTAAGAAACTGTTAAGCTACAAACTGCTTAAGAAACCCAAGTTTCTGTCAGGCTTTATGTTTAACATTTAGGCCAAAAAGACGTGCCTTCTGTGCAGTCCATCTACGAAGGCACTGTGTCCAGACTGGCTCACAAGATCCTTAAGCATCCCTCTCACAGTTTATTTACAGAGTAAACCATGAGCCAATTGATGTCTCTTTTTTTTTTATTTCAAAATGATTTCTAGAGTGTATATTGTGGTCTTCCTTCCTGTCTTCTACTCCCATCGTATCTCACTGTGGCCTGCACCAAGGTTAACACTAGGTTTAGTCCCTTTTGAAAAAGAACTCTGTTCCACATGTCTGTTCTCTCAGCACCACATCAGCTTCATTTACATTTATTCATTTAGCTGACGCTTTTATCCAAAGCGACTTACATTGTTCTAATTACCAGTGTTACAGCCACTGGAGGCAAGGTGGGTTAAGTGTCTTGCCCAATGAGACTCTGCATCCTGAAGTTTTTATAAGTGTACATTATGCCCGCCTCTCAGCTCCAAGGTCTTGGATGGACGTGTAATGAGCTGACGTGTCAGTCATAGATTCGTATAAGTTTACGTGTATATGCCACTAAGTGTACAGGACAGTGTGTCCCTGAACACTGATTAGATGTAGTGCGAAGTGATGTCTTTGTCTAGTTTGGATTAGCATGGTGCCAATAGGAGGTACAGCTAAAGACATTAAGTCATAAGTGTATGTGGATAAGCATATGAACTGGAGCTGGAGTGAGAGCATATAATATACACTTAATATAAAACAAACTCTATAAAAAATTGATCACTAGCCAAAACATGATGGACATGTTTTACCCGCTCCTGAAGAACTGGGATGGACAGCACTGTATAAACTGCAGGATCTGTGTGAGAACAGCTCTCAGCATTTCAAATCTGCTCGTACAGAGTAATGAACAACAAAAGGCTGTAGGGATACAACAATACAGTCGGTCCACGGTTCAATACGTACCTTGGTTTTTGCTCACGGTTTTCAGTTTGGTACAGTACAATCTATGTGCCAATATTATTTCATTTAATTTTAAACTAGGTGTAGTCATTGTGGGGGGATTTTAAAGATAAGCTGTATTTTCAAAACTGTCTTCATTTTACTAATAAAGCATTAAACACAATGTGCATTTAACATTTGAAGTAAACATGAATTGAATGCTGTGTGCAGTAGGAGGAGGTTGGTGGTTCGATTACCTTTCTCCCCAAAGTTCATACTGTCGTTGTGTCCTTGAGTAAGACACTTAACCCCCCCTTGCCTCCAGTGGTGTTCCAGCTGTAACACTGGTGAATAGATGCTAAATGTAAGCCAAATAAATGTGGAGTCTAATGATTTATATAATCATATACTGTATATAACTATTTTATTGTTGTGCACAAAAAACAAACAAAAAAACTTCCAGGCACAACATTTCCAAACCAACATTTATACAGGGTTCATACAAGGTGCTTAAAGTGCTTGAAGTACTTGAATTTGACTTTTTGAAATTTAAGTGCTGGAAAACCCTTGAAAACAGTCATATTAATGACGAGGTAATTGAAAAGTGCTTGAATTATTTAAAGGCAATATTTATGAATTTACAAAGCAATTTTGAAGTGTATATTTTTTTTCTATAAAACAAAATTAACGCCTCAGCCCATCCCCCTCCTTCTACCTGCCTTATATGTTAACTCGCTCGTTCTGACATCACTTACCTGGAGCACATTTACGAAATGGTAAAGAGTAAGACGAAGAAATGCCGGGTAAGTGTAAATTTAATCCAGCTTGGCCGGAAAAAAAAAAGTGGCTTCTTGAAGACCCTAAAAGTGTGCATCGTGCACATTGTAAAATATGCCGCAAATCCCTCGAGATTTCAAACATGGGCGAATCGGCACTGAAGAGTCACTTTGGATAAAAGTGTCTGCTAAATGACTAAATGTAAATGTATTACTCATCTTGTTTTCTGACCCGATATTTAGCAGGATCTTTTTCAGCTAAAGGAGCTCAGATTTCCATAGCAACAGCTTCTTCAAAACGAAACCAAGTAAAAACATTTAACAATAGGACTGACTTTTTTTTAAAGAAACACATTTGATTGTAATTTTACTCAAAAGATTCCTACATTCCTTTTTTAGTGAAAAATATGCGGCTGCTCGTTCTCTTTAGTGAAGAATAGAACATATGGACATATTTATTGTAGACGACAGGAACTGTAAACTCAAAAATCTCTTTACATCTAAACCTGAAGCTATTATACATCTGTGTAGAACTAAAACTTGACAGAAATAAATATTCACACATTTCACTTCCTGTTTCCACATTTCATCAGCTCTTATCCTCAGCTGCCGACTGTGACCTGGCAACTTTTATTTCACTGTTAAATGTGCGACTTAAACAATTGGGTACAATAAAATGTAATTATAAAACATTATATAAGGCTTAAAAATCTTGTAAATAAACAGAAACATGCATTGTGTTGGTGTGATAGAAAACAAAGCAAGCAGTGCCTAAAACCAAACAAGACAGGAAGTAGAATTCAGAGTTTGTCAGTCAGGTGTTGATGGAAGAAATGTGTTTTCAGGTGTTTTTTAAAGATGGCTACAGAATCTGCTGATCTTGTAGCAGCAGTAGATCATTGCACCAATGTGAAAGACTTGTAAACGATGTAGCAATTGGATACATTTTAATAACAAACATAAAAGCAGAATGTAGAATTTATAAAGTAAAAATAACTAGCTTAATTTTTTTTTTGGTATATATTTTAAGTGTGGTTTGCTTAGTATGGTTTTATTTTGGATAGTTTATATAAAATGTTCAATACACATGTTTAGGCTTAGTAGTGTCTTGTAGTTTTACTTTTTTATTCATAATGTAAATTTTAAGGTGTAAATAAACATTGATATGAATGCACATATTTCACGTAAATTATTCAATCACATTAATATTTGTCTGAATTAAAAAAGCCAGAAGTGCTTCTAAATGAAGAGCCGTTTGGAGCCGAAAGAGAGCAATCTGGTTCAATAAAAAAAGACCGGAATTTCCATCTCTCAATCTTCGACCATTTTCATTCTGTGTCTGAATATGAGCCTGCTGACACAATATATTAGTTATTTTGTTGAATGTTCAATGACAGACTGGAATGAATGTTTGCTTTTATCTACTTTCATGTTATTTAAAAGTTTATTTAAAAATAAAAACACTTTCTACAAGTTATTAACTCGGTGCACTTATGTAGTGTATAAATCATGTCAGATTTAAGAGCTTGAAATACAGTTTAAATATGCCTTCAGACCTAGAAGCACATTAATAAAGAGAGATTTGATTGAGTTTAAGTTTATTTAAAAGAAGCTGAAGTTGTAGATGGACCAGGAGGCTGGGCTGTGTCAGCTGTGCAGGAGCAGAGAGGACCGACAGAGCAGCAGACCGATAACTGAACTGGACTGGACTGGACCGACAGAGCAGCAGCAGCAGACAGGTAACTGTAGAGGGGCTCTGCAAAGACAGAACAAAGTAAAAACTTAAGTTTAAAAAAGTCTTGTTACTGTTAATCACAGAAACAAATGTTTTATTCTCCAGCTCACTGTGTGTTACTGTGTGTGTAAGGACTGTTTTTATAAAATAGTGGACTTTGATTTGAACTTACATTTGCCTAAATACTTTAGTAAATGTGAACTGTACTGGGTTAGAGGTAATGCATGCTCCTGCTGCTCCTGACACTTCTGTTTGCTCATGCCAGCTTTACTTTTCTTTTAGTCATTTCCACCCTTAGCCAATGATTTTATGATCAACTTTACTTTCTTTTAACTGGATTTTATGTTTTACTTCTTTTAACTTTTTCAACAACACGTTGGACCTGCTGAGCGACTGGAGCCTTGGAATCTATTTCAACATGTCTGGGGTAAAAACAACTACTACAAACTCTTTTTGACAAAATTGTTTGAACATGATGCCACCTGCATAAACTTGGTGCCCAGCCAAAGCAGCACTGGATCAGAAAAAAAGAATGCTGGCATCACAGAAGCATATGTAACATCAGCAAACATCCAGCTAAAAACAGATTCCAACCACTGACTGAGCTGAAGGTGAATGAACCAGAAAACTCTGCTGTGACTGAAAAACATGGAGTAAATGTTACCTATTCTCTGGAAAACAGGAGACATGAATCTGTGAAAAAGCAGCAGGCAAACAGAGACAGAGAATCTATGTCAAAATTGAAGGACAGAGATGTCCTGCTGCTTGGAGACGGTGCTGTCAGAGACAAACAGTAGATTTGTTACATGCATCTGTCCAAGTGCTACAGTCACTGATATAACAGCACTCCTCCCCCAGGTAATATCCAAAGACACAGGGATTAACTCCAGGACATATGCAATATCCATCCATCCATCTCTCCTGCTGCCATAGACCACTGGACTACTATATTCATTCATCACTAAAGGTGTTCATATTTCACTGTGTCACTGTGATTGATGGTGGTTTTTTCTTGTATAAATATTTAAATGAGGATGAATGTGCAGCACTGATAAAGCTCCTGGATTGTAAAGACTCTGATGAAAGTCTTGGAGATATAAGAGGCTTATATCAGTGACCAGACTCCCGCTCAGAGCCACTGTTTCATGGAGTTGTTATGTAAGCACCAAAACTGTTCTGAGGACGAGACCCACACACATTTGTTTTTAGACTGCTGTCACTCAAAAGAAATGTGGACCAAACTAAACGGACTTGGACTCACTTTTAATGTAAACTTCTGCTCTGTTCTGTTTGGACTCATGGAGGAAAGGTTCACACCGAAACAGTTCAAACTCATTCAACTCATCATTGTCTCCACAGTTAAAATATGGAAAACAAGGACAAAAGTCACCATTAAACAAACATTCATCAATAGATGCTATTTTTTTTTCACAAAAGACAAACAAACAATAAAACTACTTTCACCATGTCCTACATTGAACTCAGTAACTGTAACCATTTTCTTGCATTTCTTATTCTGTTGTATTTTCAGAAAATAGACGCAGAGTCCATCTGAAAAGCTCCAGTGACACCATCCCAGAACAGAGCAGTGTGAATCTGAGCTGTGAAGTCGAGGCTTTAAAGGAACTTATGAATTGTTCAGACTAAAGTCAGCCTCGGACTCTCAGAGGGAAACAATGAAAGAAAACTCAGCTGGTGTCAGTGTCTCAAATAGAGGTGTCTACTCCTGCAGAGGATGGACCAACACATCGTCACAGAATCAACTAATACTGTCACTGTTTTACAAACTGATGAGTACACTTATGTTTTTAAAGATAGATCTGAAAGAAAAATAAAAGTCAAAGCAACAGAAAATGAACAGTTAAGAAAAAAAGTTATAACACATTCAAATATTTATATCCTTTATTTATTATATCTTTCTTTAACCTGGTGATATCCTCATTGAGATCAAAAATCTCTTTTCCAAGAGTGACCTGGCCAAGACGACAGCATTACACACAGTTTGTGACAAACACACAAAGAACAATATTTACTCTCAATAGTTACAAAAGAGTTTAAAAACAATTACATTTACCAAGCTCCTTGAGTTCACACTTCTTTAGGATAGATTTAAATTCTCCTAAAGTAACAAGTTCAGATGGATTGAAGTCCTTTTGCAGGTCAGTCCATGCACAGGGGGCAGCCACTGAAATACTGCCTTACCCAACTCCGTTTATTAAATCTGAAATCAAGCACTTGTAATCAGTCGGTGTGTAGAACAGTTTATTTTACTGCTGTTATTTAGACTGTTTTGTTTCTCAAACTAAAGAAAAGAAATAGACACAACACTGTGGAGCAGAGAGACCACACTGGAAGAACTGAGTGAGTCTGGACAACTATTCATTTTCATATTTATGACTTAGATTTCTTTTTTCTTTAATACACTCAAATAAAATGTCTTGATTTAGTTCTTTTTGTAACAACATGTGTTTGATTAAAGTGAGAAGAAAGTGGACACAGCTGCTTCTCTAAAAGTGATTTATTTAAACTGATCTGTTTCTTTTGGTTTCATAATGTGATGCAGAGAAAAAGCAAAGGCCAAAGTGACTGGTGACACAGAGGTTCAGTCTGGAGTCACACTGACTCTGAGCTGCTCTCTTATATTAGTGTTTTGCAGATGTTGAGTCCCCAGTGTCTCTCACAGTGAGTCCTGACACATCACAGCACCTCACGTCTGACAAAGTCTCACTGAGCTGTCAATCCAACTCCACTAATGGAGAGTGGACACTCAAAGGCTTTTCTCAGAACGGCCTTTTTACCACAATGTACTTCCTACTGGACAGATACATCTAAATGTGACTTTTCCCCAAAGAAAACTAATGCAGTGTTTTGGTGTGAGTCTGGATCAGGAGAACTGAGCAATGCCCTCAACATGACTTTTTCATTTCATTTTTCATAGAATAGATGAATACAGCCATCCTCTTCTTTTTATTGCTGTGATAATGTAATAGTCCAAGTGTGACTTTTCACAGGTGATGTTGTCCTTGTGAGTCCTGTTCATCCTGTGACTGAGGGACCACCTGTTTCTCTCGGCTGTAAACTCAACACATCTACTGCTCTTTCTTCTGTCCTTTTCTATAAAAATGGAAAACTAATCCAAAATGGAACCCAAAGTGAGTTCAACATCTCTGCAGTGTCCAAGTCTGACGAGGGTTTTTATAAATGTGAGGGACAAGAACAAGGCCCAAGATCTCCACACATTTGGACTTCTCCAGAGAGTTGGATCTCACTCAAATGTGAGAATTATCTTTTAATTCAAAATAGAAACACAAAGTTGGAGGTTTGAAGGTGTATTTATAAAGCACTGCTACAATGTGAGATGTAAATATTAACATGAGATAAATTCTTGCAGCAAAGGAACATAGCTCTTCATTTCCTGTCATGTTGATCATTGGACTTATCTGTGCAATAGTTGGATTAATTCTGCTGCTGCTTCTGTGGCTGCACAAAGTCAAAAGATAAGACTATATCAGACACAAACACTGTATTTGTTTCTGATACAAATGCCTTTAATATTATAATTCACTATTGATTTGTCTTTGTTTTGTTACAGTTTTGTACTTAAGGTCTGTGAGAACCAATCAGAGCTCTGCTGAAGATCACATGACCAGCAACAATTACACCTCGTCCTATTGGTCAGTCTCAGCTTCTTCTAACTTGACGACTTCCTCTAAGGCAAGAAGAAGGAGTTTTATTTTGAAGAAAACCAAACTGTCTGTAATCAAAAGTCCAAATCCAGAAAAAGGACAAGAGTTCACACAAAGTCTGTTCACAATGAAAGTGTCACTATGGCTTCTTTTTCTTTTGCACTAAAGCAGTAAAAACACTGTCCACTGTGATTGAAATGAAATGTTTCTTTTACAGATGCCACAGATTCTGTGCTGGAGCTCAAAAACATCAAAAGGTGAGTCTCTTGTTTCTTTCATTTGATACATTGACAGGTCACTTCTTTTTGACTCCAACTCAGAGAAGGACGTGTGAACAGGAACAGAGCTGTGTTTACTCCAGTGTGAGGCCACATTCAGCAGCAGCTACAGTCCAGTCACTTTAAACTAGAACCATCAGGTCCAACACAACAACACTGACTTTGACTTTGACTTTTCTTTTAGATGAAAGTTAGATTGGAGGTTTGTGTCCAGCAGAGGGCACTGTGTCCATGAGTTAGACATGTTTCTACCAATCTCATGTCGAAGAAGCTTTAAAAGGATTTTGAGAAGATATATTTTTGGCCTTTGTACCTGTCTCTCACACACACACTTAAATATTATACATTCATATTTACTCCACAAATATTATTAACTCTATGTATTTATGTTTATCTTCTAATGTCTTTTGTGCTTTAGTATTTGTTTGGACTCAGGTCTAGAACTTGAGTCTAACTGTTGGTCTTGAAGCTAATCCATTGTGTATAAAAGTCTGTACATTGCAGTGTGTTATTTTCTTTGTGATTTTTGCTGATCATGTCAAATTAGTGTCAGACAATGACTTAAATCCACAAACTAAAGCCTCTGTTTGTGTCAAATCTAATGTTTGTGCTTGTTCTGCTGCGTTGGTCTGAAACATTGAACAGTTGGACATGTGCATTCAAAAGTTTAGAGATTGTCAAATGATGTTCACATGTAAAAGTTAAAGTGCATTTTAGGTGCATTCAGACATTTTATCCCAAAATTCAATATCCCTAACGTTTTGCAAGAATTGTAGAAACACAAGTACTATTTAATTTGGTCTCTACATTCCATTTCTACTTACTACTAAATCTACTTACTTAACCGTGATAGAAAAAGGTTTTCAGGCACTAAATAATGAATTAAGATTCAATATTCAAGTTTTCAAAACTACTAAAGATTAATTTGATGATGTGACTGTTGCACATTTGAAACACAGACAGTATCTGAAAACAAATACAAACATGCTTGTCTGCTAACTGCCTGTAACTGTTGACAAACCTGGTTCTGTTTGCTCTTGCAGACGCGCTCACTTTATGGTATCTCCCTCTTGTGGTATAAGTAGGAACTACACTTACACTTGTACTGCAAATCTGAGACTGACAGACAACATTTGTGGTTTTAAAAGCAAAAGAACAAAATGAAATGACAGACAGATTAAACAATTAACAAAAATATCATTTGTAATTGTTTGTGTCTGTCTAATGCAACCACACTTTTGAAACAAAAACGATTTTTCCACAGAATTTTCATTGTGTGAAATTTTAAGGGTGTCTGAAAACCTTTTTTCCACCACTGTAATAGTCACAGCCTGCATGAATTTGTTCTGTTATTGTTTTATAGACCTACCATGAAATACTCGACTTGGAGGATGATAAAGAAGTAAGTTATCTAACACATCTTACTTCATCAAATGACTCAGCTGTCAATGTAAGAATATGACCGGGCTTTATCAATGTGCAAGTGCAAAGACTTTTTATTGACTATTCCTGTAGACATCCAGTTATCCAGTGGACTCTGAGATCAATGTAAGATAATCACAGACATTAACCATTACATTTCTTCTTGACATCATTATTTACAGTGTAAATATAGAGTGTTGTTTTGGGTTAATCTTTAGAGTAGATGTATGGATTTGAACAAAAGAAACATGCACTGTCACATCTTACACAAACAAGATCAAACTACCTTGATGTTTACTGCTTAGTGAACTTGTTATTGGGGTTCTTGATTATCTCTTTCTGTTTGCTTGAAATTGTGTCTTTAATCGGTGTCTTGCCCATTATTTAAAAAACAGTTCACACAAGATTACATTCATATCCAAGATTCAAGATTCAAGATTTTTATTCGTCACATACAAAATTATATACAGCATATATAACCAGCAGTGAAATGTGAGTCAGGTCCGCTCCATGGACAGTGCAATTATTAAGGAAAACACACAGATGAAAAATATACATAAATGTAGCTATGTAAGAATGAAATAAAAGTAAACAATAAAAAATATAAGAATAAAATATAAAAAATGTGTAATGTGGGAATAAATCTAGAGCGCAAAATAATGTACATGAATGTAAACTGTAGACTTAAATATTAAAAAATGTACAGGGATGTACAGTGTGCATATATGCATTTAGCTGTGGTCTTAAATATTAAGAATCACATGAAGGTGCAGGAAGCAAATGTGCAAAACAGTTTGTAGCAAAACAGAGTGACACTGTCAGTGTGTCAGTGTGAGGTAGCTGGTTTAGAGTTCAAGAGCCTGATGGCCTGTGGGAAAAAACTCCTCCTGAGTCTCTCAGTTTTTGCCATCAGGCTACGTACGGTAGCGCACCAGATGGCAGCAAAGTGAAAATATGATTACTGGGGTGGGTGGAGTCTTTGATGATTTTTGCAGCTCTGCTTCTGCAGCGTTTGTGGTAGATGTCCTGCAGAGAGGGAGAGCAGACCCTGAAATGCGCTCAGCTAAGCGCAACTCTCTGCAGGGCTTTGCAGTCAAGACTGGAGCTGTTCCCATACCACACTGAGATACATTGAGTCAGTATACTTTCTATAGCTCCAGAATAGAAAGTTTTCAGGATTGCTGGTGAGACCCTGAATTTCCTCAGCTGTCGCAGATAGTACAGTCTTTGCCTGGCTTTATTTACCTGAGTTTGAGTGTGAGTAGTCCAAGTCAGGTCCTCAGAGATGTTTACACCAAGGTACTTGAAGCTACTCACCCTCTCCACAGGGGTCCCGCTTATCATAAGAGGAGTGTAGGGCTGCTGCTGCGTCTTCCTGAAGTCTACAATCAGTTCTTTTGTTTTGCTCACATTCAGAGAGAGGCAGTTGTCCTGGCACCATGATGTTAATTTCTCTACCTCATCCAAGTATGCGGTCTCATTATTGTTGTGAATGAGGCCCAGAACCACAGTATCATCAGCGAATTTGATAATGGATGTGGAGTTGTGCAGGACACACAGTCGTGGTGTGTAGAGAGAGTAGAGCAGGGGACTCAGGACACAGCCCTGTGGGGCTCCTACGTTCAGTGTGATGGAGCTGGAGGTGTACTGGCCTAGTTTCACCACTTGAGGTCTATCCATGCAGCATATGTGGCCAGAGGGAGAGGTAGTTACTACATTTCATTCAATATAGAATTTGATTTGTCTGTCACATGACCATCCCTTTGACCATGTCCTTAAAAATGAATTTGATGTTTATATGCATCTCTCCACATCAACAGCATCACACTGGAATCACCCGAAGACACTGTTGAGCACCACAGCAGGGATTCTATTTGTGTGAGTTTGTGTTTGTAGCTGTCTTGTTTTATAAAGCTAATGTTGTTGTAATTTGTTAGCTTATCAGACATCCTAAAGTCTCTCGGAGAAAAGGTTGACAAATCCAAAACATTTAATATAAATGTGACAAGAGAGGCCCTTTATCAGAGGGGTCTTAAGCAGTGGTCCAGACAGAAGCAAGCCTCTCTCTCTGTTATCTTATACCGAGAACAAATAAGATAACAGAGAAAAATCAAGACCAAAATATATGGAAAACCAGCCAAAGCTAAGCTAAAGCCAACTTAAAAAATGGACTTATTAAACAGACAGATATATATTATATATATGTATGGATCTACTGTGGCTCTAAACAAAGGTTTTAAAATACCTTTTCAAGAATTGATTTTCTCAGCACACTCCAGTACTGTTTAATCTCCAACAATCTGGGGTGCAGTAGTCAGTGGGTAGAGCGCCGTCCTTCAACATCCCGCTCTACCCACATACTGTTGTGTTCTTGGGCAAGACACTTAACCTACATTGCCTCCAGTGAGTGTTCTGTAACACTGGTAAATGGCTTAATGTATGTAAAGCGCATTTGAGTGCCTACTACAGTAGGTGGAAAAGCTGTGTATAAAAACAAAAATAATATTATTATTACTATTATCATTATTATGATTATAATAATAATCATAATAATAATAATAATAATAATTTTTTTTTATTATTATCTGCAGCAAAGTTGATTTCCGTAAATCAATGCCAGAGGGTCATGGGATCACGGGGCGGGATTACTGGAAAGGTGACCAATCACAGGAGGGTCAGTGCCACCGGAAGTTCCCTCCCCCATTCCGCCAAAAGTCTTTCTACGAACCAATAATATGCGCGGTTCATATCTGCAAAAGTGAATTGAAATCATTTGCTCGTGGTCATATTATTTGCGCGTGTCGACTATTTTCGTAATTCTGACTCTAAACCGGATCGTCTACAGTCTCTGTCTCTGTGTAAACTAGGGTGACCACCTGTCCCGCATTTTGCGGGACAGTCCCGAAATTTGAAGCTTTGTCTAGGGTGACCACCTGTCCCGCATTTTGCGGGACAGTCCCGAAATTTGAAGCTTTGTCCCGCGTCCCGCAAGTCGTAAGCAGTGTCCCGCATTTTAATTTTGTCTAAAAAAAACGCTGAACATGCGCAGCGCAGCCGTTATTATTGGTTCTAGTGGTTAGCTAGCCAGAGCGGGAAAATAAACACTGAGAAAAAGCGGAAGCATTAAAAATGAGCTTTAAACTGGACACGTCCGTGCCCCAAACATAACAGCTCTGGTTTGGCTTTGAGGCTGAGCATTCCTGTCACCAATGCGTTCGTGGAGAGGGTGTTTTCTCTCATGACTGCTGCGTGGACAGAGACAAGGAACCGCGCAACTGTGGACCTCATAAAAGTGAAATCCTGGTGAAAGTGAACTACAGCTACACCTGCCAGGAGTTCTACAGACACATAATGAACGAGAAGGCCCTACTCGAAGCTGCCAGATCAGACAAAAAATATAAATTCAAGATGCACTGAATCCGGTAAGAACGCATTTAATCTTTCTAGTCTTTCCTAATGGAATTTATGTGCTTATTTGGAAATGTGCTCCTTTTCAGAGCGATTGAATTATTATTTTCACTGAATAATTTGGATTGAATAGACACGTGCTGTTAAAATAATTTTTTACTGATATTACTATTAAATATTATTAGTGACGTTCACAGCGCCGGTCAGCGCCGTCATTAACATTTTTATAAACCCTTTTAGCAATTTAAAACATGTTAACATCACTGCAAAAAGATATCTAATAAAAAAATCAATATTTATTCACCTAGTATAATAATAGTAATTTCTCTCCCTTGTGTCCCGCATTGTCCCGCAAAATCAGGTCTGCTGTCCTGCAACAGAGCAATAGCCAGGTGGTCACCCTAGTGTAAACACGAAGACTCGCTCACAGCAGGCTTCTTTGTTCTCCTCCCGCTGCAGAGTCACAGTCTCGTCTGGGACAACGCCTGCAACAATCCAGGTTTGTCCGTGTCTTTGTCTGTTTGTGAGTGTGACCACAATTTAAAACGATCGTGTTTTAGAGGCTTTGCTGCAGAAAAGTGTAAATGTAGTCAACGAAGAAACTGGCGGAGCTAATCCCGTCTTCACTAGCGTTACACGTCTATGGAGTAATCCATGTTCAAAATGACTACATCTGCAGAGTTTGAGCTGCTTTGAAAAACAAGCCACAACCACGAGGGCGCTTTGTTTTAGCCTCTACGAAAACAGTCCGGCCACTTTTGTAAAACGGCCAGGTTTGTCTGAAACTGTCCGCTCGGACTTTGTCCACGTCTCCTAATGCATTCTGACTTTACTCAACAGGTCAGAGAAAAGTAGGCTTTTTATGTTATTCAAAATACAAACAAATAAAATGGAAAAAGTGTTTTTCTCTGTTTAACTCCTTATTAACTGCAATATATAAACAAGTCTGCCATAGCATTTCTTACATTTTTACATGCTGTTGGGCCATTTTTTGGAGTATTATAACAATCTGTACATCAATACAATCCCTAAATCCCACATTTTAAGAATATCTGAGCAGTAAGTTTATAGTAACTAAAGAAATTGATAAAAAAGTGCAATAAACCCCCATAAAAATTTAAATACATTTCGTAGCTATATTCCTCAAAACGTTGTGCAGAAGATCATTTCAAGCTCCATAAATTTTATTTGAAGTGTCTAACCAATTCAGTTTTTGAGGTAAACATATTTTTATGTTAAATGGCTTTCATTTATATAGTGCATTTTTGCACCCAAAGCACTTTACATCGTGCTTCCATTCACCCCATTCACACACATTCACACCTGGGGCAGACAGAGATGGGGGCTGCCATACAAACGGCGCTCAACCTTCTCCTACCACCACCAAACACACCTACAGTCACACACATTCATACACCAGTGCTACGGACACTGGAGGCAAGGTGGGTTAAGTGTCTTGCCCAAGAGAAGTCAACTCCCCCATGAACTAGTTGTAGTCCTTCACAGGTGTCTACTTTCCCCCAACCTCTCCCAAAATGTCCAGATACGACATAAGCCCAGTGTACTGGCTCATCATCTCTGAGCTCTGCCCATTTGAATCTTTTACCTGCCACAGCAAGGTTTTTTGCTGGTATTTTCAGTGTTTTATCAAAGAACATCTTAAAGAGTTCTGATGGGTATGGCGTGTCCACACATTGTGACAGGTGGCTGCACACTTGGCTGTCTTTTAGGGAGGGAATGTGGCATGGGGTGTGGCAAGCTATCAGGCTCCTCTTGGCTCTTCCAGCTCCAGGAAGTGCATCTGAATGAGTCCTGCTTCTGTGTGCCTGCTGCAGACTCCTTCCTCTCCCTGTGCTCAGTGAAGTGGGTGGGGCAGGGGAGCAAGACCCTATCTCCTTCTCAACAACACTGCAGACAGAATAAGTCAGACATAAATATGAAACACAACAGTAATGATTATGTACATGCACTAATCTAGATCAACTAGATCTAAACATAAAACGATCAGTAAAACTAAATCTCAAGAGTATGGTCTGGACCTGTTCTAACTGTGATTTATATATAAACAAGTGCAGTTGAATTGAATATAAAAATGACAAGTTTGTCAGTGGCATTATATACACACGTGGACAAAATTGTTGGTATCCTTCGGTCAATGAAAGAAAAACTCACAATGGTCACAGAAAAAACTTTATTCTGACAAAAGTAATAATAAATTAAAGCCGCAAGCGGCGATAAAGGCCCTCGCCTCCCTTGAGACCGAGGACACATGCACTGGCGATAAGTTCCAAAGGATTCTGAGGAGTTTTCTAAGACTCTAGCCTTGGCTCTTGAGGGGCCTCCTCTAAAGGAAAGATCCTGGCATTTGGGAAATGGCATTTATTTCCCAAAGAAATGGCTGCCTCTTCACAGACTCATTACGACCACAGCCACAAATGTATCAAAAAACAAATTGATAACTTTTTTGGCACATGTGTCTAGATGATACTCACCAAATTTGGGGCCATTTAGATTAAAACACAATGATTTGCATCTTTTTGCACAAGTGCGATTTTAGTGACCACGTGTTTCACTCCACATGGCGGACTTCCTGTTGAATTTAGAGTGTGGCTGTCATTGACTTTTCTGTTTGCCCTGAGGTGTCCTATGGATGTACCAAGTTTCATTTTTCTACATTGGAAAAAGTTACTTTCACTTTCCATAGGCCCAATGTATTTTACTTTTCTAGGGGTCGCCACTGAGTCATTTTTGTATATTTTTTTGGGACTTCAAATACATAAATTTTTTTGCCGGGCTTGAAAGTCTGGGACCAATAAAAATGACTTTTAGTTGTTCGTTTACTGGGTTAAATTGAGGATCATTTTGCAGAAAAATTATAATAAAAATATATACCAAATTATAATAAAAAAATATAACTCGAGCAAAAAGTCTAGAAAAACGCTTGTCTATTTTACATACATGTGTTTAGCTCATTTTGCCCAAGTTTGGTGTCTGTGGAATGAAGCAGCTATTGTCTGTGTACTTTTAAAAAGAGGTGTATTTTAAGTCGGTTCACATTTTCAATTCAAAATGGCCGCCTTCCTGTGTGTGATAGGGTGTGGTCCCCATTGGCTTTTTGTTCATAAGCCCATGGTGGATGTGTGTACCAAGTTTCATTTGCCTACAACAAACTAAAATTTTCACTTCCCATTGACTTTTTCCACATTTTTGGGACGTTGCTATGGCAACACATTTATAGATAGGGGGTGGTTGTCATTGGCTTTTATGCTCGTCATGACATAAGAGATGTGTGTACCAAATTTTATGTCTCTATGACAAACTAAATTCTTGGGTCCCATTATAAGTTTGTAGGGGCGCTGGAGAGCCATTTCTAAAGATAACCCTTTTATTTACATATCTTTTGTGTTCAGGTCATGAATGTGCACAAACGCCTTTTTGGGTCCAACTCGATCCGAGAAGGCGTTTGAGAGTTAAGAGACGTTTTATTTTCACAAAAATGGCCACCTCGTTACAGGCTTGCCACACCTATACCCGATAAGATATCAAAACAAAGTCACAACTTTGGCTGGCACACGTGTCTAGATGATACTCACCAAATTTGGGGCCATTTAGATTAAAACACAATGATTTGCATCTTTCGCGCAAGGGGTGCGATTTTAGTGGCGCTGCTTTCACCCCACATGGCGGACTTCCTGTTGAGTTTAGGTGTGGCTGTCATTGACTTTTCTGTTTGTTCTGAGGTGTCCTATGGATGTACCAAGTTTCATTTTTCTACGTTGGAAAAAGTTACTTTCACTTTCCATAGGCCCAATGTATTTTGATTTTGTAGGGTCGCCACTGAGTCATTTTTCGTATTTTTTTCGGCGACTTCAAATACATAAATTTTTCGCCGAGCTTGAAGTCTGGGACCAATAAAATGACTTTTCGTGCATGTTCACTGGGTCAAATTTAGGATCATAGGTCGACAAGAAAGATAAAAAAAAAAGCAAAGCGGCGATATAAAGGCCCTCGCCTCTCTTGAGACCGCGGGGACACATGCACTCGGAGGAGTGCATTTCGTGCTTTAAAGCGTAAACTTCACGGTAAAAGGATTCTGAGGAGTTTTCTAAGACTCTAGCCGTGGCTCTGGAGGGGCCTCCTCTAAAGGAAGGATCCTGGCAATTGGGAAATGGCATTTATTTCCCAATAGTTGCCTCTTCACAGACTCATTACCACAGCCACAAATGTATCAAAAACAAATTGATAACTTTTTTTTGCACACGTGTCTAGATGATACTCACCAAATTTGGAGCTGTTTAGATGAAAAGCCTATAGACAGAAGGGGTGCGATTTAGGTGGTCACGCATTCCACCCAACATAGTAGATTTTCTGTTGAGTTTACGGTATGGCTGTAATAAACTTTTCTGTTTGCCCTGAGGTGTCCTATGGATGTACCAAGTTTTATATTTCTACATTGGAAAAAAGTTACTTTCATTTTCCATAGAACCCAATTTTATTTTGACTTTTCTAGGGTCGCCACTGAGTCATTTTTCGTATTTTTTTCGGGACTTCAAATACATAAATTTTTCGCTGGGCTTGAAGTCTGGGACCAATAAAAATGACTTTTAGTTGCACGCTTTACTGGGTCAAATTGAGGATCATTTTGCAGAAAAATTTAATAAAAATATATACCAAATTATAATAAAAAAATATAACTCGAGCAAAAAGTCTAGAAAAACGCTTGTCTATTTTACACATATGTTTAGCTCATTTTGCCCAAGTTTGGTGTCTGTGGAATGAAGCAGCTATTTTCTGTGTTCTTTTAAAAAGAGGTGTATTTTAAGTCGGTTCACATTTTCAATTCAAAATGGCCGCCTTCCCGTGTGTGATAGGTGTGGTCCCCATTGGCTCTTTTGTTCATAAGCCCATACTGGATGTGTGTACCAAGTTTCATTTGCCTACAACAAACTAAAAATTTCACTTCCCATTGACTTTTTCCACATTTTGGGACGTTGCTATGGCAACACATTTATAGATAGGGGTGGTTGTCATTGGCTTTTATGCTCGTCATGACATAAGAGATGTGTGTACCAAATTTTATGTCTCTATGACAAACTAAATTCTTGGGTCCCATTATAAGTTTGTAGGGGCGCTGGAGAGCCATTTCTAAAGATAACCCTTTTATTTACATATCTTTGTGTTCAGGTCATGAATGTGCACAAACGCCTTTTTGGGTCCAACTCGATCCGAGAAGGCGTTTGAGAGTTAAGAGACGTTTTATTTTCATAAAAATGGCCACCTCGTTACAGGCTTGCCACACCCATACCCGATAAGATATCATAAACAAAGTCACAACTTTGGTTGGCACACGTGTCTAGATGATACTCACCAAATTTGGGGCCATTTAGATTAAAACACAATGATTTGGATGTTTTTGCGCAAGGGGTGCGATTTTAGTGGCCATGCGTTTCACCCCACATGGCGGACTTCCTGTTGAGTTTACAGTGTGGCTGTCATTGACTTTTCTGTTTGCCCTGAGGTGTCCTATGGATGTATCAAGTTTCATTTTTCTACATTGGAAAAAGTTACTTTCACTTTCCATAGGCCCAATGTATTTTGACTTTTCTAGGGTCGCCACTGAGTCATTTTTCGTATTTTTTTCGGGACTTCAAATACATAAATTTTTCGCCGGGCTTGAAATCTGGGACCAATAAAAATTACTTTTAGTTGTACGTTTACTATGTTAAAATGAGGATCATTTTGCAGAAAAAATATGATAAAAAAATATATACCGAATTATAATAAAAAAAAAATATAACTCGAGCAAAAAAGTCTAGAAAAACGCTTGTCTATTTTACATACATGTGTTTAGCTCATTTTGCCCAAGTTTGGTGTCTGTGGAATGAAGCTGCTTTTGTCTGTGTACTTTTAAAAAAGAGGTGTATTTTAAGTCTGTTCACATTTTCAATTCAAAATGGCCGCCTTCCCGTGTGTGATAGGGTGTGGTCCCCATTGGCTTTTTTGTTCATAAGCCCATACTGGATGTGTGTACCAAGTTTCATTTGCCTACGACAAACTAAAATTTTCACTTCCCATTGACTTTTTTCATATTTTTGGGACATTGCTATGGCAACACATTTATAGATAGGGGGTGGTTGTCATTGGCTTTTATGCTCGTCATGACATAAGAGATGTGTGTACCAAATTTTATGTCTCTATGACAAACTAAATTCTTGGGTCCCATTATAAGTTTGTAGGGGGCGCTGGAGAGCCATTTCTAAAGATAACCCTTTTATTTACATATTTTGTGTTCAGGTCATGAATGTGCACAAACGCCTTTTTGGGTCCAACTCGATCCGAGAAGGTGTATGAGAGTTAAGAGACATTTTATTTTCACAAAAATGGCCACCTCGTTACAGGCTTGCCACACCCATACCCGATAAGATATCAACAACAAAGTCACAACTTTGGTTGGCACATGTGTCTAGATGATACTCACCAAATTTGGGGCCATTTAGATTAAAACACAATGATTTTGCATCTTTCGCAAGGTGTGCGATTTTAGTGGCCGCGCATTTCACCCCACATGGCGGACTTCCTGTTGAGTTTAGGGTGTGGCTGTCATAGACTTGTCTGTTTGCCCTGAGGTGTTCTATGGATGTACCAAGTTTCATTTTTCTACGTTGCAAAAAAGTTACTTTCACTTTCCATAGGCCCAATGTATTTTGACTTTTCTAGGGGTCGCCACTGAGTCATTTTTTGTAATTTGTTTTCGGGGACTTCAAATGCATACAATTTTCACCGAGCTTGAAGTCTGGGACCAATAAAAATGACTTTTCGTGCATGTTCACTGGGTCAAATTTAGGATCATTTTGCAGAAAAAGAAAGAAAAAAAAAAAAAAAAAATCCGAGCAAAAACAATAGGCCCTCCCGGTCATCACCGGCTCGGGCCTAAAAAAAAAATAATCCGAGCAAAAACAATAGGCCCTCCCGGTCATCACCGGCTCGGGCCTAAATATATACCGAATTATAATAAAAAAAAATATATAACTCGAGCAAAAAAGTCTAGAAAAACACTTGTCTATTTTACATACATGTGTTTAGCTCATTTTGCCCAAGTTTGGTGTCTGTGGAATGAAGCAGAGCTTTTTTCTGTGTACTTTTAAAAAAGAGGTGTATTTTAAGTCGGACCAAATTTTCAATTCAAAATGGCCGCCTTCCCGTGTGTGATAGGGTGTGGTCCTCATTGGCTTTTTTGTTCATACGCCCATGGTGGATGTGTGTACCAAGTTTCATTTGCCTACAACAAACTAAAAATTTCACTTCCCATTGACTTTTTTCACATTTTTGGGACGTTGCTATGGCAACACATTTATAGATAGGGGGTGGTTGTTATTGGCTTTTATGCTTGTCATGACATAAGAGATGTGTGTACCAAATTTTATGTCTCTATGACAAACTAAATTCTTGGGTCCCATTATAAGTTTGTAGGGGGCGCTGGAGAGCCATTTCTAAAGATAACCCTTTTATTTACATATTTTTGTGTTCAGGTCATGAATGTGCACAAACGCCTTTTTGGGTCCAACTCGATCCGAGAAGGTGTATGAGAGTTAAGAGACGTTTTATTTTCACAAAAATGGCCACCTCGTTACAGGCTTGCCACACCCATACCCGATAAGATATCAACAACAAAGTCACAACTAGGGGTGTGACGGTTATTATATAACCGTGTGATCGGCGGTTATAGTTGAACACCGTCATTAGAATCTATAACCGTCAAAACCGTGTCATTAAAATATTTTTTACAAACATTTTTATCAAAAATTGTTTTCATTTTTTGATAGGATCATAACATGCGCAATATATCGGGAGACATGGTTTTTACCACTTAATGAAGTTTTGTAAATCGTCAGACATGATATTTACCACTTCATTAAATTTTGCTTTGTAGAAAACCTTTCTTAAAAATAAATTTTGTTTTGTACAAATTTTATCTTAATTTTAATAAATGTTTCATCAACCAATTGCATTTATTTTAATAAATAAAAAGCAAATATAGCAGACAATGATAACCGTGACATGGAAGCGCCACCGCGCCGTGTTCACTTGCAAAATGAAAATGAAACTCGGCATACATTAGCATTAGCAATTTCGTGAAGAAAGGTAAAACCATGGATCTCGTATAAAAGTTACATCGCTATATGGGCACATTTCGGGTTTAAACCAGATGGCAACGGAAAACCAGAAAATCTTGATGAGCCTGTGTGCAGAATATGTGGAAAAACGGTATTTGTTACAAATGCCAACACCACTAATCTCCGTAACCATCTTAAGATTAACCATCCTGCGGCCTATGCGGCCCTTGGATTAAGCACTGCTTCTGCTGCCGCTCAACCATCCACGTCTGGCCTGAGGCAGTTTAATATGGCCGAGGCATTTTCCAAGGCGACGAAATATAAAAAAGACAGCGACAAATGGAGAGTACTAACAGATAGTGTGACTCGATATTTGGTAGTAGGAATGGTACCCTTCCGGAGAGTGGAAAAACGTCCATTTAAAGAAATGTTGAATACTTTCGACAAACAGTACGAGTTGCCTGGGAGAAAGTACTTCTCACAAACAGCTGTTCCGGCCTTGTATAGTAAGGTAAAGGATGACGTGCAAAGAGAACTCCAGGAAATCAGTAATTTTGCACTGACAACAGATATGTGGTCAAGCGTGAATATGACCCCATATATGAGCCTGACCGTTCACTACCTTGCAAAAGACTGGTCACTGAAATCCAAGTGTTTGGAAACAAGCTACACGCCTGAAAGCCACACAGCGGAACACTTGTCCGAATGCCTGCAGTTAGGATTGCAGGACTGGGGTCTGGATGAAAAGAAGCTGTCGTGTATCACTACCGATAATGGAGCGAACATTGTTGCTGCAGTAAGGCAATTAGGATGGCCGTGGCTAAATTGTTTCGGCCATAATTTGCATCTGGCTGTTACCAACGGTGTAAACGGTGAAGCTGCCCGAACTGGCCGAGCTATAGGTCTATGTCGCTCCCTAGTGAGCGTTTTTTCTCAGAGCTGGAAGAAAAAGAAAGAGCTGATAAAGGCACAAACAGAACTTCAACTCCCACAGCACAGCCTTATTCTGGTAAGAATTGTTTTAGCCATTAGTTAACTCTATATTATACTGTTCTATTAATATGCATGCTAAATAAACCGTAATATTAAGCAATGCTGATATGGGTCTAGCAGATAAGGTTATAAAGTAGTCTTACTCATTAGATTTTCATTATGATATTCTATTAGTTTTTGTCAGAATTGGTTTTAGATTATTTTTTCATCTGCATATAAATCATAAAGGCAGCAATATGCTATAGCATGGTACCCGTTTTATTTTTTTTTATTACTATACGTCCTATACATAATCATATTTTATTATTTCACAGGATTGTCCGACACGGTGGGGAACAAAACAGAAAATGATAGAGAGAATTTTGGAACAAGAGCAAGCGATCGCCGTGTTCTGGTCTCAGATAGAAAGCACCAGCATCTGATTCTGAAATGGCAAGATAAAGAAGTTTTAACATCGCTCAAGAATCTCTAAAACCTGTGGCTGACTTCACCGACATTCTCTCTGGGGAACGTTATGTAACAGTTTCTTCAGTAAAGCCTGTCCTGCAACTGCTGACATGCGATCTTTTAAAACCAAACCCCAATGAAACAGATCTGACACAAAATATAAAACGCAAAATGTCCAGCGTACTGGAGCACAAATACAGTGCCCCAGCCACTCGGGAGCTGTTGGCAAAATCATCTTTCCTTGACCCACGATACAGAGGCAATGGGGATGGATTGGAGGAGACAAAGCTGCACTCCTGGAGGAAATGGTATCAGCTGACGAGGGAAACGGAGGCGGAGCTAGTGGTGCTTCGGCGGCTGCTGCTGCAGGAGATGATTCGGGAGAGGTCTGTTCACCACCCCCTCCAAAGAAGAGAAATCTTGGAGATCTCCTTAATAAACGGAGGTCTGAAATCTCTGCCCCTTTACCTATCAGAGCGCGCGCTGACACGGAGTTAACCCGCTATCTCCAAGAACAACAAATTGACTCAGATCCACTAGCATGGTGGCGAGACAATGAAATACGTGTATTTGTGCTACAAGCACAGCATCAGAGCGAGTTTTTAGCACTGCGGGGAACATAGCTACCCCTGTCAGATCGTCACTAAAACCAAGTAAAGTGAACATGTTGGTGTTCCTGTCACGGAACTTGGTTTTGTTTACTGTGTGTGATTTATTTAAAACAAAGCACGTTCATTGCAAAGTTTTTTTTTCTGAGGAGATTTCTCTTCTTGGGAGGGGGTGGTGCACAGACCTCTCCCGAATGATCTCCAGCAGCAGCAGCCTCCGGCACCACTAACTCCGCCTCCGTTTCCCTCGTCAGCTGATACAATTTTATCGACTAATCGAGTAATCGGATAAAATCTATTTTTACTTAATTAAAGTGCAATATTAAATATGCAAGAGAAAATAAGACTCTAGGTCTCTTAAAAGAAAAACTACGTTTCCTTTTTTAAAGAAAATTTTAATTATTTTTTAAATGCATAGAATGCAATGCATACATCAAAAATAAACATTTAGTTATTACCCATTGTTTCTCTGTCTGTACTTGTACTGTGAACAATAAAAATAAAGTGCATTTAAGTGCCATTCATTTGGGGTTTTAAATAAAGCATTTTCTGAGATGCAAAAACAAATAAAATGAATTACTTTCAAATTACTTTTTAAAGTATCAAAACTAAGGCATACATTAAATTAATAATAATACAAAAACACTGCCTTTTAAGTCATGCAACTTAACTTTCAGAACTAAAAGTTAAACGTTCTGAACATAAGTCTTCTTGGAATGCTCTCTGAAAACTCAGCTGCTCAGTGGAACATGAAGTAGCTGTCCACATCTGTCCATACGAAGCTGTGATGATTTACTGAAAAAGAGGTGAAAAAATAATAATTATTGATTTATTACTAAGTAAGCTATAATATCATTATTATACAGCAAGTTCATGGCTGTGCATTTATAAATCCTATTTGTGGCAATCAAACTAAATACTTGTGAATACTAGAATAATTTGTATTATGGCTGCTCGATATTGAAGAAAAATGTGATATGCGATAACTAGCAAGATGCTATGTTCGATATACAATCATGGGATAATGTTTTGAGTGTGTAAAATAAATTTAAATGTATATTTAAAAACTGTAAATGATATAACACATTATAAATAATCTAGTATACTTTTGTAAAAGCCAATCACAACTTGTTTTTGCAGTAAATTAAGTCCTTTGGTAGCTGTGGTATAAACTGCTGTTAAATAATCTGGTGGTGTAACCCCTCTGCAAACGCGTGCAGTTTCTTTTAACATAATTGTACTGCCCAACGTGGGTTGTCCATGACATAGTTAACATACTGATACATATTGATTTAACAGCCTTCATCTTGACTAGCAATCACATTTATTTAATGCTGCATTGAATTTACCTTGTCCAGGGTGACGGTCCTCCGGTCTCTGAGTAGAGCGGATGTTTTCTGTTGCAGCTGCAGCATGGCCTTCGTGCTGTTGTGGTATGCTATCTCGATCTTGCAATGGACACATACGCCACAATGTTCTCTTTACGTTTTAATATGAAACCCAAACCTTGGACAGTTTGAGTCGTTTTCTCCTGTTTGTTTCTTTGCTCATCGCTATTGTTATCAATCCCTTCCATTTTGCAGCTCGCGCGTGCAGCGTACCCTCAAATCAAAACACTGCTAGTCTGCTAACTCCTTCCGTCTCCTTCCGCTTTGTGGGTGACGTAAATGCGCTGTGTCACATAAAAAAAATCATTGCGAAACAAACTGACGGGAGCTTAAAAATAAATTAAAAGAAGCTTCGAGGCAGAGGAATTTGCCTCGAATATTTTTTGTACTCGAGTTACTCGAGGAATCGTTTCAGCCCTAATCGTGGGTCAAGGAAAGATGACTTTGCCAAAAGCTCCTGAGTGGCCGGGGCACTGTATTTGTGCTAATGTATGAGGCATAGGCCTACGCTGAGTTTCATTTACGATGAGATGCGCTCTAGTTCACAGTGCAGTGCAAGTGAACGCGGCGCGCTGGGGCTTTAATGTCACGGTTATCATTGTCTGCTATATTTGCTTTTTATTTATTAAAATACATACAATTGGTGGTTGAAACATTTATTAAAATTAAGATAAAATTAGTACAAAACAAAATTAGTTTTTAAGAAAGGTTTTCTACAAAGCAAAATTTAATGAAGTGGTAAATATCATGTGTGACGATTTACAAAAATTAAGTGGTAAAAACCATGTCTCCCGATATATTGCGCATCTTATGATCCTATCTAAAAAATGAAAATAATTTTAATAAATGTTTGTAAAAAATATTTTAATGACACGATTTTGGCGGTTATAGAGTTCTAATGACGGTGTTCAACTATAATCACGATCACACGGTTATATACTAACCGTCACACCCCTATTGGTACCCCTAACTTAATATTTTGTTGCACAACCTTTTAAGGCTATCACTGCAATCAGACGACTCCTGTAACTGTCACTGAGACCTGTGCACCTCTCAGCAGGTATTTTGGCCCACTCCTTATGAGCAAACTGCTCCAGTTGTTTCCGGTTTGAAGGGTGTCTTTTCCAGACGGCATGTTTCAGCTCCTTCCAAAGATGCTCAATAGGATTGAGGTCAGGGCTCATAGAAGGCCACTTTTGAATAGTCCAATGTTTTCCTCTTAACCATTTTTGGATGTTTTTGCTGTGTTTTGGGTCATTGTCCTGTTGCAAGACCCATGACTTGACTGAGACCAAGCTGTCTGACACTGGCCAGCACATTTATCTCTAGAATCCTTGGATAGTCTTCAGATTTCATTGTACCCTGCACAGATTCAAGACACCCTGTGCCAGATGCAGCAAAGTAGCCCCAGAACATAACAGAGCCTCCTCCATGTTTGACAGTAGGGACAGTGTTCTTTTCTTGATATGGTTAGAGCTGATGTGCCTTGACAAAAGTTCCATTTTTGTCTCATCTGTCCATAGGACATTCTCCCAGAAGCTTTGTGGCTTGTCAACATGTAGTTTGGCATATTCCAGTCTAGCTTTTTAATGATTTGTTTTCAACAATGGTGTCTCCCATGTAGTCCACTTTGGCTCAAACAACGACGGATGGTGCGATCTGACACTGATGTTCCTTGAGCATGGAGTTTACCTTGGATCTCTTTAGAAGTCTTTCTGGGCTCTTTTGTTACCATTTGGATTATCCGTCTCTTTGATTTGTAATCAATTTTCCTCTTGCGACCACGTCCAGGGAGGTTGGCTACAGTCCCATGGATCTTAAATTTCTGAATAATATGTGCAACTGTAGTCACAGGAACATCTAGCTGCTTGGAGATGGTCTTATAGCCTTTACCTTTATCATGCTTGTCTATAATTTTCTTTCTATTCTCCTGCGACAACTCTTTCCTTCGCCTCTGGTCCATGTTGAGTGTGGTACACACCATTTCACCAGACAACACAGTGACTACCTGAAGCCCTATAACTGAAGGCCCACTGACTGATTACAAGATTGTACACACCTGTGATGCTAATTAGTGCACACACCTTGAATTAACATGTCCATTTGGTTACATTATTTACAGTCTTTTCTAGGGTACCATCAATTTTGTCTAGGCCTGTTCCATGAGTTTATTTTTTAAAATAATTCCGTTGAAGCATGGTTGAAAAGCAATGTCTGACTTTCATTAGTTAACATTCATAGAATTTTTATTAGGCCCGAGCCGGTGATGACCGGGAGGGCCTATTGTTTTTGCTCGGATTTTTTTTATTTTATTTTATTTTTTTTTTCTGCAAAATGATCCTAAATTTGACCCAGTGAACATGCACGAAAAGTCATTTTTATTGGTCCCAGACTTCAAGTTCATAAAAATTTATGTATTTGAAGTCCCCGAAAAAAAATTACAAAAAATTACTCAGTGGCGACCCCTATAAAAGTCAAAATACATTGGGCCTATGGAAGATAAAAGTAAATTTTTCCATTGATGTACTTGGTACATCCATAGGACACCTCGGGGCAAACAGAAAAGTTTAATACAGCCATACCGTAAACTCAACAGGAAATCTACTATGTTGGGTGGAATGCGTGACCACCTAAATCGCACACCTTGTGCTAAAGGCTTTTCATCTAAACAGCTCCAAATTTGGTGAGTATCATCTAGACACGTGTGCCAAAAAAGTTATCAATTTGTTTTTGATACATTTGTGGCTGAGGTCGTAATGAGTCTGTGAAGAGGCAGCCATTTCTTTTGGAAATAAATACCATTTCCCAATTGCCAGGATCCTTCCTTTTAGAGGAGACCCCTCCAGAGCCAAGGCTAGAGTCTTAGAAAACTCTTCAGAATCCTTTGGAACTTGTAAACTTGTACTTTTAGACAAGTAATATTTACATTTTTCCTTGCAGTGATTCCTGAGTCATCTCAAATCTCCAGCCAGTACTTTGTTTTTCTCGCTTAACCCAAGCATAATCTATTATTTTTAAAGGTTCAGACAGCTCCCAGGAAAACCAGGGATTGTGGAGACCTTTAACTCTAAATTACAAGGTGGTGTAGCAAGCCCCAGCAGTAGCACAGGCCCAGTTATTTGACATTACCGTGAAGTTTACGCTTTAAAGCAGAAAATGCGATCCTCCGAGTGCATGTGTCTCCGCGGTCTCAAGGGAGGCGAGGGCCTTTATCGCCGCTTGCGGCTTTAATTATTATTATTATTTACCACTACATGTATCACTGTTCAAATGCTGTAACTCTAGTTACCGACAAGTCATCCCTTGACGTCTCTTTCCTTTTATTTGGCAGTAGTCGACAGGAAACGGGGTGAGACAGTTTTTTTTATTGATGAAGGTTGCGTTTTTTTATTTTATCCAAGACACGGCATGCAGACGGAGGAGGGTGGGGGTAAAATATTCCAATTACATTTTAGTAACTATTATGTACATTATACTAAACATGTTGCTAAATAATGCATTCTTTTTTAACATGTCTGTGAAGGTTCTGCAAGGTTAAAGCAAATGAATCTGGATGAGCTTTTTAAGGTGAAGCTGTTTCTTCTCTTTTTTAAAGCGCCTTTTTAAAAAAAAAAAAATATGCTGAGTTTAACTGGTTGAACCCAAGTTGGTGGAACACATTGTTCGACGAGATGCGTTGAGTACTTGTGTTAAGGTGATCTTTTTCTCACTTTTACATTTCTGTCTCTTACAGAGACACAAGGGATCCTTGGTCAGAAGCAAACTCTCATTAAATAAAGAATATGACTACAGCAACTGCTTCTATAATGCACACATGCAACCAGTGTGGGAACAAGTTTACCACTGTGCGGAATCTCAAAAGACACCAGCTCATCCACACTGGAGAGAGGCCTTACAGCTGTGACCTGTGTGGGAAGACATTTTCACAGGCATGTCATTTAAAACAACACCAGCTCATCCACACTGGAGAGAAGCCTTACAGCTGTGACTTGTGTGGGAAGACATTTTCACATGCAGGTAATTTAAAAAAACACCAGCTCATCCACACTGGAGAGAGGCCTTACAGCTGTGACCTGTGTGGAAAGACATATTTACAGGCAAGTCATTTAAAACAACACCAGCTCATCCACACTGAAGAGAAGCCTTACAGCTGTGACTTGTGTGGGAAGACATTTTCACAGGCAGGTTGTTTAAAACGACACCAGCTCATCCACACTGAAGAGAAGCCTTACAGCTGTGACCTGTGTGGAAGATATTTTCAGATGCAGGTCATTTAAAACAACACCAGCTCATCCACACTGGAGAGAAGCCTTACAGCTGTGACCTGTGTGGGAAGACATTTTCACATGTAAGTTATTTAAAACGACACCAGCTCACCCACACTGGAGAGAAGCCTTACAGCTGTGACCTGTGTGGGAAGACATTTTCAGATGCAAGTAGTTTAAAACGACACCAGCTCATCCACACTGGAGAGAAGCCTTACAGCTGTGACCTGTGTGGGAAGACATTTTCACAGGCAGGTAGTTTAAAACGACACCAGCTCATCCACACTGGAGAGAAGCCATACAGCTGTGACCTGTGTGGGAAGACATTTTCAGATGGAAGTAGTTTAAAACAACACCAGCTCATCCACACTGGAGAGAAGCCTTACAGCTGTGACCTGTGTGGGAAGACATTTTCAGATGCAAGTAGTTTAAAACTACACCAGCATCCACACTGGAGAGAGGCCTTACAGCTGTGACCTGTGTGGAAAGACATTTTCAAATAAGAGTAATTTAAAACAACACCAGCGCATCCACACTGGAGAAAAGCCTTACAGCTGTGACTTGTGTGGGAAGACATTTTCACAGGCAGGTTGTTTAAAACGACACCAGCTCATCCACACTGAAGAGAAGCCTTACAGCTGTGACCTGTGTGGGAAGACATTTTCACGGGCAGGTAGTTTAGAACAACACCAGCTCATCCACACAGGACACAGACCGTACTATTGTGACCATTGTGGAAAGACATTTAGATATTCAAGTTCTTTTAGGACACATTACTTTGAACATACTCGAGAGTTAGTGATACCATGCGAGCTGTGTGGAGAGATATTTTACTCTAAACAGACTTCTTCTCGACACCTAAAGCAACACGCTGAGGTCGAAATGGGGAGGTGTGGACCACAATGAGACACTGCATCCTTAAGTTTTTATAGGTGTACATTATGCCCACCTCTCAGCTCCAGGGTCTTGGATGGACGTAATGAGCTGCAGTCAGTCATAGATGTGTATAGGTTTACGTGTATATGCCATGGACAGCGTGTCACTGAACAATCAGTCTAATCAGTCTCATCTAATCAGTGTTCAGGGACACTCTGTCCTGTACACTTAGTGGCATATACACGTAAACTTATTCACATCTATGACTGACAGATCAGCTCAATACATGTCCATCCACAACCCTGGAGCTGAGAGGTAGACATAATGTACATCTACAAAAGCTTCATGTGTTGGAAACATGTTATGCAAATCACCATGCACCTTTTGTTGCATGTTCTCAACTTTGTTTCATTCTTGCAAGAACTAAATCAGTTTTCTATTTCTAAATTTACCATGCTACGGTTTCCGTTGTCTCATTTGTGATCTGAACCTAATAATTGTAACACATGGTTTTCGGTTTGGTACAGTACAATTTATGGTGCCATTATTATTTCATTTAATTTTAAACTAGGTGTAGTGATTGTGGGGGGGGATTTTGAAGATAAACTGTATTTTCAAAAGTGTCTTCATTTTACTAATAAAGCATAAAACCAAAAATGCATTTAACATTTGAAGTAAACATGAATTGAATGCTGTGTGCAGTAAGGATTTAGATTAAGAAACATTAGAAAAATTAAAAACATTTTAAAAGAAGAGTGCAGATAAAAACACTTTAGGGTGTAGGCGGAGCTAAAGAGGAAGGTTTATAACCTCCCTTTAGTGTTGTCACGATACTGGAATTTCTAACCCGATACGATACCTTCAAAAATATCGATATTCGATACCATTTTCGATACCAAAGGAAAACAACTGTCACAATATTATTATTATAATTTTTTTATTTAAAGATAAATATAAAATCAGCCAAGGTCCGTTAGACCTTAGTTAACTTTCCTCACCGTGAGGGGTCCGGAAATTTTTAATAAAACGATATGTGTTTGAATATAATTCTTTAAAGTAAAGTCTCATTTATTCCACACCTACAGCCTCTTAAACAATATGGAGATGAATGTTGATAATCCACTGTTTTCTGTATTTTATTCTTTGGTTACAGGAGGAGGATGTTTGAGTGTTTAGCTTTCACAAAACACAGCTCACAGACAAAAGGAAAATACTACAAAATCAAAAGAAACTAAAGCTAAAGCTCAGGACCTAGTGGTTTAATGACAACAGCCTGGAATCCTGCATATTATGCCTAGTACTCCCTCATGTGAGAGAACATTTTAAATACAAAATAATCAATTCAAGCCAAATTATTTTCTGATTAAAATAAACGTTCATAATGTCAGTGAATCTTTATTATGTTTTGCCAAGGCTTTTAAATTTTTGTTGTTTCTAACTCATTATCAGGCTACGCTAAACATGTTGAAATTTCCGCTGCTCTGTCTAACCATAGTAACCCGAGGACCCGTGCGTGTAGACGTAGCTGTCCTAGAAGTGCCGGTTCAAAAATATGTTTTACACAATGCGCTTGTAATTAAAACCAGGCATGAAAACGGGTCAGGGGTGAAAAAGGTGAGAAAGATATTATCCTCTAGGGGTCCGGGGCATGCTCCTGGAAATCTTTAAATATTCCTATTTTAAAGCATCAATCTGATGCATTTAGAGATGCATTTTGCCAACCTGGGGAGAGGCATTAAAACATAACTTCAGCCATGAGTCAAAAATATTATGGCCTTCTTACTAAGTATTATGCAAGCCATTTCATGCCAGCCTGTCACTGGGTCTAAAATGTCCAGTATATATGAGACACAATGTGGTATAAGGGCAACACAAATGGCTGAATGCATAAACCCCACAAGAGATGGTAGACATGCTATAGCTTAACTTGTCTTCTCTTCCATCATGATTGGAACAATGACAGACAATACAATGTTCGCAATTCAGATTGTAACACATTTTATTGGCAAAGATAACAATTTACATTATAGTTCGCTCAGTAATACTCTTAGAAGCAGATCTCATTTTTCTTCTTTGCCTGGACCACCAGTGTCTCCATGGCCCGCTGTTTTGCCACATGTCTCAGCCTTGCCTTTTTCTCCTCTTCAGCAGTCTGTTTCTTGAACTGTTGAGCACTGCCAGATCCTTCTCCTAACACACTCATTCTGAAAAAATATGTTTGTATTATTGTAAACGTCTAGTTTATCCTTATTGATAGAACGGTGGAACACTTCACTTTACCTTCAGCCTTGTCAGTCCCCTCACCTCAAAATCATCTACAGTACACGTCCTGGAAAAACGAGTTGTAGATATTTAAGAAAGAAGCACTAACATTAACAGTGTTTCTTTTTTTGTGATTTACCCACAGCTATAAAAGCTAGCAGGTAACTTTAGTAACGATATCATGCTAATGTTAGACTTACGTTAACGGTAGCGTTAGCTAACATTAAGAATTTGCCACCGGAGCTTTACGTTAGCTGGCTAACGTTGCGTTCTCTCCTGCTGTGTTTAATGACTCAATTCATCAAGTTGGAGCTAACGTTAGCTAGCTTATGTCAACAGAGCTCCTAGGTAACTAACATAGATATACCTGAAAATATTAAAAGAAACCATCACTCACCAAATTCAGTCAGGTAAAATCTCAGAGGACAGATGTGCTTCTTCAGCTTCTGATAGTGGTCCGCACTCCTTGGTGTGCACGCCTGGTAAGCACGAACCTGGCTGGCACGCGAATGCAATCTGCTTGTAAACCAATCAGGTAATGGTACTCCCCTACCTTCCCAGAGAAACAAACTGGTGAAGCAAGGCCATTCGTGCTATTTCCATGCACTCGCGGTCCCTTCTGGCACGCGCACTTGTTCTCCGGTACCTACCCCTAAACATTTTCTCATCGAATCTATACAATTCACGAGGTCACTTATTTTGGTTTCAAACGCGAATTTCGCCGAAAGGTGAGCGATTTTCATGTCTGTAAAACCTACTGTCTTGCGGTCCAGATTGCGGTCCGCCTTTTGAAGACCCCTGATGTAGTGCACTTGTTCAAAGGCCTCTCAGATTGTCATACTTTCAGAAACCAATAGTGCAAGTAAAAAAAAAAAAAAAAACTCGATATCGATACTCTGTATCGATACTCGGTATCGAAACTTCGGGAAATGAGTATCGTATCGTTTGAGATATTTAAGTATCGATATTTATCGAAATATCGATATTTTTGACAACACTACCTCCCTTTGAACATTGTTAAAGTTGATGCTTGTTTTACTTCATCTGGGAGCACGAGCAGAAGAGGCCTGTCCCAGATGTTCTCAGAGTCCGAGGAGGTTCATAAGCAACTAGCATGTCAGAAATATATTCTGGTGCTAAGACTTGTAAACCAGTAGTGCTGTTTTAAAGTCTATTCTCTGAGCAATTGGAAACCAGTGCAGAGATTTTAAAACTGGTGTGATGTGGTTTTACTTCCTGGTTTTGGTGAGAACCCGAGCAGCCGCGTTCTGAATAAGCTGCAGCGGTCTTAACCCTCGTTTTGAGAGACCAGTGAGCAGGCGTTACAGTAATCGAACCTGCTGGAGATAAAAGCATGGATAAGTTTCTCTAAGTCTGGTTGAGACATCATCCCTTTGACTCTGGAAATGTTTTTAAGGTGATTAAAATGCAGATGATGTAATTGACTTATTGTGACTGTGGAAATTCAAGTCTGAGTCCATGATGATCCCTAGATTTCTAACCTGGTTTTTAGATTTTAGAGAAAGAGACGAGAGGTGACTGCTGACACTTTCTCTTTGTTTCTGTGGCCCAAAGATGATTAGTTCAGTCTTGTTTCTGTTCAGTTGGAGAAAATTATTTTGCATCCACATGTCGATCTGTTCGATGCAGTGACACAGTGAATGGATTGGTCCATTTTCACCTGCTGTGAGTGAAATGTAAATCTGAGTGTCATCTGCATAATTATGGTAGGATACGTCACAGCTGCGAATTAACTGGCCTAAAGGAAGCATGTAGAGATTGAATAATAGAGGTCCCAAGATAGACCCGGTGTAACCCCACATGTCAGGGCCATTTGGTCTGATACACAGTTACCAACCGAAACAAAGTACTTCCTGTCTTCAAGATAGGACTGAAACCATTTAAGGGCAGTTCCAGTGAGACCTATCCATTCCTCTAATCTTTGTGACAGGATTTCATGGTCCACTGTATCAAACGCAGCACTGGGTCCAACAGAACTAAGACGGAGGCTTTGTCCGCGTCTGTGTTCAGACAGATGTCATTTGTGACTTTGATAAGTGCAGTCTCAGTCTGTGATGGGGCCTGAATCCTGACTGAAAAGGATCAAAGCAGTTAAGTAATAGAAAGTCATTAAGTTGTTGATATACAACTTTTTCGATGACTTTTCCTAGTCACTTCTACCCACCCTGTATTCATAGCACTAGCCAAGTAGTACCTACCATGCACCTCTTTTTCCACTTTTGTCTGTTTTGAATTTTATATTTTTCTATTTACAAAATACATTTTTTTCAATAGCTTTTTGGGATTTCTGCCAGGGTATGTAAACTTCTGAGCACAACTGTATATATAGTTTGATATGTGCTGCATCTGAAGGTAGAGCTTATCTTTTAGTCTCTATACGGGTCAATACTGTCACTAAACTAACCTGTTCAGGGCTCTGTCTGAGTTAGGGCTGCACGATAAGGGCCAAAATGATAATCACGATTATTTTGATCAATATTGGGATCACGATTAATTAGCACGATTATTTGTTGATTTTAACCAAAAAAATTTTTATTGTCACACAAGCTAATTACATTTACTGCCTTCACATCCATATTGTGCAACATTCCTGCTAATGTACAGAAATGTGCATCAAAATAAAATAGGTCCTCTTATTCACCAAAATTCAGTGAATCTCCTTAAAGAATAAATAAAAATAAATTAAAACAAAGAAAATGTAGCAACAGGGCACTATTTTACATTTTACAATGTGCAAATATATTTTAGGAAGCAAAATATAAACTTAAGTTGTACCTGCATAATGGATGTGAATAAAACTAAAAATAAAATATAGAATCAATAAGAAACAAATATTCCATAACAGAATGTAACCAAATAAGAACTTGTTCATGTTCTTCGCGGGAAAAAAGATGTTTGCAAGCATCGACTCTGCATTGCAAAATCCTCATCGATGTAATGAATTGTCAAACTCATGTACGGATCCATTGTCCTGCTTGACCACAGATCCGTTGTAGTTGCAAAGTACTTTATATTGGCAAGATCACGCTCTATTTCCCCTCTGCGTTTTCTTTACATCGCAGGTAGTGCCACCTTTGAAAAATAATTACGCGAGGGGATCACGTATCGTTTATCCGAGTGTTGACCAAGAATTTGAAGCCTTCGTTTGTCACCGTGTTTATTGAGCACATGTCTTTAGCCAAATGATATGTGACTGCATTCGTTATTTCACTGTGTCTTTGGGAGGTGGATGGGTATGGTGATGCGCTAAAGAGGCTCGCTTCGATGGATCTCTGAGTTTATGTTGTGGGATGATTAGTCTTTGCAACGCATTTCTTGGCCCTCACTTGCCTGAAACCCAAAATGTTTCCACACAATGGATGACGATCGGATTCTCAGGACAAGCCCCTCGTCTGCTCCCTCTGCTACGTTAGACATTTTTTCTTTGTTAAGATAGATTATAGCCTGCTATCTGTTGTGGTATTTTCATCACGCTACTCTGTCTTCTGTCTGTGACTGTCTACATCTGGAAACTGACTGAGCTGCTGCGCGTTGCAGGGAACAACTCTGATTGGTGCATGGACGCACGTGATCAGACAGCGGCTTTACAGCGCGCTAGACTGGCTTTAAAAAAAAAAAAACTTTAATACAAAGCGTGAATGAATGACGCATTTTAAATATCGCCGATCACGGAATTTGATCGTGGGAAGCCAAAATCGTGATCGTGATTAAAATTCGATTAATTGTGAGTCCAGATGCAGTTGTCATTTAAAACATATAAAGTTAATGTTGTCTGTTCTGCTGCTTGTGTGGACATGTTTTTTACTCTCCACTCAGCTGTTTAATTTTTTTATTTGTATTTTTTAAGCCCTTCAGACTGTTTGGTCAGTGAATATTTATTTCTGTCAAGTTTTTGTTCTACACAGATGTATAATAGCTTCAGTTTTAAATGTAAAGAGATTTTGAGTTTACAGTTTCTGTCATTTACAATAAATATTTCCAACACTTAACTTTTATTTTGACAAATAAAAATAAATGTCTGAAAAAAACATTAATATATGGTCTTTTTTATTTCAATAGAACAGCACACACAACAACTTTGGAGGTGAAAATGTCTGTAGGTTTCTGCATACATAATGCACATAGCACTAACTCAGAGCCTTTGAAGAATTTTAGAAATACTGAGATTCAAAAAGAGTGTCTGAAGAACTGAGGTGTGACATATTCTGTTTTGTCATGTAAGTGCAGTGTTCTGTTCTTTACTAAAGAGAACGAGCAGCTGCATATTTTTCACAAAAAAGGAATGTAGGAATTGTTTGAGTAAAATTACAATCAAATGTGTTTCTTCAAAAAAAGTCAGTCCTATTGTTAAATGTTTTCCTTGGTTTTCTTTTGAAGAAGCTGTTGCATCAGAAATCTGATCTCCTTTAGCTGAAAAAGATCATACTAAATATCGGGTTAGAAAACAAGATGAGTAATGCATTTACATTTCGTCATTTAGCTGACACTTTTATCCAAAGTGACTTACAAGTGAGGAAAACGATGGAAGCAATTTTAACACAAGGTAGAAAAAAGCATAAGTGCACCAAAGACTAGTCAGTTACAACCCAGCACAGTATACACAGCAAAAGATAGGAAAGATTTTTATTTTTTTAAAGAGAAGGAATCGATAGACGGGATGTAGAATTCAGTGTTTGTCAGGTGGTGATGGAAGAGATGTGTTTTCAGGTGTTTTTTTAAAGATGGCTACAGAATCTGCTGATCTTGTAGCAGCAGTAGATCATTGCACCAATGTGAAAGACTTGTAAACGATGTAGCATTTGGATGCATTTTAATAACAAACATAAAGGCAGAATGTAGAATTTATAAAGTAAAAATAACTAGTTTTAATCTTTTTTTTTTTGGTATATATTTTATACATATTTTATGTGGTTTGCTTAGTATGGTTATATTCTGGATAGTTTATATAAAATGTTCAATACACATGTTTAGGCTTAGTAGTTTTACTTTATTTTTTTTCATAATGTAAATTTTAAGGTGTATTTGATTACATTGATATTAGGGCTGAACAATATACCGTTATTGTATCTATATCTAGATATGAACTTTCAAGATATTACTATTGAAAAAAGCAACGATATAGACAATATAGATTTCCCCTCTCTGCGCTCGCCCTGCATACAACTCTGGCAGTCACAACAAACATCAGTTTTACGAGTGCTCTTGAATGCACCGCTAAAGCCAGCGCGCACACACTACCAGGGACGTGGGAACGATAATGTGCGGGGGGGGCGGCGTTTCCATGGTGACGCGTCATTACTTGTCACGTGACACACTGCAGCAGTGAAAGAATGATGATCTGCATTTATGTAATTTTTCCTTTTTATTCTGAATATTCACAAATGTGTTAGCTATGGCATAAAATATCTGATATTCCGATTGTCAAATACATGCAAGTGGAAGTATATTGTTGTTTAAACACCTTTTATAACAATCGCGTTAGTTGAGCTGTACTAGCCGTGTTAGTTTGTGCCACAGACGCAGTTCAGAGAATCTGATTTGTTGGATTTACAACCTCTATGTTTACAACACGTGAATTCATCCACTTCTCCAGAAATACTTAAAAGTAAGTGGCTGGTGAACTGGGAATAGAATAGAGTAAACATTGAAGTTACTTACACAATGTGTATCTGATATGAATAAAACGTGTCGAATTATAATGGAAATGATTATTACCTCTTCCATAGACATCACTGTGTATTTTACAAACTCTAAATGTATTGTTTTTTTAGTACTTTTGTGAATTTATATGTTTGAAACCTAAAATAAACAGTATGTGGTTGAAAACACTGAAAAGTTGTGATGTATAACAGCTCTGAGCACGCCTCTGGATAAATTCAATATTTGAATTTATCATTTGATCATGTGATGCACTTGATCGCACGCCCAGGGACCAGCCTAGACTGATTACACCTGTGTGATCATACTTATAAAGGCTTAAAAACAATACATTTTCTGACACAAAATTTTGAAAAGTAGGCTTAAATCAAACACATTTTAATATATACACAACGGAAAACCAAAACAACGAAATTAATATGACGCCCTAATTAATATGAATGCACATATTTCACGAAATTATTCAGTCACATTAATATTTGTCTGAATTTAAAACTTTACACTTTACAGTAAAAGTGTTTAACAAAATTCAGAAAACATTTTGTTAACAAAGGTTTTTTGCGGACAAAAAGAAAACTAAATTAAAGCCGCAAGCGGCGATAAAGGCCCTCGCCTCCCTTAAGACCGCGAGGACACATGCACTCGGAGGATTGCATTTTGTGCTTTAAAGCGTAACCTTCACGGTAATCTCAAATAACCGGGCCTGTGCTACTGCTGGGGCCTGCTACACCACCTTGTAATTTAGAGTTAAAGGTCTCCACAATCCCTGGTTTTCCTGGGAGCTGTCTGAACCTTTGAAAATAATAGATTATGCTTGGGCTAAGGCGAGAAAAACAAAGTACTGGCTGGAGATTTGAGATGACTCAGGAATCGCTGCACCCCCCTGTTTAAAAAAGCAAAATGTAAATATTACTTGTCTAAAAGTACAAGTTTACAAGTTCCAAAGGATTCTGAGGAGTTTTCTAAGACTCTAGCCGTGGCTCTGGAGGGGCCTCCTCTAAAGGAAGGATCCTGGCAATTGGTAAATGGCATTTATTTCCCAAAGAAATGGCTGCCTCTTCACAGACTCATTACGACCACAGCCACAAATGTATCAAAAAACAAATTGATAACTTTTTTGGCACACGTGTCTAGATGATACTCACCAAATTTGGAGCTGTTTAGATGAAATACCTTCAGACACAAGGTGCGATTTAGGTGGTCACGCATTCCACCCAACATAGATTCAAGATTCAAGATTTTTATTCGTCACATACAAAATTATATACAGCATATATAACCAGCAGTGAAATGTGAGTCAGGTCCGCTCCATGGACAGTGCAATTATTAAGGAAAACACACAGATGAAAATATACATAAATGTAGCTATGTAAGAATGAGATAAAAGTAAACAATAAAAATATAAGAATAAAATCTAAAAATATAAAAATGTGTAATGTGGGAATAAATCTAGATCGCAAAATAATGTACATGAATGTAAACTGTAGACTTAAAATATTAAAAATGTACAGGGATGTACAGTGTGCATATATGCATTTAGCTGTGGTCTTAAATATTAAGAATCACATGAAGGTGCAGGAAGCAAATGTGCAAAACAGTTTGTAGCAAAACAGAGTGACACTGTCAGTGTGTCAGTGTGAGGTAGCTGGTTTAGAGTTCAAGAGCCTGATGGCCTGTGGGAAAAAACTCCTCCTGAGTCTCTCAGTTTTTGCCATCAGGCTACGGTAGCGCTTACCAGATGGCAGCAAAGTGAAAATATGATTACTGGGGTGGGTGTAGTCTTTGATGATTTTTGCAGCTCTGCTTCTGCAGCGTTTGTGGTAGATGTCCTGCAGAGAGGAGAGCAGACCCTGAAATGCGCTCAGCTAAGCGCACAACTCTCTGCAGGGCTTTGCAGTCTTGACTGGAGCTGTTCCCATACCACACAGAGATACATTGAGTCAATATACTTTCTATAGCTCCAGAATAGAAAGTTTTCAGGATTGCTGGTGAGACCCTGAATTTCCTCAGCTGTCGCAGATAGTACAGTCTTTGCCTGGCTTTATTTACCTGAGTTTGAGTGTGAGTAGTCCAAGTCAGGTCCTCAGAGATGTTTACACCAAGGTACTTGAAGCTACTCACCCTCTCCACAGGGGTCCCGCTTATTGTAAGAGGAGTGTAGGGCTGCTGCTGCGTCTTCCTGAAGTCTACAATCAGTTCTTTTGTAGATTTCCTGTTGAGTTTACGGTATGGCTGTAATAAACTTTTCTGTTTGCCCTGAGGTGTCCTATGGATGTACCAAGTTTCATTTTTCTACGTTGCAAAAAAGTTACTTTCACTTTCCATAGGCCCAATGTATTTTGACTTTTCTAGGGGTCGCCACTGAGTTATTTTTCGTAATTTTTTTTCGGGGACTTCAAATACATACAATTTTCGCCGGGCTTGAAGTGTGGGACCAATAAAAATGACTTTTAGTTGCACGTTTACTGGGTCAAATTGAGGATCATTTTGCAGAAAAATTATAATAAAAAAAAACAAAACAAATTATAATTAAAAAAAAATATAACACGAGCAAAAAAGTCTAGAAAAACGCTTGTCTATTTTACATACATATGTTTAGCTCATTTTGCCCAAGTTTGGTGTCTGTGGAATGAAGCAGCTATTTTCTGTGTTCTTTTAAAAAAGAGGTGTATTCTACCGTATTTTCCGGACTATAAGTCGCACTTTTTTTCATAGTTTGGCTGGTCCTGCGACTTATTTATCAATTTATTTGACATGAACCGAGAAAAATGAACCGAGAGAAATGAACCAATAGAAAACATTACCGTCTACAGCCACGAGAGGGCGCTCTATGCTGCTCAGTGCTCCTGTAGCCTACCACTGAAAACTGTTAACTGAAATATTAACTTAAAGACAACTGAGAAAGACTGAATGCAAACAAAATGCCCCCAAAAAGAAAATCCTATTCTGCAGATTACAAACCGCAGATAGTAAAATATGCAGCCGAAAACGGTAATCGAGCAGCAGAAAGAAAGTTTGGAGCGAGTGCTATGCTAATATGTAGCTAACTGTTAATGTGTTACGTTAACATACATATTCAGCCTGTTGTTCTGTGTACTATTGTGTACCATTAGCTGAATAACTTGCCTTGCCAGATTACCAATATCTGTTCTTGGTCTTGGATTTTAAATAAATGAAGTTAATATTTCAGTTAACAGTTTTCAGTTGTTTTCAGTGGTAGACTACAGGAGCACTGAACAGCATATAGCGCCTGTAGACGGTAATGTTTTCTCTTGGTTCTTGGTTCTAAATGAATGCGACTTATAGTCCGGTGCGACTTATATGTTTTTTTCCTCGTCATGATGTATTTTTGGACTGATGCGACTTATACTCAGGTGCGACTTATAGTCCGAAAAATACGGTAAGTCAGTTCACATTTTCTATTCAAAATGGCCGCCTTCCCGTGTGTGATAGGGTGTGGTCCCCATTGGCTTTTTTGTTCATAAGCCCATACTGAATGTGTGTACCAAGTTTCATTTGCCTACGACAAACTAAAATTTTCACTTCCCATTGATTTTTCGACATATTTGGGACGTTGCTATGGCAACACATTTATAGATAGGGCGTGGTTGTCATTGGCTTTTATGCTCGTCATGACATAAGAGATGTGTGTACCAAATTTCATGTCTCTATGACAAACTAAATTCTTGGGTCCCATTATAAGTTTGTAGAGGGCGCTGGAGAGCCATTTCTAAAGATAACCCTTTTATTTACATATTTTTGTGTTCAGGTCATGAATGTGCACAAACGCCTTTTTGGGTCCGACTTGATCCGAGAAGGCGTTTGAGAGTTAAAAGACATTTTATTTTCACAAAAATGGCCACCTCGTTACAGGCTTGCCACACCCATACCCGATAAGATATCAACAACAAAGTCACAATTTCGGTTTGCACACGTGTCTAGATGATACTCACCAAATTTGGGGCCATTTAGAATAAAACACAATGATTTGCATCTTTTTGCGCAAGGGGTGCGATTTTAGTAGCCGCCCGTTTCACCCCACATGGCGGACTTCCTGTTTAGTTTAGGGTGTGGCTGTCATTGACTTTTCTGTTTTCCCTGAGGTGTCCTATGGATGTACCAAGTTTCATTTTTCTACGTTGGAAAAAAGTTACTTTCACTTTCCATAGGCCCAATGTATTTTGATTTTGTAGGGGTCGCCACTGAGTCATTTTTTGTATTTTTTTTTCGGCGACTTCAAATACATAAATTTTTCGCCGGGCTTGAAGGCTGGGACCAATAAAAATGACTTTTCGTTCATGTTCACTGGGTCAAATTTAGGATCATAGGTGGAAAAGAAAAAAAAAAAAAAATCCGAGCAAAAACAATAGGCCCTCCCGGTCATCACCGGCTCGGGCCTAAAAATATATACCAAATTATAATAAAGAAAATATAACTCGAGCAAAAAAGTCTAGAAAAACACTTGTCTATTTTACATACATGTGTTTAGCTCATTTTGCCCAAGTTTGGTGTCTGTGGAATGAAGCAGCTATTTTTTGTTGTTTTTAAAGAGAGGTATTCTAAGTCGGAGCACATTTTCAATTCAAAATGGCCGCCTTCCCGTGTGTGATAGGATGTGGTCCCCATTGGCTTTGTTGTTCATAAGCCCATGGTGGATGTGTGTACAAAGTTTCATTTGCCTACGACAAACTAAAATTTTCACTTCCCATTGACTTTTTCCAAATATTTGGGACGTTGCTATGGCAACACATTTATAGATAGGGGGTGGTTGTCATTGGCTTTTATGCTCGTCATGACATAAGAGATGTGTGTACCAAATTTCATGTCTCTATGACAAACTTAATTCTTGGGTCCCATTATAAGTTTGTAGGGGGCGCTGGAGAGCCATTTCTAAAGATAACCCTTTTATTTACATATCTTTGTGTTCAGGTCATGAATGTGCACAAACACCTTTTTGGGTCCAACTCAATCCGAGAAGGCGTTTGAGAGTTAAAAGAAATTTTATTTTCACAAAAATGGCCACCTCGTTACAGGCTTGCCACACCCATACCCGATAAGATATCATAAACAAAGTCACAACTTTGGTTGGCACACGTGTCTAGATGATACTCACCAAATTTGGGGCTATTTAGATTAAAACACAATGATTTGCATCTTTCTGCGCAAGGTGTGCGATTTTAGTGCCGGCGCGTTTCACCCCACATGGCGGACTTCCTGTTAAGTTTAGGGTGTGACTGTCATTGACTTTTCTGTTTGCTCTGAGGTGTCCTATGGATGTACCAAGTTTCATTTTTCTACGTTGGAAAAAAGTTACTTTCACTTTCCATAGGCCCAATAGTATCCATAGTATTTTGATTTTCTAGGGGTCGCCACTGAGTCATTTTTCGTAATTTTTTTCCGGCGACTTCAAATACATAAATTTTTCGCCGAGCTTGAAGTCTGGGACCAATAAAAATGACTTTTCGTGCATGTTCACTGGGTCAAATTTAGGATCATAGGTCGACAAGAAAGATAAAAAAAATAAAAAATAAAAAAAATCCGAGCAAAAACAATAGGCCCTCCCGGTCATCACCGGCTCGGGCCTAAAAATCCGAGCAAAAACAATAGGCCCTCCCGGTCATCACCGGCTCGGGCCTAAAAATCCGAGCAAAAACAATAGGCCCTCCCGGTCATCACCGGCTCGGGCCTAATTAAAGCATAATTTTTTCGCCGAGCTTGAAGGCTGGGACCAATAAAAATGACTTTTCGTTCATGTTCACAGGGTCAAATTTAGGATCATAGGTGGAAAAGAAAAAAAAAAAAATAATAAAATCCGAGCAAAAACAATAGGCCCTCCCGGTCATCACCGGCTCGGGCCTAAAAATTATCCGAGCAAAAACAATAGGCCCTCCCGGTCATCACCGGCTCGGGCCTAATAAATAAAATTCCGAGCAAAAACAATAGGCCCTCCCGGTCATCACCGGCTCGGGCCTTATAATCCGAGCAAAAACAATAGGCCCTCCCGGTCATCACCGGCTCGGGCCTAATAAAAACACTTTCTACAAGTTATTAACTCGGTGCACTTAAATATGAAAAGTATAAATCATGTCAGATTTAAGAGCTTGAAATACAGTTTAAATATGCCTTCAGACCTAGAAGCACATTAAGAAATGGAGATTTGATTGAGTTTAAGTTTATTTAAAAGAAGCTGAAGTTGTAGAAGGACCAGGATGTGAAGTCAGATGAAGCTGAGAAAGACGAGGCTGGGCTGTGTCAGCTGTGCAGGAGCAGAGAGGACCGACAGAGAAGCAGACCGATAACTGGACTGGACTGGACTGGGCCGACAGAGCAGCAGCAGCAGACAGGTAACTGTAGAGGGGCTCTGCAAAGACAGAACAAAGTAAAAACTTATGTTTCAAACAAGTCTTGCTGTTGGGACCGTTCACCTCTGTACATGAGATTTACTGTTAATCACAGAAACAAATGTTTTATTCTCCAGCTCACTGTGTGTTACTGTGTGTGTAAGGACTGTTTTTATCAAATAGTGGACTTTGATTTGAACTTACATTTGCCTAAATACTTTAGTAAATGTGAACTGTACTGGGTTAGAGGTAATGCATGCTCCTGCTGCTCCTGACACTTCTGTTTGCTCATGCCAGCTTTACTTTTCTTTTTAGTCATTTCCACCTTTAGCCAATGATTTTATGATCAACTTTTTACTTTCTTTTAACTGGATTTTTATGTTTTACTTCTTTTAACTTTTTCAAAACACGTTGGACCTGCTGAGCGACTGGAGCCTTGGAATCTATTTCAACATGTCTGGGGTAAAAACAACTACTACAAACTATTTTTGCCAAAATTGTTTGAACATGATGCCACCTGCATAAACTTGGTGCCCAGCCAAAGCAGCACTGGATCAGAAAAAAAAAAATGCTGGCATCACAGAAGCATATGTAACATCAGCAAACATCCAGCTAAAAAACAAACTCCAACCACTGACTGAGCTAAAGGTGAATGAACCAGAAAACTCTGCTGCACTCCTCCCCCAGGTAATATCCAAACACACAGGGATTAAACAGCTGATGCTACACGTGGGTGCAGTTGACACGAGGAAGGGGGAATCAGAGGTTTTAAAAAAGGATTTCTCCAGGCTTTTAGATAAACTTGAAAACCTGGAAGTGCAATCCTTTATCAGTGGACCACTCCCAAACATCGACAGAAGGATCAATACATTTATTCTGCTGCTTTTATTGAATACATGGCTGTCCAAGGCCTGTGAGACAAGAGGAGTACACTTCATTAATAACTTTAACTTGTTTTGGAAACGTGACGACCTGTTCAAAGGAAAGGGCCCACATATAAACAGGAGGGTCAGGAGGCTAATAGATAGTCTCCTGCACTCCCTGAGACACCTAAATGGTTCTGGGCGCCTCTTGAACAGCTCTGTGTTTACTGTTAACCCATCACCAAGCTCACACCAAAGTCTAAAACAAGTTGTTGAAATGTTACAGGTTAACGTGGGACTTAGCCACAAGACAACCTGACCTCAGTGCTCTTTTCTCTCCAACTTCTGAGACAAATTTAATAAACCTTTACCTTTGTGCATAAAAAGTAGATTGCTCGATAACAAATCAGATTCAATATGAAATCAGGAACTCTGGAGGTTTTCCAGGATATTGTCGATTATAACAGTAGAACTCATCAAGAAAAGTTGTTTCTTTATGATAAGAGTACTCCACAGAGACAGAGGCTCCTTCTAAACTGTGGACCTCAGTCTTTAGTGGAGTGCTACACTTAAAGTCTGCTAAATGTGAGCTTCAGCTGCTCCTGATACCGGGCTAACACTAATGAGGGCTGCTGCAGTGTTGATACTGTTGCCCAGTACACACAAACATCTAGCTTTACTCTATCACTCAATATTCCGTTAGTTATTTCTTGTACACGGGCAGCACTCTGTTGGACTTGAAGCAGAGATGCAGCCCTTGGCACTAAAGACCTGTCACTGGCTCATGACTCTGGACTTGTGAACATGAACATCTCATGACTCGTGTAACACCGTGAGTTTTGACTCAACACAGACTCAAAAACTGTCTTGGACTTGTGCGTTTTCAGTCAACTTTGCTAATTTGATTGAACGTGAAAGTGTGCACCATCAGTGTACGTTGTTTATCGCTGCTCCTCGGGGTAAACCGAGCAGAGCTGGAGCTGCAGAGGAGACAGTGTATCACAGGCTGCAGCTACCAGACCGACCCAGAGACAGTACACACGGATTAAAAGACTAGTGCTTTCACGGAGGATAGAATATTTGTTTAGAGTCAAATTACAATAAAAGTAGATCCACAGAAAAGTGCTGACTCAGACTCCAGTAGGACGCTAACAGTGTAGGCTGTGGCAACAGTGAGTGATTGTGTTTAGATGTTGTCTTTAGATTCTTTGCTTTGTGAGGATATTCGTGTCACTAACATTATTTATGAACATTTTAATATCTTTTGTCTAAGATGACCAGAGAAACTGGGTGCCAGTCTGAACCAGTCGCTGCAGTTCTGCAGGTGTGCAGGCAAACATGAAGCCTACTGGAAGAAGCAAAGGTGAGTTTGAATACTGTGAAGTTTTGTATGTTTAGTTTAGTTTATTCTTTATTTCTCAGGCACCATGTACAAATACAATAATCTCACAAGAAAAGATATGCTTTGTACCAGATTTAGAATTTCAAACTGTCTAGGATCTGATTCCATTGTTTGATGGTTTGAAATGAAAAGGCTGATTGTGCAAAGGCAGAGCATCTTTTAGGGATTGTGCAGTTTTTGTGAGTTGTGGACCCAGATGTTTGGGTCTCATCATATACTCAAGATAACAAATCATTTGTGAAACTCTTTTTTTTGCAGCCGCCCAGGACAGAACTCCTAATAGGAGTGTGTCATGTGACACAGACACTGATGGAGCTGCCAGAGTGTCCCAGGACTACCTCTGCACCAATAAAGAGGAAAAGTGTGTCCAGTGATGACTCCAGCTAACATCCAGATGGAAGTGAGAGCACCATGAACTGTACAAGGTCATGTGTTTAGTCCCATTCTTCAGTTTTTCTTTTTTTACTGTTATAGTGGAATTACTTGTTTTAAATACTCTAATAAGAACACATGAGGTGTGTGATAATCATCATTTTATTGTCATTAAAATGGTCTAATTTAAGAAATAAAATCATGTTTATATGTTTATTTTATTTTCAGGACCTGGTGACTGTTCCTGCGTCACTGTTGAAGATACTTCATCTTTAAGTTTGCTGCTGTCTATCATCTTAGATTCAGACTCTGAAAACTGCAGTTAGCTCTATAGTTTCTGAGACTTAGATTTACTTTGCTGACTACATTTAGACTAATGTAAACACTAATACACTGTTGAACACACTCAAGAAAGATCCTTTAAAGTTTTGGAACAGCTCATGAAGTTATGATCAGCCTGTGTAACACTGGCTCTTGCTTTTCACCATCTTCGCTCCAATAAGTGCAACTGACAGTGACTTTCAAACACAAAGTAAAAAGCCTCTGTCCTGACTGTGCAGGATTTACAAAGTTTGGACCTGCCTTGAAATGATGGATGAGATTTTACTATGACATTTATTTTTTATTTAAATTTAGTGTGTACATATAGAATATTATATCAATATAAAAATGGAAATGCTTACTGTAAGAACAATCCCTAAAGAATATAAGAATTCTTCCACAGCACGAGGGACACAGAGTTTCTCAGAGAGTGGAACAAAGGTCCTTCTCCTGAAGCTGATGTGGTGCTGAGAGAACAGACATGTGGAACAGAGTTCTTTTTCAAAAGGGACTAAACCTAGTGTTAACCTTGGTGCAGGCCACAGTGAGATACGATGGGAGTAGAAGACAGGAAGGAAGACCACAATATACACTCTAGAAATCATTTTGAAATAAAAAAAAAAAGAGACATCAATTGGCTCATGGTTCAAAGTCTTTATCTGACAATAGAAAAAAGGTTGTTATGGTTCATGTGTTCACAAAGACAGTGTTATTTAAACTTTCTGTCAGGCCTCAAATCATATTTGTTCAAAATTGATGATGTCATGTTTAAATCAAATATACTTTTTTGTCCCAAAGGGAGATTTGTCTTAGACGCAGTGCCACAGCAGCAGCAGAACATACAGTACACCAACCAACAAGAAAAAGTACAAACGTATATGTACAACATACATACAACATACATACAGCAACAGTACTGTAACCTTCAAAATCTGTGCAAATATAGGATATATCGAATAAATAATTTCACTGGCTCTAAGCAAAAGTCATTTGAGAAAAATAAACCTGGGATCAGCTAAAAACATACATATGATAAAAAAATAAATAAGTAAGTAATAATAAAAGGCCGACCCTGAGAACAGATCAGAATGTGCCAGAAAATAAAAACAAGTAAATCAGCGAGCCTCCTTATTAAGCAGAGTAATGGATGTAGGAATAAAGGAGAGCTTCAGTCGGTTAGTTTTCCATCTGTAAGCTCTGTACCTTCTGCCTGAGGGAAGAAGCTCATACTCTGTAAATAAACTGTGAGAGGGATGGTTAAGGATCTTGTGAGCCAGTCTGGACACAGTGCCTTCGTAGATGGACTGCACAGAAGGCACGTCTTTTTGGCCGATATGTTAAACATAAAGCCTGACAGAAACTTGGGTTTCTTAAGTTTGTAGCGTAACAGTTCATCAAGTTAATCCTTAAAGAGCGATCTAACAGACTAAATCAAAATATTAAATGAAGATTGTTTTAAAGTAAAACAAGCATGTGTTTCCAAAGACACCTCTATTATAAAGAACTGTAAAGACTAGACTGAGTGGAGGACAAATCATTTTAATTGCTGTGTCCAAAGATCTGAGCATGCTCATTGAAAACGTTGACATAGTCCCAAAAGTGAACCTGGTGGAGCCTTTTCTGTCACTCTCTCAGTTCCTGAAATGGATCAGTGCACCAGGATTTTACTGATGGCTCCAGCCCAGACCTGAACTTTATTAATCCATGTTTGAACTTTAAGAGGCGCAGGAGACGAGCTTAAACCTGTGAAACTCACCTGTTACTAAACTCCTCAGGTCGAGTCGAATAGTTGGAGGAATGCTGCTGTCCGTGAGCTGCTCTCTGAGCTCACAGCGGGACATGGCGTCCACTTCAGAAAAACTGGGCACCAACACGACCAGAGCCAACACCAGCAGCGGAGCAGGATTCATCTTCTGCCCAGAGACACACCAGAAACAAATCAATGTTTCACACTCTGTTAGTTGTGTGCAGTGTTTGTAATGTCTCACATTTTGGAGAAGAATCCAGCCATGTACTCATGACTTTGTCGTGTACTTTTATTGCTGAAACAAAAAGAGACAGAAGCACATCACTAAAGGTTGTCGGTTTATGAATATGCAGCTTTAAGTGAGTTTCACTGAACACATTTGAGATTGGAACAATGTTTTGTGCTCGTGCTTTGATCAGAATATGAAGCAGCTGCTGTAATTCCAGTCTGCCACTAGATGTCACTGTTGTCAAAGCTTCAAATCCTTTTTGGTCTGAGAGGAAAGAAAACCTAAATGCTTCACAAGGTTTTATTCATCCATCACTGAATACTCCAGTGTGGCTTTTTAGTTAAAAAAATAAATAAATAAAAAGTCTCAAATTGCATTAAATAACAGAATAAAACACACCAATAATAGTGAGTAAATCTAATAAAGTGATGACCTGTTTGTTCTTGTTCCTCTTGCTTCAGATCCTGTCAGGTTCTCTCAGGATTTATACTCTCATGATTAGTCATGTGACTCACCTGTTGACTCGTAGTCACTCCTGCAGAAATGTGAGAAATTCCAAAGGCTTCAGATACTTTTTCATGCCACTGTATGTGTTCTGATAGATTGGAATAGATCTGATTCAAGTTTCAGACCAACTCCAAACTCATGTAGGGTTAGGGTTTGTTGAAGGGAAAATGATGATGATGTGATTAGCAGCAGCCTAAACACAGCTCTTGAGACAGAATTGTTCTGTCAGTCACACGGTCACTTCACAGTCGGCTGCTCACTTTCTATTTTTCCATTTATTCCAGTGAAGAGACTTGCCATGTTTTAAACTCTCATCTCCAACACTTCAATTCCAGAAACAACTCCTGCACTAACCTGAAGACCACCTGTGAACAATAGATCTTTTACTTTGAGTCCACACATCTCGTCACAAGAAGGATGTGGCTAAATGAACTCTTTGTGGTTTTAGTCGGTCCAAAAGAAAACCAGGTAAAACTTGGTTCAAGAACAAAAGAAGATCAATGGCTCTCATGAACGATACCAAACAAAGACTGATGTTTTTTATTCAAAGTGAGAGTTTAATGAATACAAGCTGAATGTCCAGATGGTCTGTTACACAGAAGGGCTTCTTCAGGAAATGAAGCTCATATGTTTTAAACAACGACAAGTCTTGTATGAACAGCTTTTTCTGGTTTAGGCACAATTACCTTCACTTTGTCAAAAAAAAATGTATTCTCTGTTTTACACTTTCTTAGACCAGGACTAGACCAGGGCTAGACCAGAACTAGACCAGGACTAGACCAGGACTAGACCAGGGTTAGACCAGGACTAGACCAGGACTAGACCAGGACTAGACCAGGACTAGACCAGAACTAGACCAGGACTAGACCAGGGTTAGACCAGGACTAGACCAGGACTAGACCAGGACTAGAGCAGGACTAGAGCAGGACTAGACCAGGACAAGACCAGGACTAGACCAGGACTAGACCAGGACTAGACCAGGACTAGAGCAGGACTAGACCAGGACAAGACCAGGACTAGACCAGGACTAGACCAGAACTAGACCAGGACTAGACCAGGACTAGACCAGGACTAAACCAGGACTAGACCAGGACTAGACCAGGACTAGACCAGGACTAGACCAGGACTAGACCAGAACTAGACCAGGACTAGACCAGGACTAGAGCAGGACTAGACCAGGACTAGACCAGGACTAAACCAGGACTAGACCAGGACTAGACCAGGACTAAACCAGGACTAGACCAGGACTAGACCAGGACTAGAGCAGGACTAGACCAGGACTAGACCAGGACTAAACCAGGACTAGACCAGGACTAGACCAGGACTAAACCAGGACTAGACCAGGACTAGACCAGGACTAGACCAGGGCTAGACTAGGACTAGACCAGGACTAGACCAGGGCTAGACCAGGACTAGACCAGGACTAGACCAGGGCTAGACCAGAACTAGACCAGGGCTAGACCAGCTGTTGATAAAGCTGTGAATAAAGCAGAAACACTAATGTTTACTGCAGAATCTACTCTTCAGATGAATCCTGAGCAGCAGTGGAAACACAAGCCTCTTCAGGACAAACTCAAACTGAACCGACCCACATGAGACTAATGTGGCACCGAGCCCCAAAAGTCTTTGAATCCCATATTTGTGCAGACTTTCTAACAGCGCTTTAGGGAGTGAGCAGGTGCCAGAACATTCATTTGGGATAAAAATGTACGTTTCCTCTCGCTTTAAAGCCGTTAGACAAAGGTCTACAGATTACTTCAGTTAATTGTGTCGTTAAATTAACACTAAACAGTTTTATGGTGCATTCAAGACCAACAACGGAAATGAAAAGACAAAAATAAGTGTGTGTTCAACTTAAGTCTCTAAAACCTGCTGCTGTTGCCTCGTGGTCCGCTGAAATGTCATGAGTTCAACCTTTACCAAACCAAACCCAGCAACCAGGTCTAAACCAGGTTTAAAGCAGGTCTAAACCAGGTCTAAACCAGGTCTAAAGCAGGACTAAATCTCTGAGCCAGACTCACAGTAGTAAACCAGAACTACACACAGGATGTTTTGGTCTTTCTCAGACTATTTAATGCTGAGGAATCAGAAGTTTCTTTAGTAACTGACTTTTTTCAGCTTCTCTGTCTATTACTAAATCCTTGTCCAAGGACCTGAGGATATCTTCTTCCGTTGACATGAGCATGACGGCCTTTAGGTGTTCTTGTGTCTGTGAACTTCTTATCCTGCTGCAAACATTTACAAAGCTCTTGAAGTGCACAGTCCAGCAGGGCTTGTGACAGCACTTGAATGAAGACCAAATAAAGACTGTTGATTCTCTCTGGGACTTGGTTATGCACCTCCACTTCATAGGCACTGTTTGGATCTGTCTTTCATCACTTGCCATTTCAGCAGGCATCATTATTTTCTCCTCTGCTCCCCTCAGTTTCTCATTTGACCATTGAACAAAGCTACCAGCTGCAGACTGAACTGACTCTAAATCTCTTGTTCTTCAGTGTGTCTTCTGTGCTTTGACCATGTTTTGAACAGTGAGGATATCTAGGCCAGGCCTTGGACAAAGGTGTTGTCACCTCAAAGACGCAGAAAAACTGTTTCATATTTGAACAAAGCCCCAGAGAGTCCTCTTGCTTTCACACAAACCTGTGTTTTTACATTGGCTTGATTTTGAAAGACAAGGTGTTAGAAGGACACATATCTTGTTTCTGCTCGAGCTGAGAGGGGTCTGTGTTGAGAGCTTTGATTTCATTCTCTGATAAGGCTCTGGTACAAACACAGCTGTGTCATTAATGAGGGAGCCACTCCAAATGCACACTTCAGTTGTATCTGACAGAGTTTAGGCGTATGTGTCTTGTGTACATGTGACAGATTGTGTATATATGTGTCACATGTGTCTTTTACTCGACTGTTTCAAGGCACAGTCTCAAGAAAGTTCAGCTTTTTGTTCTGAATGTTGCAAGACTTTAACCAGGTTTAAAGTGAGTGAATTAAATTTAGAATTAAACTGGGTTCATTAAAGAAAAGTTTAGTGAAATTAATCCCAGTTTGAATCAGTTTGTGTCTGAACAAGTCAACCAAGCCCCGGAAACAGCTTGAATAGACTCCAGTCCAACAATAAGAGGCAGAAAATGAATGAGTTCAAATGTTGTTCACTTTATTCATTTGTCTTGGAGCATTTACAAAATCCTCTCAGTCTTCTTCTTTACTGTCCTCCTCTGAGACAAAGCTCAGAGTAGGACAGTGTTTTATTCATAAATGTCCGTCCTTAAGTAATCCTCGATGGTACAAGTAGGATTGACACCAAATGCATCTAAAAACATGTTGACTGGTGAGCTGGTTCCCAGCTCTAATATTCTCCATGGTCTGCTCTAAAAGACAGACTTATAAAGGGTTCATTAAACCTTGTTAAAGTCATTTTGAAGCAGCCTTTATTTAGTCTCAAAATCTTTTATTTCCTTTTAGACCAGCAACATTAAGAAAAAAAAACAAAAAACAGTAGGCTACTTTCTTGAGCCTGTGCCTTGAAAGTAAAAAACACACTCGTGATATGAACTGCACAGGTGACACATACCTATGACACAATCCAACACAAAGAATCCTAATCAAATAAATCAATAACAATGAAAATAAGTGTTGTTTTTAGCTGTAAGTGAGCAGTGAGGTGTTCCGTCATAAACACAAACACATGCCTCATTTGTTGCAACCAGACTGAAGCAGTGACGTATTTGTGGAGGACAGTTAACTGTGATCATTGTTCCAGCCTGGGCACAAGCAGAAGGCCCATCCCAGACCATCTTTCTGACATTTACAGTGATATACAAAACACAAACTGGTGTAATGACTGTAAACTGCTTTATAAAGATCAGATCACATCAGAGCAGCATCAAACTTTAACATCAAAATATGTATTAAAATCATTTAATAATAAGATGACATCTATGGTTTCTGTAAATGAAACTGGGGAGAATACGCCCCTTTTTAAAGTATTTCCAGACTTTTAAACTGGGACACACAAAAAAAAATAAATAAATTAGTCTGTTTAAAACAATGGTAATTCAATTGTTTTATCGACAGAAAACGTAAAACAAAAATGATTGCATTTGAACTTTTTAAAGGAAACAAAAGCTTCAAAGAACCAGGAGCATTTGAAAAGATAATGTCTTAATGAAGACAAAAAGTGACAAAAGTCCATGAAAAGCTGTTTGCTGCAGTGGTGTTTGTTAAAATGGGGACAGTAGTGTTCAGAACTGGGATATTTGAGTGTTTTCACAGATATTTGGGACGAGGAGGGTTAAAGTGGGACAGTCGAAATGTTTAATTTAAACTTTGATTAGTGCTAAAAAGAGAAATGACATAAACCTGGTTTAAAGGTAAGTTTTTGGTAAAACTTTGTTTACAGCAAAGCTTGGACTTGTAAGTATTTGGTTAAATGCTTGTTGGTACAGAGCACCAGCAGACAGTCTTTTCTTTCATTGTGAAGAAGAAATGTCCCATAATCGTCACTTCCACTGACTTTACGATCTGACGGCTTAAGCCCTACTGCTTATGCCACTGTCCTGTTTTCACCTAAGTTTGGTGACCTTTGACCTGTGTTATGTTTTGTTACTTTGGACCCTATCGGCCTGTGTCTGTGTCCTTTTTCTGTTGCTTATCATTCTGGTGTTAATTCTGATCAAAGGGAGGACTCTCTATCGTACTTTAGCACAGCACCAAGGTCACTTCCTCCTGTCGACTCACAATGGAATGAGTGTAGTTTAAGCTCAGCAGGAACAGGACTGACGACGTTGTGTTGGTCCACGAGATATGATGTGACTGTGAAGTAATCTTTTAAAATGTGGCAGTGTTGCAGTAAACGGATTTGAACAAGTGAATAAATCCTGGTGTGTGTTCATCTGTGAACGACGAGGTACAGTCCTGTACTGCTGCAGTGAAGAAAATGGCTTCTCAGCTTCGAAAACTCCAAACAGAAATACTGAGAGGACTTTAGAAAACTCAAATGTATGTCACAAGTTCTGCACCTTTAAAAAGTGTAGCCAGAGAATGGACAGGAAGTAAAAAACTAGAAACCACTGTTGATTCAAGACTTGTCCAATGGTTTTCAGAACAAGTTTGTCAGTGAAGCTCTGAGGCTCTGTGTCCATTTATGAGTCTGTAAAAGAAAGGGTTTATTTCATAGAGGTGCAGCTGTTTCTAGTCTTACCTTGTGCTTTCATTTGACCCGCTGCATGTTTGAACCAGTAATGTTGTAATACTGACATTTATGTTACTAATGTTACTTATGCTCACAGTGGGACTTATTGTTTGCATTATATTGAGATTGACTGATTAATAAACTCTGTGATGATGATATTAATGCAAGGCGGTGTGTATTCAGTCGACAGTGCTGTTCCTTTTGCATAAGTTGAACTCTATGTGAATTGTTGTACTGTTTTGTCCGTGACAATAAATCCATTCTATCTTTTCTATAAAGGAGCAGAAGTCGTGACATGAAACAGTCAGGGCCTAAAAGCGTCTCCTTCCTCTGCAGCTCTGTTCAGCTCAGACCTGGTTTGACTGAGCGCTGCACGTCGAGCCTAAACCTGTGTCACTTTGACCTCTGGTTAAAACCATCCTCAGTGTCTTTCCTGAAACATAAACTTATAATTTGAATTACGAATCACAAAATGAACCTGTTCCTTGAGTTTGGGTCTGGACTTCGTGGAAATGCGGCTCAGGCAGGTGTTGGGACAGTGACTCAACAGAAACCCTCAGAAACATCAGACAGGCTCCTATTACCTTTAAACACAACCATTGTCTTTTTTTTCTGTGAAACATTTATGGCCCTGAAGGTCTCTTTGTAAAGGTTGTCTCGGTTTATATTTGCAAAGCTTTCAGTCGTTGTTATTACACAGTGTGGTTATAAAGGAGGTAATAAGACACTAGTACAAACTGTATTTTCCTCAGTTTAACTTGGTTTTAATGGAATTTAACTGAGTGTCCTTGAGCAAGACACCCACCTTGCCTCCAGTGTCTGTGGCTCTGGTGAATGAATGTGTGAGTCTGTAGAGGTAGGAGAGGTTATAAATACTAGGCCACATTAATCTGAGGACACCTCCTCTGTTCAAAGAGGGCTTTTCTATTTGAACCTCTCTCTCTTACCGTCTGGCCTCTCTGGACAAAATGTATACATTGCTGTCCTCAAAGGAATGCCCTTTTACTTTGATGACCTGGATGACTGAGAACCTTCACAGATCATTTAAAGTGCTTTGGGGCCCGAGAAGGGTACAACAAAGCGCTTTATAAATGCACACCATTTACTTTTATGTAAATAATACAGGATGAGTTATTGCACCTTTGATAAACAAGACAATAGCCAGGGTTCAAAAGTACTTATCATTTATATTTATAGTGAGTCTTATGGTTGAATGTATTTTATTTGTTGAAGGCGTTCTGAGACAGAGAAATGTGAACCAAAGAGACGTGTATTTGAACTAATACCACTCTAAACATGATCTGTGTCTTTGCTCACGTTTTCTTTAAATATTAATAAAAAATACTAAACGTCTGAATCAGGGTGAACATAACAATATTTATGTTATATATTGACTTATACTACGATTATAATAACTTTGACAAAGCAATAAATCTTTAAAACCATGTCATCTTCGTCAATATTTAATATTATGTGTTTATGTACTTTAAGGATTTAACAAAGATGTTTAATGTCAATCAAAAGAGAAAATGAATGTGACTAATTCAATAAATGACGGTTTTGGAAACAAAAAAAAGAAGAAATTATCTGGAATTTCTGTTTTTAAATAGTTCAGAAAATCCAAATAATTCCAGTTATTTGAGTTTTTAAGTTTTGGACATTGTCAAATATCACTTTATTTTAAGCCTGTGCTGCTCACTGTGTTGTGGTAAAGCTTCTTTAGCTTCAGAGCAGCTCAATAATCTCCAGAAACCTCTTTAGAGCCATGTTTGATGCACTGGTTTAGGGAAGTAGCAGGACATGTCTCTGTAGTGTGTATTCTGTTGGTTTATGGTTCAGAGGATTTCAATGTGTTTTAACAAAACTCGTGTGGAGTGTATATTATATTAAACCTGCTTTATTTTAGACAGATAAAACTAAAAACGATCCAAAATATACCAGATAGCATATATCTGGGTGAATAGAGCGGCGCATAGTGGTGCACTCCATTTCAGGTTCAATCACCGTTCACTCAGTTGCAGCTCTGGACAGTTAGCTGCTCAACTGCTTTTCTCTTTCTGGACTCGCTGCTGTTTATTTGTTCCTTGGGTTGTGGCTGTCACTCAGTGTGATTACTTTTGGATTGTTCTGAGGGGTTACCTCCGTCAGTACTGCTGCAGGGGCGAGCTGTGTTAACACCCTTCATTTATTTTACCGCATGGACAACTGTGTATTTATATTGTAAACTAACAAACTGACGTCAGACCTGTTTCTCATGATTCTTGTTCTCTCCAGGCATCACCGGTGGACCGCTTTTGTTACTAATTTGGACTGAACCCCTGCCCTGTACAAGGTTAGTGTATATGAATTTTATTGATTTGGTATGAAACTATTTTGGAGCGCTGAGACTTGTTAATAATTTGACTAGCTCTGTTTCAGTTGCTGAGGTCCCACGTGGTGGCAGTGGTGACCCCTGGTGGTGGTGCTCCAGTCTGTTTGGAGCACCCCACTGGTAACCCCTCAGAACAATCCAAAAGTAATCACACTGAGTGACAGCCACAACCCAAGGAACAAATAAACAGCAGCGAGTTCAGAAAGAGAAAAGCAGTTGAGCAGCTAACTGTCCAGAGCTGCAACTGAGTGAACGGTGATTGAACCTGAAATGGAGTGCACCACTATGCGCCGCTCTATTCACCCAGATATATGCTATCTGGTATATTTTGGATCGTTTTTAGTTTTATCTGTCTAAAATAAAGCAGGTTTAATATAATATACACTCCACACGAGTTTTGTTAATGCCTGGAGAGAACAAGAATCATGAGAAATGTCGCCGCCCTCGGCTCTAGATTCGTTTATCACCACAGCAGTTGTACCACAGAGAGACAAGAGGGGACTGAGTTCAAGTTTTAAAAGTCTAAATTTTATTAAAAGTATTAAAATAGAATTAAACAATGATAAGCCCAGTGTATCAGCTTCTAAAGTCAATCCGGGGGTTGCAGGGAAGCCCGGGAAAACTGGCGGGAGAGCAGTCGTTTGGGGAGAGCAGTCTCTGAGTTGTAGGCCTCGGCCTCTCCGCGCCATGGGCCGCTTAGGGAGTACTGGCGTTCCCTCAGCGGTCTCGGGGATTTCGAGGTCCCAATACGCCGCCACAAGACTACAACACACACGAAACGTCGGCTTAGCGACCACACTAATATACTCAATTAAATAAACCCACACAGCATGCAACAAAGAAATACGGGACACGTCCCTTGACTTAGCGTTTAGATGGCGTTGTACAGGTCCCGGATCCCTTCCTGGTCCGCGCAGGTACGGCCGGCGCTCCTCCGAGTCCGGCCCTCCTCCAAAGGGGGAAGCGGGCACTGTGGACAGGAAGGCGGTCTTAGGCAAACAGTAATAAAACAGCTCAGATAGGCGTAGCCTCCACACAGTTATGGGCACTCCTCTACTTAGCTGGTTAGTGAGCGTTGTATGGTGGATTCCTGCGGTTTCTCTGGCTTTCCGTTGCCTTCAGTGGGTCCAGTCCTCCGTGCTGCTCGATATCCTTTCCTTCTCCGTTCCTTTCTCTCCGTCGCTGTCCGTTCTTTCTGTCTCTCTGTTCCTTCCCGGTTCTCACTCCTTCCTGGTTCTTCCTCCCTTTCTGTCTCGCCATTGGGCCTTTTAAGCCGGGCAGGGCCACGCTCTATTGGCCTTCCCTGATTATTCAGGTGCGATGGGCGCTTCTCCTCACGAGTTTCCTGCAAGGCCACCAATTTTAAAAGGGCCGTGTGTTCACCCAGACACATAAAATGCTTGGTGAGGAGGAGTCGGGCACCCCGTGACAAGAAACAGGTCTGACGTCAGTTTGTTAGTTTACAATATAAATACACAGTTCCACTGCCACCACGTGGGACCTCAGCAACTGAAACAGAGCTAGTCAAATTATTAATATTTGAAGCAGGGGCATGTTCTGTTCTGTCAAGTGTAAGTGAAGTGTTCTATTCTTCACTAAAGAGAACCAGCAGCTGCATATTTTTCACTAAAAAAGGAATGTTTCTTCCAAAAAAAGTCAATGCTATTGTTGAATGTTTTCCTTGGTTTTGTTTTGAAGAAGCTGTTGCATCCTGGGTGTGATCTCTCCATAAAGTATTCTGCTCCTGATCTGTTTGACGTGTGACGAGTTTTATTTTGCTCCTGTGGCAGCCTGAACAGAGCAGAGATGTTTTAGACACTTAAGAGTTTGTATAATGATGATAAAAGCCAACAACGCCACTCTGGGAATTTCACCCAGAAAATAATATGGAAACAAGGACACGCACAGATTCACTTCACCAGGGGTCACCACTGCCACCACGTGGGACCTCAGCAACTGAAACAGAGCTAGTCAAATTATTAACAAGTCTCAGCGCTCCAAAATAGTTTCATACCAAATCAATAAAATTCATATACACTCCCCTTGTACAGGGCAGGGGTTCAGTCCAAATTAGTAACAAAAGCGGTCCCTCTGCTGACGTTTTATCGTAGGCTACACAGACATGCTTTTCCAAAATGTGAAACACTTCAATAATTAATGAACCAGTCACTACTATAGACTATCTTAAAATCATAATCAGAAATACTTTATTGATCTTTATTGATATTGATAACCCAGGGGACAATTCTTGTGTCACAGTTGAGGTGCACATCAAGACATTTAAAGAAATATAAATAATAATATAAGTTGGTAAATAAACAAGTAGCCTATATACATGTAAAAAGCATAAATATATGCTATAAAATATGAAGAAGAGTTATAAAGGACCATGGATATGCAGCCTACAAGATTTACATTACTGTATTAACAGAATTGAATTGATTGTGATGAACAGTATGGGTAAATAAATAGAAGCAGAACTGCAGCAAACTATATTACACTGAATATTAAAACAGATAATATTGCACAGAATGTGAAGTATTACATTGCACTACAGTACAGGGTCCATTTAAAACACCAGTCAAGCCAGCCCCGTCTTTATTTCGGAGTGCTCCCGTATTAGCTGTTTTACGGTAATGCAAGGAAACAGCGCCTAGACGTCCTCCCGAACTTATGAATGTTCGTTTTTTACATTTTAATTTTACATTACAGTCATTTAAATAACAAAGGGTCCATGTGTCAGACACTTCACTATCTTGAGGCCACGACTTAGCTTATCTTGAGGCCACGACTTAGCTTATCTTGAGGCCACGACTTAGCTTATCTTGAGGCCACGACTTAGCTTATCTTGAGGCCACGACTTAGCTTATCTTGAGGCCACGAGATAGTTATATATAATTTTTTTTTTTTCATAGTGGGACCAGAGGGGCTCCGTAGAAACCACTTGTGCTGTAATGTCCTGCTGTAAACTAGAGTCTGGTCTGTTCAGAACGAGAGCTGCCTCTGAGGCTGGACATCAGCTCAGACACTGAGGTTTAATCAAACATGAGTCTGTTTTAAATCCGGTCTTTTGAGAATTATATCTGGCTGGCCCTCTTTCGTTGTGAATTAAAACCAAAACTATCTCCGTCTGCTTCAAAATGACACCCCTTTGAGAAATCTTAGTGAATGTCATCATTAATAAGAAAGACAAATATAGAGTTTCACAGAACATAGGTAATGTGTGCTCTTTGGATATTCCACTTTTGTCCATTGCAGCAGAACCCTGTTTCCATCTGAGCTCAACACTGGCCTCCAGGTAGATTATAAAACAGACAGTTTGTGCACAGTGCACTTCTTTAATGAAGAGAGGATGTTCCATCCAGTAGTATTCTCTGGATGTATTACAGGATTATGGATTACAGTATTACAGACGTACATATCATAGTCAACGTAATGTGAGAATGTAAAAGAGTTAATTATGGATGTTTTTTTTGGAGACTGGGTTGTCTTTGGACAGGATATAGCCATGACCTCAAAGCCATTAAAGCCTTTTATCAGAGTGACCTCTGTGACCTCTGTGTGACCCTGGGTCTGTGTGACTCCAGATTTGGTCATTACTTCCTGTTCTCTGCTCAAACACAGAATTTGACCTATATTTTAACTTCCTGTTTCTAGACCTGTTCAGATTTAAACTCTTGTTTCTCGTTGAACTAAACACATTTTGTTCTTTTACACTTTTAAAACTGTTCACTTTTAACATTCTTAAGTATTTTATTTCTCATTTTTAATTCTTTTAAGTCTTTTAACACAGTGTTCTTGTGGATTTGTGTCTTCCTTGGTCCTTGAAGTTGCACTTATCTTCTGCGTTCACAGCACCAGGTTTGGATTTGTTTGGTTTGATCCAAACTTACTCAACTCTGAGTTTGTTCAACTCTCTTCGTGCAACAGCCTCAGGATCCTTCCTTCAGAGGCAGCTCCAGAGTCAGGTCTGAAGTCAAGGCTAGAGTCCAACTCCACATGAGCGTCTTTTGGAACAGGCTTCAAGTGGCCGAGCTGCAGCTTCAAAAGCCCCGCCCCCTTTTTCAATCCAAATAAAATGACACTTTTAATGGAAATGTTGTCTTTCTTTAAGTTGTGTTTATTCTAAGCAGTTGTAAACAGTTGAATTAGTGACATAAACATCTGTCTTTTCTGATCAATGCAGTGTGTTGTGTTTAAGTGATTTAGAAAAGCTCAGATCATATTTGACACATTTATTTACAGCTCAACTTAATATAGTCTCAGTAAATGGTGACGACAACTGAGTTAAAACCAACACCAACTGAAAACTCAACTGTGTCATTTATGACACAAACAATATGACAATAGAATATTTCCATTGATAGAACAAACATACACTTGGATTTAAACTGAAAACCTCCGTCTCTAAACACTTCCTCTCGTATTGGACTTATTTTCCAAAGACTCGTGGTGCATTGTGGGAAGGTGATGAGTTCAGCTGAAGTGCTTTTCTACATTTTGGGGACATTTTGTCATCAGTTTGTTTCTGTGTGGGATCTGTCTCTGTCAAAGAAACTGGAAAAGAACTGTTCCTCTGTTTTATCCAATCAGACCAGCTCAAAGTAAAAATACAAAATCCATCTCTGATCATTTAAGTGTGTTTGGAGTCTTTTCTAATATTTTCTAACATGTGTGAGTGTGTGAGGTCAGGTAGACTGGACTATCTGATCAGCAGTGAGGATGTTTCACAGAGAGCCAGCAGGACAGTCCACATACACTGCTACTGTCCCAGAAGAGGAGGACCAGGAGTGAGGGAGGAGGGTTTCTTTGTTATTATGACAAACATAGTAACGACCTTTAGAGCAGGTCAGAGTCCAGGAGTGATCGTTGTTTCCAAACACACAGTCATAACTGCCTCCTTTCCTTCTGATTCCTCTGTAAGACACTGTTATATAAACCCTTCCGCTCCACTGGACCTCCCAGTAACAGCGACCAGTCAGACCAGTCGAACACAGCAGCTGAAGATAGTTCTCAAATCTGTCCTGATGATCTGGATATGGCTGCTCCTCTTCCACAAGTGTCACCTTCTTGTTGTTGTCTGACAGTTTGAGTTCTCTGTGAGCTGTGTTTGGATCCAGTGTGAGTTCACAGAAATCTGATGGAGAGAAGACACAATACAGCTGCAGTTAGTCCTCTGTCCTCTCTGAACACATGAGATTAACACAAATGTACAAGATTCACAACACAACTACAAGATTCTGTTTGATGGAAAAGTCATATTAGAAGAAACACTTGTGTTTGGAGGAGTTTTAAACTCTTCTTCTACTGTTTATTGCTGTAGGACATAAAGCAGCTCCTAAAGCTCCAGCCTCTGACGTCACTACACAGGAGTTTATTCACTTCTCTGTGCTTCATGGAAATGTACATCAGTCACATTTCTTTGACACATTTGACTCAATAGTTGTTCTATTCTCTGGAAACACAGGAACAAAGTTGGTTGAAGCTGCAGCAGTCGTTCTGATGGTGCTTGGTGCAGACAGTGGCTGAGAGCATGTGGCTCTGTGTTGCAGGAGATTGTTCACAGCTGCTGTCATTTTGCCAGTGTTTGTGTGATATCTGCTGTTGTTCTAGTGATGAGGAGGACTGACAGCAGAGGCACAGCTCAGAGGAGAACAGCTTATTGTCTCCAGAAGAATCCTTCACATGACTCTTCCTACATGTTTGATCGAAAGGTTAGTGCAGTTAAACAGCTCCAAACTGGACTCTTCAGGAGCTCCTTTAATAAGAACTCTAGAGTCAGTTCTGACACCTGTGGACTACACAGTAAAGGTCACTGCTGTCCAAGGCTAGAAAGAGTTAAGGCACAATCACACATCAATGAGCTCCATGACACAGGTTTTTATACAGGCCTTCTCCTTCCCATAATGCCTTGTTTCTCAGAATAAATTGCAGCAGCATCGTCCTGGCTCTTTTCTATGTGTCTGATAGATTTAACACTAAGGACCTATGGCTTACTCTCAAAAGCCACCAGACAATAAGCATCCTTACAGCTTCTCAAACAAAGTCAAAGTATGGCTCACACAGCCATGAGCTTCAAAACAGTGTTGATTATGACACTGATTATTAATAGATGCATGGAAAACAGAGTTGATTCCATTTAAAGAGCTGTTGTCTGGCTCAGATCTAAATATTCATCTGTTCTGAGACAAATACATACATCTCTGTGAGACAGTCTTTATCACAAATGTTTCAATCAGATCTGGTTCTGACTAAAACCTCAAACAGACACATTCACTTTTATTGTGACGTGTGTAAACGTGCCTTTATTTGATTTCTCTCATTTTGTCCAACAGCGCTGTGCTCTGGTATCGATCAGTCACTGACACAGCTTTAATCCAACACATTTTCTAAAGGTGTGTTCCTGCTGCATTGAGGCTTGTGTTCAGGTCTAAAGACACACTGGGGGTGAGTGTGAGAGGAGCAGCCCTAACTCTGCTACAGACACACTCTCATACAGCTCCAGCTTATACAGGTGTCTGCAGGCCTCTATGAGTCTGAGTCACACTAACTCTGCAACAAACTACTGCTGCATCACTTTTACAACCATCACTGTCTCAGAGTCACACACACACACTTTTCAGGCCAATGTGGAAAATACATCACTTTTGTCCCTGACTTTGTGTCTGGCTCAGAGTTTGGACAGAGACAGATCCATTGTAAGTCCAGTAAGTCCAGTAATGAATAGGGTTTGTCTGAGTGAACAAAAGGTCAGGCTCAGTGACACATCAATGACAGCATTTACAATCATTATTTCTCAGAGAGAAAATTCACTTCACATCAAGTGGAAGAGAAGAAACATCTGCAGTTTGTACAAAAAGACAAACTGAGCTTCTTCAATATTTCTGAAGCTTTGAAATCTTTCTGTGAGTTTAGAGCAAAGCCTGTGGTTCAGAGATGTCTTGGTCTAAATCAATGAGACTGTCACACTTACACTTCCTGAGACCTGGTCTGATCCAGTGGACTCCAGCAGGATCCAGTCTGAAGGAAAACAGAGACATTACATCAGTCTGATCCACACAAGCTTTTCTTTTCAATCTCATTGTTCCTCCTGAAGCACTCTTTGAGCCTCATTTATCAAACATGTGTTCTCTGACATTTATCAATCTGAACTTCAGCAGAAGTTCACTCAGATCACATGCAGCTCTGAGCTCCAGTCAATTTAACACAGTTTTACAGGATTTTACACTAAACTCTAATTAAACTTCAACAATTCTCTTCAGAAAGTATTTAGGATATACTTAGATTTTTGGTTCAGAAATGATTTTGCTGTTTTGAGGAAAAGGCTGCAACACATTTCTTCAAAAGAAACAAAAGAAAAGATAGTTTTGTGAAAACTCAGAACAGTGTGTATTTCATTGTCTCTGGGTCGGCTTTCGTTCTTCACTTCATTGTCCAACTTGGTCAAAGTAAAAACAAGGTTTTCTGGTGCCTTCAAAATAAAAGCCTAAGTGCTAAATCACTAGGATTGATAAAAAATGGGAGTTTAGTTTTGTTAAATACAGATGTGTATTATTAAGTTATGTCTGTAACTAGGGCTGTTTCGAATGCCATTTTTTGAGCTTCGAAGCTTAGGTGGCAATCAATATCGAATATTCAAGCTGTGGGGCTAAATATATAATAATAGTGTTGGTTTGCATTTGTATCATCTTTGACTTCACGGTTCAAAATGTGTTAGCAGACCCAGTGTAGTGAAATAAATACACGTGAGTGTTCAAGCATGAGTGAGAATGAGTCTGATGGAAGTCACGTGTTGATAAAAAGAATATTCGAATCTCAAACTGAAAATCGAATGACAACGACTAATATTGTATTCGATTATTCTAGTACAGCCCTATCTGTAACATATTTATATTTTTGTGCAGCTGATTATTCATTATTACTTTGATTAACATAAGACCATTACACTTAAATACTGCAGTAGTTACTGACATTAAACTCATCTTTCTTTTATTTAAAGGATATTTTCTGATAACATTGTGCCATTATTTGTCCACAGTTTTCTGATAATACACAGATCCAGGGCCAGCTTCTTTCTGTGCCTTCAGCAGTTTTCCTTTAAAACATCAAAACAAAACCTTATTCTTCCAAAAGGGATTTAGAAATATCACAGTTCAGATTTAGAGTTAGTTATTGGAGGATTTAAAAGAACTATGACATAATTATGCTTGTGTTTATCTCTGATATTGTGCAGTTCTTGTAAAAAACATGAAAAGTCCAAGTGCAGCAGTCTGTGACTATTCCAGTGTTGAAAGAGTGTGAAATGATAGAAGAGCATGTGTGATGTATGAGACGAGGCTCTGATTGGTCAGTGAGTGTCTCTTCCTCAAACTGCAGCAGCTGCTGCTTTTAAACACACATAGGTTTTATTTCACAAACAGGACTTCAGCCTCTGTCAGCCTCTGTGTCAAATCAAACACTCTTTAGACATAAGAAGGAACAAGAGTTAAAAACATGTTTGTCTTCATTAGCCTCATGATGTTGGAGTTTCCATCAGACAAACATGTTTCTAACCTTGTGTCACACATGGATTGAACACAGTAGTGTTAAATGTGTACACTACAGTGCACTGGGATGAATGCATCTGCACAAACAGCAGCTCAACTCAAGAACATCTTAAAGAAAGAGTTGGCTTTAGTTTCACAGTGGATCAGAGAAATAAATGAGTCATTTACAGTAAAAACTAAATGTATGGTTAGTGGCAACATATTTGTTCAAAGTGAAGCCTATATTAGAGTTAATATTAGAAAACAATGAGTGAACAAGTAGAAGACATGATGCTGTCAGGTGTAACTGTGGAAGCTGTCTGGTTGAGGATGGACACTATTAAACAGCTTGTTCAATAGGACTTCTCAGTTGGATTAACAGTCGTTGGGTCAAATACAAGAGAAAAGAACTACAGCTGCAGCTCGACACAACACAGCACCACAATTATGGGATGTCCAAACACAACCAATGGAAGGACTGTATAATAATAAGTTAACTGTAAAAGAGACTCAACTATTTTTATTAACTTTTATTAGAAATATTATTGGAACAAAACTCCAGAAGTCATTTATAGTAAATGATCATTTTTTCTCAATAAACTGTAAACCATACATGTGCACAGGTTTGACAAACAAAGACTGAATTTAAAGCACGATTCCCTGACACGTGACAGAATTTTATGTGACATAATAAATGATGAAGTGAGTTATTTATAAAACTTTAAAACAACCAACTCCCAAAAAACATCTAAAAAATGTTCTCAACAAAGAAGGAGGTAGAATTTAAGAGAGAACATAATTTAAAAATACAGTGTGTTGGTGCTACTAAAGAAAGTGTGTGTTAGCAGAATACTCTGATACTATGGACTGACTAAAATATGAAGAGTGGCAACTTTACAACAATTTAAAACTATATAAAAAGAGTATTATAGTAGTCAGAGGTATTCTGGGATGTCAATTAGGATTGTAGATGTAGTAAAGAATGTTAAATATAGATAAAATTAATTAATTGACAATAATATCTGTTTTGTTTTTTCTCTTCTGTTTAGTGAATGGAACTTATTTGAATTGTACAAGTTTACATTATTATTAATACATTATTATTATTATTATTTACCACATAATCCATATCACAAACTATCTATTAAACTACTACTGCATCAAGTTTAACTTCAGCAGTAACATTTAACATCCAACATGGAGCATATGGTGACACTTGTTTATTGTTCACAGCCTTTGTGTTCTCATCAGATCACATCCTTCTGTTGCTCACAGGTCTAAGCTAACATCTGTCCTCAGTCTCACCTGGTTCTGTCTCTGTCTCAGATCACCTGCTCACTCTGCTCTCTTCTTTCTCTCACTCCTCTTCCTCTGAGCTCTCACCAACAGGAAATTAAAGATTCATTTAAGTAAATGTTCCAAAATACAAATGACACTAACAACCAAGAAGATATAGATTTACTTGAGATATGCCACTTTAATATGCAAGGAATTACTTATTTTAACAATAAAGAATATATTATATGTATTAAATGCTGTAATATCCATCTGGCTTGTTGCCTCAAACACAAGTTAATTAAACTTTGTAGACTGTTAATAATATTCCATCTCATTCATTTGATAAAACAGATTTAAAAATACCTTTGACATATTTATAGCCTACTATGAAGTTTTAAAGCTCTAATGAAAATATTTCATCTAAAACAACCCCATGCCTCCTGACTGCTGCAGCTGTTGATCAGTGCAAGTGTGATATGTACTTCATAACGAGAACACAAAAATTAACTCTTAAAAAGGCCTTGAGTAAGAGCACCACCAATATACCTCTGTCCACCAGACAGGCTCCAAAGTGAAAAGATCATGTTTACAGCCTGAATAGCAATGGGCAGAAGACATGTTTATTTACTTGTAGTTCTTTTTCTTAAAATATTTAAAATGTTTTGTTTTAAATATATTTCATTTAAAAATCTGACATTTCAAATAAAGTACTATTGAGTAAAATGTATTTTTGAAGTTCTTAATTTTATTTTAGGCAAACTCAGTTTAGCCTCAGCCTCTTCTTGTAGGTCACAGGTCAAAATGTGTCGAGTCCATCAGGCCTACAGCAGTCCACGCGTCTGAGTGACTCACAGACTGAACCATTAGTTTCTTTCTGCATCAAAGGCTAAATACTGTCAATCCTCCAAAGAAGCTCATTACCCTCCTGCTGACAGATCCTGGTGGTCCCGGGTCTTTCTCCACTTCAGGCGCTGCACCAGCTCAGTGACAGAAGCTTCTGCTAGCTTACTGATCCGGCCGGTGTTAGCCCATGCACCGCCGCTGGTGGTTTGGATGTTTGAAACACTGTTTTCCTGTTATGTCCCTTGCTAACAGGACTAGGAGAAAGAGAAATACTGTCAGCCAGTGTTGGGAAAGTTCACTTCTACGTGAACTAGTTCAAAGTTCAATTCACAAATTTTATAATGAACTAGTTCAGTCATAGTTCAAACTTCAAAATTTTGAACTAAGTTCATAGTTCAAAATGAACTAGTTCATAGTTCTTTTTCCATATGTTGCTGAGCATTATTTTTCAAAATTAAACAGCCCATATAGTAGAATCACAGACAGCAATTATTTTATCAGTTTTAACAATGAAGCTAGCCTCAGATTTAATTTTCATATCCAATTTTCAATCCTTATCCAACCAGGGTTTACATTAGCATTGAACAGCATTTCATTGTTGCTTTAATTTTTGTTGCTGTCCATTCACTCCACACTAGTGGCAGCTGCAGCTTTCATACAGTACAGTTCTCAAGAACATGAGGACAAACGTGCTGCTTGAATGGTCTTTTTAATGAGGAATTATTCAAAGAAAACAGGACAGTAATCATTAAGGTGAAAAACGTTTAAATTGTAATAATTTTCCATTGTCCACATGCAAACAGAATATTGGAATCCTGGGAAAATAGAAGGCAGGTTCACAAACAAGTTACATCAGTCCTGAATTAAAATCAACGAGGTCCGCTTAGTAACTTTCACTGATCCAAAATTTAAATTAAAGGATATTTTGAATATAAGTCTTTAAAGCAGTCTCATTTATTCCACACCTACAGCCTTTTAAACAAATGGAGATTAATGTAGATAATCCACTGTTTTCTGTATTTTTATCCCTTGTTTACATGAGGAGGATGTTTGAGTGTTTAGCTTGTCAACACAGACAGACAAAAGTAAAAACTATTAAAATCAAAAGAGGCTAAAGCTCAAGACCTGGTGGTTTATTGACAACAGCCTGAATTTACATATAATGCCTAATACTCCTTTAAAACATGTGTAGAACATTTTAAATACATACAAAAATCATCAATTCAAGCCAAAACATATTTGTTAAACCAATATGACAAAGATGCCTGTCATAATTGATCTCTTTCTATTGTCATTTCTCTGAAAACAACAGGAACAAGGGAAAAGTACTGAGCATTTCTTTAGCATTAGCTGTACAATAATTAACTTACTGTTTAATTTGCATTCATCTTAAAACAAAATTTAGAATAGAAATATTTATTTCCTGCATTTTCTGTGTGTAACATTTTAATTAAAATGCTTATGATTAGTTCTGTAACAGGATTTTGTTCACACAGAAACTGACACAACTTAAGGAAGATTTAACATGTGTCACTCATCTCCAAACCTTTCTTTACATTTCTGTTTTTAATCACCCAAATGAAATGTGTTATTCAAATGAATGTGAATGCTAATTACTCACGTTTGTAAATTAGGTCAAATAAGTACCTAACTTACAACAGAATAAAGAATTGACAGACAAATGTACAACTCACCATTATGACGTCCTCACTTTCTCTGATGAGTCTTTTAATCCCGACATTAAAACTGTCCAGTCCTGGTTCAGTTCTGGATTCATTCTCTGATTATCAAAGCAGTCACTAGAGGATAAAGGGCTGTTGTTCAGCTTTGACACTGATCAGCTAAGGAGCTGAATAAACTAAAATCTGTTTACCATAACGTCAGTGAATCTTCGTTATGTTTTGCCAAGGCTCAGCTTTTAGATTTTAGTTTCTAACGCATTATCAGGCTACGCTAAACATGTTAAAATTTCTGCTCTGTCCGTAACCATAATAACCTGAGGACCCGCGCTGTATATCTGTCCTAGAAGTGCCTTCAATATGTTTTACACAATGCGCTTGTAATTATGAATAATGTCTTGTCCAGATCAAAGCCTCTCATCGGATCACCGCGGTCCGCCTATTAGTGACCTCTGAGTTACATGAATGAATTTAAATGATCATACGCCTTACTACATGCTGCTGTAGCCTCCATGGATTATTAGATGACGGGTCCCCATGCCACGGCTGCACACTGCGGCTGGTGTTGCCAGGTTTGCGTTTCTCCGATGTTAAGACCCGTTTGCGCTGGTTTTGTGTGTTTTAGCTTTTTGCCTGAAGGCTCTATAGAAATCTGGCACCCTATTGAACAAGTTAACTGAGAGCGTGCCGTTCATGACACCAGACTGAATAGTTCACATAATTGCATCAGGCAATACAGCACGTTCAGTTCTAAAATATGAACGAGTTCATGAACTATCGTTCATTGAACGCTCAGGCACAACACTGCAGCCCATATACAGTAGAATCACAGACAGCAATTATATTATCAGTTTTAACAATGAAGCTAATGCGTTAGATTTCATTTTCATATCCAATTTTGAATCCTTATCCAACCAGTTTATTAGCATTGAGGACATTGTTGCTTTAATGCTTTGTTGCTGTCCATTCACTCCACACTAGTAGCAGCTGCAGCTTTCAACCCTACAGTACATTCTCAAGAACATGACAAACGTGCTGCTTGAATGGTCTTTTTTAATGAGAATTATTAAAAGAAAACAGGACAATAATCATTAAGTGCAAACAAAAGCTGATGACGCTTCAGCATGCGAGGATTTGTTTTTTCCGCTACATATTAGGACCTACTGTGTTTTAGACTTTTTTCTGGAAGGTTCTATAGAAATCTGGCACCCTATTGAACGGTTAACCTGAGAGAGCGTGCTCAGACACCAGAATGAACGAGTTCACAGTAGCTCATCAGGCAGTCCAGCACGCCAGTTCACGTCATAAAATATGAACGGTCATGAACTATCGTCAATGAACGCTCAAAATACTGTCGAGCGCACAGTCTCTTTTCCTTTCACTCAAATCTGTTTTGGTGCATGACATGACACAAGCGTTTTCTAACTTCAGGAGTGAGTAGTAGATGTTAAACAACCATATCCAAAGTTGTTCAGATATGGTGTACAATTTCTGAATTCTGAGAAAAGAAATCTAAATATTACCAGAAAAAGAAGCCACACCAAACAGGTAAGTAGCAGGTGTACTCGCTGATGCCGTTTGTTTGAACCAGGACATTTCAGCTGTTGTTTCTCCTCAATACATGTTGAGGCTTTTAATTTCTAGACAGGTTTCTGTACTCGCAGCTTTTTATTCTTAAAATGAGCAGAATTTCAGAGTGCATGTCCATGCCAGATGTTAAAGGCAGTGACAAGAGGAGCACGGAGCCCAACCAACCCACAACAGCCTGGCTGTTCATATCTATTTCTTTCACCAACATATGGTCCATACCTGAGAGTGTCCAGTCTGCAGAGGGGGTCCTCCTGTAGAGCAGACAGGAGCTTTACTCCTGTGTCTCCTGGATGGTTGTAGCTCAGATCCAGCTCTCTCAGATGGGAGGGGTTGGACCTCAGAGCTGAGGCCAGAGAAGCACAGCCTTCCTCTGAGATCAGACAACCTGAGAGTCTGCAAACACACAACATTATACAGATCATCAGTAACAGGTCTAAACATTAACAGGTCTAACTCCAGGACATTTGGTTCAGTACATTGTGTTAATATTTGTTTAGTTAATAAAAACTGAAATCAGGCTCCTGACCATGAGTTTACATCTCAAAAAAAAGATGAACTATTTTACAGAGCAGACAAAGGTTTTTATTAATGTTTTAAGCACCTGTCTTTTCCAAAGAGCACTTAATCCATAAGGATGCTTTTTAAAAGCCTAATAGTGAGTAACATTACAGTAAAGTTTTAGACTCCTGACCTGAGTTGTTCCAGTTTACAGTGAGGACTCTTCAGTCCAACAGACAACATCTTCAGCCCTGAGTCCTTCAAGTCATTGTTACTGAGATCCAGTTCTCTCAGACTAGAGGACTGGGAGCTGAGGACTGAGGACAGAGCTTCACAGCTTCTCTCTGACAGGTTACAGCTGCTCAGTCTGGAGAAGAAGACAGGGACAGGGTATGTAAATAACATCAGACATTTAAATGATTCATAATGACACTTAACCCTCCTTGCCTACAGTGACAAGGCTCTGTTGTATGAATGTGTGAGAATGTGAAAAAACGGATAGTAATTATCCTAAGGCTACAATCCAGCATGTTTACATTCATGTGGCTGAGTCTCATAAATGTTCATCAACATGCACTGTCCCAATCAAATATATGCATTTATTTATTGTTATTTTGAACAAGATAAATTTATTCCCATGACTGACACAGCACCATCTATTTATCCAGGCTTGAGACTGGCACAAAGTTACACTGCTTTGTGACAAATTGTTGGTATATTTTTAGTGCCATGTCTTTGTATTAATAAAGCACACATTTAATAAAATCCAACCAAACCTGAGTTGTTCCAGTTTACAGTGAGGACTCTTCAGTCCAACAGACAACATCTTCAGCCCTGAGTCCTTCAAGTCATTGTTACTGAGATCCAGGTCTCTCAGACTAGAGGACTGGGAGCTGAGGACTGAGGACAGAGCTTCACAGCTTCTCTCTGACAGGTTACAGCTGCTCAGTCTGGAGAGAAAAGATTTTTTGAAGTGTAGAAGTGTATTAAAATCTAACTCAGTAAAATAGACATTACTCACAGAGCTTTGTTGGAGGCTTTGACCACTGGCACCAGCCTCAGGAGAGCCTCCTCTGAAGCAGAGTATTTCTTCAGCTCAAACACATCCAGAGCTTTTCTGATGACAGTAAGATGAAGGCCAGAGCTGACCACTGAGCAGGAGACAGTCCACTTCAGACAGACGTCCTGAACTCAGGTACCGTTGGATCTGCTCCACCAGAGAACGGTCATTCAGTTCATTCAGACAGTGGAACAGGTTAATGCTTCTCTCTGCAGACACATCCTCACTCATCTTCTTCTTAATGTACTCAGCTGTTTCCTGATTGGTCTGAGAGCTACTTCCTGTCTGTGTCAGCAGACCCTGTAGAAGGCTCTGATTGGTCGGCAGTGAAAGACCCAGGAGGAAGCGGAGGAACAAGTCCAGGTGTCCATTTGGACTCTGTAAGGCCTGGTCCACAGCTGTTTGGTGAAGAAGTATTACATTTGTAGCACTCTTGGATGTGTCTGAGAGCAGGTTGAACCCAGTGTTGATGAAGGTCTGATGGACGTGAAGAGCAGCCAGAAACTCCTGGACACTCAGATGGACAAAGCAGTAGACCTTGTCCTGGTACAGACCTGGCTCCTCTCTAAAGACCTGTGTGAACACTCCAGAGTACACTGAGGCTGCTGTGGTGTCGAGGCCACACTCGCTCAGGTCTGACTCGTAGAAGATCAGGTTTCCTTTCTGCAGCTGCTCAAAGGCCAGTTTTCCCAGAGACTCCACCATCTTCCTGGTCTCTGGACTCCAGTGTGGGTCTGTCTCAGATCCTTCTTTATACTTGACGTTCTTGACTTTGGCCTGAACCACCAGGAAGTGGATGTACATCTGAGTCAGGGTCTTGGGCAGCTCTCCTCTCTCTGGTTTTCAACACATGCTCCAGGACTGTGGCAGTGATCCAGCAGAAGACTGGTATGTGGCACATGATGTGGAGGCTTCGGGACGTCCTGATGTGGGAGATGATTGTGTCGGCCTTGTCTCTGAACCTCTTCCTGAAGTACTGCTCCTTCTGTGGGTCAGTGAACCCTCGGACCTCTGTCACCATGGAGACGCACACTCAGCTGGGATCTGATTGGCGCCGCGGGTCGTGTGGTTATCCAGAGGCGACGGAGGGAAGCAGGGTCCCCCTGATGAGGTTTACCAGCAGCACATCCACTGAGCTGGACTCTGTGGCGTCAGTCAGGGCCTTGGTTTTGGTGAAGTCCAGAGGAAGTCTGCACTCGTCCAGACCGTCAAAGATGAAGACCACCTGGAGGTCTTCAAAGATGCAGAGTCCTGCTTCTTTGGTTTCACTAAAGAAGTGTTGAACAAGTTGCACCAAACTGAACTGTCTCTCTTTCAGCACATTGAGTGCTCTGAAAGTGAACGGGAACAGCAGCTGTATGTCCTGGTTGGCTTTGCCTTCAGCCCAGTCCAGACTGAACTTCTGAGTGAGCACTGTTTTCCCGATGCCAGCCACTCCCTTTGTCAGCACTGTTCTGATTGGTCCATCTGTGTCAGCTGGGCCTTTAAAGATGTCTTCACATGTGATGGCTGTCTCTGGTCTGCCTGGTTTCCTGGAGGCTGTTTCGATCTGTCTGACCTCATGTTCCTGGTTGACCTCTGAAGCCCCTCCCTCTGTGATGTAGAGCTCTGTGTAGATCTGGTTCAGAAGGGTGGGGTTTCCTGCTTTAGTGATGCCCTCAAACACACACTGAAACTTCTGCTGCAGGTTAGACTTCAGTTTACTCTGACAAACTCCAGAGTAACTTCCTGAATGAAGACAACAGATAAAGCCATGAGTCTCAGAGAATATAAAATGACTGTGAGCCTCTTGTTAAATGTGTTAAATGGTCCTACTGCTCCACAGACGCTCAGCCAGCTCCTTCTGCTTCATCCTCTTCAGGAAGTTCAGTGTGATCTTCAGAAAAGCCTCACTGCTGCTCCTCTGCTCTTCATCCTCATCCTTCAGATGCTCTAAGCATTCTGGGTAATCTGTGC
>JALDQB020000100.1:0-168784 GCA_024416835.2 Perccottus glenii
AAAGTTTGGCCATGAATGCATTAGCTTATAGTTATTATAGTGTTTATTCCAAAAGTACTAAATGTATTAAAAATTGTAATATGCAACATTTTAATTAGATTAGATTAGATTCTGCTGAAATGAACGAAATGAACGAAATGACTTGAAAAAACATTCGTTCATTTTGCTGAACGAGACTTAAAGAACTGAGTCAGTAAAATGAACTGAACTTCCCATCACTATTTGAAACAGGAGAGCGTCCTGTGGTGTAATATTTTTATCTTGAGTTATATTATGTGTGTTAGGGGTTATACTTATGCATGGTTTATAATCAAGTAAAGATGTTATATTAATATATCTAGAAACATATTAATGTTAAAGAGAAAATCCTAATGTCAGAGAGTAAGTTCAATGCACACGCACACACACACACACACACACACACACACACACACACACACACACACACACACACACACACACACACACACACACACACACACACACACACACACACACACACAGAATTATATCAGAGTTAATGACCTTTAAAACTTTACAGAAAGAGTTATTACTGTACTGTTATATCAAAACTGTATAAAAGCTTATGTCTACTGTACAATATTTAGTAGAGCTGGGGAAATCTAATTGTGTCGTTTATTGTGTTGGTTGTGAAACAATAAAGACTCTATGGCAAGAGGCAAGGGGGGTTAAGTGTCTTGCCCAAGGACACAACGACAGTATGTGGGGGAGAGCGGGATGTTATGTTATGTCAAGAGTGGTCTTTAATTAACCAAAGAGAGCACATGTAACTCTACTCTTCATTAGGTTACACTGGCTCCCGGTTGACGCCCGCATCAAGTTCAAAGCTATGCTCTTGGCCTACAAGACCACCTCTGGTTCTGCACCCTCATATCTTCACTCACTAATACAGACCTACGTTCCTACCAGATCCCTGCGCTCTGCAAATGAAAAACGTCTGGTGGTACTGTCCCAAAAAGGTAAAAAATCACTCTCACATACCTTCTCTGGATCTGCCTTCCGTCAACAACTGACTGACAAACACTGAATTCTACTTCCTTTGTATCAATTCCTTCTCATTAAAAAATTAAAATAAAATAAAAATATTTTTCCTATCCTTAGCTTTGAAAACTGTGCTGGGTTTAAACTGACTTGTTATTTGTGCACTTATGCTTTTTGTACCTTGTGTTGTTAAAATTGCTTCCATTGTTTTCCTCACTTGTAAGTCGCTTTGGATAAAATTGTCTGCTAAATGACTAAATGTAAATGTAATAAACTGTAATAACATGGAACTATATACATGCCTTAACCCTACCTACAATATGTAAGTACTGTGTTACATGTTATTACAGTTTATTACACAGTGTGTTACATAGTACTTAATGAAGTGTAAACTTTGTTCTATTCTATTTTCTGTTGAACATATTCTACTTGAACATTAGTTATTTCATTATGTTTTTGATTTACCTGCATCTTCTTTTATTCTTCAACAAACTTTTTGTTGCCGATTGTAATTTTAAGTTTATTGGACTCGTAGACCAGTCGCTCCTGAAGGACTCACACCTGGGACCAGGTTCAGAAGACTCTGGTTTGTGTTGGAACCTGGTTCATAAATTAAAATAAGTCCTTTGCAAATATTCATCAATAAAGAATAAACTTAAAGTCATTAAAAGTGTCTTGTCCCTCACATTTTTTTACCCAGTCTGGTTTTAAAGAGCTCTATAATGGATCTGTTTTACTGAATTATCTCCAGCAGCAGCTCGTCATGTCTCGATTGTTGTGCTTTTAGGTAATTTTATCCTGCTTTTGTAAAACACACTAATGGAATCTTACAGTGTTTTTAAGAGTATTCCAGAGACCTGTCTCTCCTGAAGGACTCACAGTGGGGCTCAAGGTCAGAGGACTCTGGGTTGTGGCTCAAAAAAGGACATGTGCTTTAAGAAATATGTCCTGTTTCTAGAAGCATCTCTTTTTTGAAGCTGGAGACTTGACTGACCTGAAGACCTGAAGGAGACTGAAGGACAAACGTAAAAATGAAGTAGGATGTCTGTTTGCTTAAAGTAAGTAGCTGTTAAACTGTTGTCCTTGTATTTCTTGTGATTGGGAATGATTTATGAAAGGATGGAGCGAGAGAACACTGTTGAAGGACATAAAAACTGTTTTTATACAAAGACAATAACACACAGCATCTGACTGAGGAGATTATTGTGTGTAGCCTATGTCCTAAGTCCTCATGTCCTTATTTTGAGAATGAGCTCCTCTTTAAATGGGTCTGTACGCACTCACTAGTTTTTCAAAAAGTAATCTGCCTCAGATTTACTCACCTTTACACACCTGCTCCTGACCTGTGACCTCTTCAGGTCAACGTCTGAACGCTGTGAGTTTTTGTCTTTGTCCTATAATTTATTATCTATTCATCCATCTACGAGCTGCTACATGTAAACTTATGTCCTGTTTAATTTCTATAAACCACTCTATTGCTCTTCATTTATTTCAGTAAAACACAAGTGTAACAAGTCCCTGTGAACAGAGTGAGTTTCTATAAATATATGACAGTGTCTCTATCTCCTCCATTTATATTCTATTTAAGGTGTGTTTATTTAGTCCATTGTTCAAACATGACACACATCAGTGACTCGTGTAAAATAACGTATATTAATACCTGCTGTTATTCATGAAATACATGTTTGACATCTTGTAAGTACAACATCTCAAATGAACAAATATAGACTGTTTTTTCACCTCTGACATACACAGCTTGACAAAACTGGACAAAAAAGACAGTTTATGCCATGTCCAGCCTTTCTTTAAACGAGGCCCAGCTCTGGAAACGCCCTGAAAATAAGTGCACCATCTGCATAGTTCATATTCATATATCATGTAGAGTCTTTTATTCTGACAGAGAACATTTGAATGCATTTGTCTGATTCTGAGGACATTTTCTAAAGACTTGTTGAGCCTCCAGTTTGTAATGAGTCTGTTGTTTGTGTGAAACCAAAGGAAGAGAATGGTTCATATCGACCAGTCTCCTCATTAAACTTGGACCACAAACTGTTTACAGCAATTACAGCCCATCATTATCAGAAATTATTTAATGTTTGACAAATACAGATCAGATTGTGTTTATACCTGGGGCAGGACCTGTGTTCAGATCAGTTCTAGTGGAAATGAGACTCCCCCCCCCCATAGTTCTGAAGTGTTCTGACGATGACTTACTGGACCACGTTCTGTTTTAAAATCATTCCGTATATCCATGAAGTGATCACTTTTAAAGGAGACACAGCTGGGCCCAGGAGCAGGTCTGTGGATAAAGATGGTGCAGTGGTTTTAGTGCTGACCTCTGACCTGGAGAACAGTGGTGGATCGTTAGAGATCCTCATCTCACCTCTGAGCTTTGGGGGGGTCAGTGGTTTTAGAGGGAGGGGCTTCATCCTCTCTGTGCTCACTCTGATCCATGCTCAGTCCAGAGCCCTACAAAATGACACAAAGTGAACAAAATCCTTTCCTCTGTCCTACACTGCCCCCTACAGCCACAGACCAGTCACTGCAGCTCAACACACTAAACTAAAGCAGCTCTGAATCCTCAGGGACTAAACTGAGATTAAAACTATGACTTATTGATATTAAGTCAGCCTTTCTCAAACTTTTTTCAGTCAGGGCACCTTTCAAAAATGCAAAAAATTTCAAGGCACCCCAGTTTAAAATATAATTTAAAAACACTGCATAACCCAAATTTAAATGCAAATGTCCTGTTTATTTAGACAGGACAGTAATGAACAGAGCATAATACGAACTGTAAATAACAATAACAATAATAATAACAACTTTATAGCACCTTTAAAAACACAGGTTTGCAAAAGTAATTCACAAAATAATTAATCAGAGACACAAATGCCATAAAACTGTAAGAGGTGGACTGCACAATACAAGAACCCAACAACAAACCCTGACCAGGAGAACTAAACTGAAGTGCAGGATGCAGTTAAAATAAAATAAAAAGGGGCAGATAACAAAAATAAATAAAATCAGATACAATTTGATAAGAAAAAGATCCATGTTCCATGCAACAGAGATAAGCAGGAATGTTTCCATATAGTGCTTGTTTTCATCCGTGCTATATGCGCATGCACACACACCCACACACACAAAAAAATAATCCGCAACGAGAGAAAGATCTACATGCGCGCATGCAGCGCACATACGCGCTCACACAAGCCGGGGGTGGGGGTGACCACAATCAATGAGAGACGTGAGCCTGGTGCGACGCACACAGCCGCCCTATCCTGGCAGGTATGGATGAGAGGCAGACACGGAGCTCCTGGTCCACAGTCCTCAGTCGCTCCCTGTACTTGTTCTTGATGTACGTCAGGCTTGAAAAGCTCAGTTCTGATATTCCGATTGTCAAATATATACAAGTGGAAGTGTTTTGTCGTTTGAACACCTTTATAACGAGCGCGTTAGTTGAGCTGTATGCACGATGGGTGCCGCCATCGCCGCCGCAGGCGCAGTTCAGAAAAGTTGTGATATATGACAGCTCTGAGCGCGCCTGTCTCTGGCTCAGTGCAAGCCAACGCGAAAGCATTATTTTTTATTTTTTTTTGCCTACGTAATTTTTTGGCGGCACCCCTGACATAGTCAGGGGGCACCCCAGTGTGCCGCGGCACCCACTTTGAGAAAGGCTGTATTAAGTTATGTCAATGTATGTTTTTCATCCTGACTGTGAGAAAAGGTCATAGGAATGTGACCCCAGGAAAGATAAGCTGATTGATCTAAACATAGGGAAAAGACAGCTCATGGAGGGTGACCTCAGGCTAATGAACTCTGGCTCCCTTCCTCCCGGACATATGAACAAAAGGTTTTATGGTTATCTGTGTGAGTTCAGGTAACCTGAGAACAAAGACCTTTTCTGTGTCCCACCATAAAATGAATGACAATTGATGGATAACAGTCTCAGTCTCTGCTTGTGAGTGGCTGAACTCAGATATCTGAATAAACCTGAATGAACCAACCTATCTGCCTCGCTAACTTATTGAGACTCTCTCTAAGCTTGACAACACTTATTCAGGACTCAACCAGAATAGAACCTGCACCAATATTTATTAAACCTTTATGAAACATAGATTAAATCCAGTCCAAACTTGATTAAAGCAGGACTAAAGTGGGTTTGAACAGGTTTTGTTGCAGCTTTAGTCCAAACTCAGAGTGTGTTAACTCTGTTAGAAAAGACTTGTTTGTGTGTTTCTTCCTGGAGTGACTCAGAGACACACCTGTGTTGGCTGCAGGCCAGGTGGGAGGGGCTGCAGTGGGCGGGGCTTCACACTGACTCCACAGGTGACAGGACGCTGCTGGCTGAGTTCTGTGCTTGTGTACGGCTCATTTCCTGTGACCTTTGACCTTTGACCTTTGAAGAAGGAATATTAAATACACACATATGACTAATGCAGCTGAGACTAAACTCTGAAGGACCCTGGCAATAAAGCAACTCCTCAACATTTTAGAGTTTCCTGTTTCAGAAACAGGTTCAGAGTGAGTTCAGTCGACTCTGAGTCTGTTCACTCTGAGTTTAGCTGAAGGAGGAAAATCATTCTCGATGGAGCTCTGTTTAACTGTTTAACAGCAGGAAGAGCCTAAAGTTAGACATTTAATGAGTCAAGTCCTTTTAATATCACTTCAAACACACTGTAAGTGACAACTGCACTTTATATTCACTCAATTATATTTAGGCCCAAAATAATGTCACTTTATTTTGACAAAAACTCAAGCTGTGTGTTTCTATTTTGTCTAAAACACATTTAATGGGTTGTGATAAAAGAATGAAATACTGGAGAGTTCCTTTTTTGTCTCATTTAAGAACATTTTTGTCCAAAAGGCCTCCATCATTAATGTCCCTTAAAGCAGTGCTTCTCTAACACAGTTCAAAGGATTCATCCTGAAGGATTCTGGGACAGAAGAGATTCAACCCTAACCCTGAGTTTGATCCTGGTCTTGTTCCAGCTTCAGTCTGAACAGACCAGGGCTCTCTAAACTTTTTTATTATTACACAAGGTTTTCAAAGTCACTAAATGTGTCAGAAAACTCCAGGCTTTTACAAAAGGCCACAGTTTTTGGAAACATTCAAAGCACTGGCTGCACCTGAGGGACTCATCTTTGACTCAGAAATGTTCTTCACCTGCTGAACGTACAAAGACAGTTTAGCACTGACTGCCCTGACAGCACTCATCATATCAGACACACGTTTATTCTTGCCTTAACTGTTTGTTCAGGTGGTTAATTTTCTCAGTCACATCCGTCAAAAAAGCAAGATCAAGATGAAAGTCTTAATTTAAAGAGTAACTAAACCCTAAACCAACTTTTTTAGTTAATGTAAGAATGGGGCCTTATTAGTGCTGTTCACTGATCTGAGTAAAAGTTTTGACATTTGAGTATAAAGTATATTAATTTTACATTTTATGGTGTAAAACCGTCTAAGTGCTGCCCTCCTCAGGTTGAACGGTAGTTACTGCAGTTTAATTTTTAGATTGAAGATTCTTTCCTAGTGTGACGTATACTGGCTCGACTAACGGCTCTCTACCCACGCCCCTGGCACGACCCCACCACACCCTTGGCATTGGCTCACGCCCCTGGTATAAAAACATCTTCCCAAGTAGCAGGTGTTCAAAACATCAGGCTAGCTATATTAGCATGTACTTGTAGTGTTGCTGATTACAACAGCACTGCTGGACTGCATTGCTTTCCAGTTGAGTTGGAAATTAGACGCCAGTGTGCACTTGGCCTGGAACACGGTGAGTTCCTGCTGAGAGCTGGAGTTTGCAGCGGGCATTTTAAGAGGGATTGCTTCTCCAACGCAATGGAGGTGGAAATGTGCTTCTCAAAACAGCTCCCGCTGAAAAGCAACACAGCGCCTAACGCTGCTCCTGCATGGATTCCACCACCACAGCAACGTCTTGAGGTGAGTGAACATATATTTTGAAACACAATTTATGTTTCTTCCCAGTAAAGCTAAAGTTAACTAATCAATTTTGTCATGTTGCTAGTTAGGTAAAGTATGCTAAACGTTAGCGTCAGCTGCTCCTGATACCGGGCTAACGCGCTAATGAGGGCTGCTGCGTGTTGATACTGTGTCCCAGTACACACAGACATTTAGCTTTACTCTATCACTCAATATTCCGTTAGTTATTTCTCGTAAATGTGCAGCACTCTGTTGGACTTGTAGCAGAGATGCAGCCCTTGGCACTAAAGACCTGTCACTAGCTCATGACTCTGGACTTGACTGAACATGAACATCTCATGACTCGTGTAACACCGTGAGTTTTGACTCAACACAAACTCAAAAACTTGTGCGTTTCGTGTCAACTTTGCTAATTAGATTGAATTGGAACAGCTCATGAAGTTATGATCAGCCTGTGTAAGTCTGGCTCTTGCTTTTCACCATCTTCGCTCCAATAAGTGCAACTGACAGTGACTTTCAAACACAAAGTAAAAAGCCTCTGTCCTGACTGTGCAGGATTTACAAAGTTTGGACCTGCCTTGAAATGATGTTTGAGAATTTACTATGACATTTATTTTTTATTTATATTAGTGTGTATAAATAAAATATTATATAAATATAAAATGCTTACTGTAAGAACAATCTCTAAAGAATATAAGAATTCTGTAAAGGCAGTTTGAGAAAAGGGTGTCATTTAGACATTCTTTTGTAAATGTTTATGTTGATTCATGTTCATTTTGAGTTGTATAGCTGATTTTATAATGCATGTTTTTAAACAATTGTTTTGTGTGTAACATCAGGTATAACTGTTTCTTCATATTTCAATTTTTTTTATATACCAACTATATTTATAAATTCAGTTCTGGAATCCTTTGTAAGGACGGCACAAGGAGGTATGACCTGTACCTGCTGGCCCAGGTGTCCCCAGCTCCACCTGACCACACTGCAGCAGACAGGTGTCTATAACCGCTGAAAGAGCTGGTGCACATGTACAGTATGTGTAAGTGGAGGGTAAAACATTAAATTTACTTATTTATAAAAACATTGCTCTCTTCTTCCTGGAACTACCCTTTTTAACCACGTCTCACCAAAAAGCTGAAGATAAGTGTAACACTACAAAACAAGTGTTAGAGCCTGTAACACAGGGGTTTAGTGCTACAGCCTCAAAGTCTGGATGGACTTATGCAGCCGACTCACCAACCTGTCACACCTGTGCATTACCTACAACATGAGAAACAATGTTTATTACTACTTTGTTTTGGATGTAACTATTATATTTGGTTAGAGTTGTGTCTTTTTTGCATAATACTTATTAAATTAACTGGACTTGACACTGGTCTTATTTCATAGCTATACCTTGAGTATCTCTCTATAACACATTCTCTCCCAGGACCAGTGAGCTGCAAGACAAGAGTTTTTAACAGTTGTAGAGGGACTTGAAATCTCTGTTTTGTGTGTAATTAACACTAATTACCAAAATCAAACTAAATGCATAGGTTTGCAATTTCTGAAACTTTGTTAGCATTTGCTAAGCATTAGCCTAAATTAGACAATGCTAACGTTTTATCACAGGCCCCATTCTCTCTTGTGCTGCTAGACTTCGCTCTTTAACTTTGGGAGTTGTTGAGACCGCGGTTTGAGCCAGTGGCACAAACTGATATGGCTTTAGCCCTGTGTGCACAGAAATGTCCTCCACTTAGAAGGACCGCTCCGTAGCAAAGCTACTAGCTTCCTTCAAGTCTCCATCTTTGCGAGTCTGACAGCTGCTGTCAATCACTGCGGGTTCCAGCATTTTTCAAATTTTGTGAGTGGGTGGAGTTACGATTTGACCAGGGGTTTTGTTACCCTTTAACCCTTAAAACAGCAAAGAAAGAAAGTGATGTAGTATCTTACAGCAACTTAACCATTTAAACTCAGTTTGAAGGAAGAGTTGCTTTAACTTGTATAGAATTAATAATCTTCACAACAGGCCCCATGACACGATCAAAATCCAGAACTTTGGTGCAGAAGGCTGCTGATGTATAAAGCAAGGATAGTTCAGAAACTTGAGAAAGTCCGGGTCTGCTTTACAGTGAGCAATAAATCCAGACCAGTCCTCGAGAGCCGTCAGTTGTTATTGATACCTGCTTTTTAATAGTACTCTTTTTTTTACCAAATATTTGCCTTTACTACATTGTAAATATCAACTCTCCTGGAGGTACTTTGAAGAGGAAGTGAGGCAGTAAAGTCTTTTAAACACCATGTGAATGAAAACAGTCAGCTGGGCCGTGTCGCTGGAGTCCACAGATCCGTCTCATTGCAGAGAAAACCATGTGCACCTCTTTATGTCCAAACGCAGCTGTTTAACTGCATCTTCAGAGAACACTGTCACTGTCCTGGTACAGTATCAGCCCCAGTCTTACACATCCTCCACAAAACTCTGTAAACCTCAATACATACACCCTCCTCACACACACCCGCTCCTGTCAACACATCACCCCCGTCCTTCAAGAACTCCACTGGTTCTTCATCCTCCAACACTTACAGTTCAAAGTCCTCTCATCACCTTCAAAGCTCTCCACAAACTCAGGTCTGTGAGCCCCCTCCGACCGAACAGACCTGCTCCACCTCCACACTCCCTCTGCTCCCTCTGCTCCTCCAACACCACCCTCCTGTCCCTCCCCTGCAGGACCAAGCTCTATCACTGCCCCCACCCTCTGGAAGTCACTGCCCCAACACCTCCGTGACTGCACTGACCTCCTCTCATTTAAAACACAACTCAAGACCCATCTGTGCCCAACTGTTTTAATGTTTTTATTTAGTTTTGTTTTAATATTGTTTTCTTTTATCGCTCTTAGTGTTTCCTTTTATACAGTGTCTTTGAGTGTCTTGAGAAGTGCTTTACAGATAAAATAGTATTATTATTATTACATTTATGGTCCTGAATAATGTTTCAGCCCCCGCTGTAATGTCCCGTTTTGTAGCTCTGGTAAACAATGACAGCTGAAGCTTTGTTTTTAGATCCTTTATGGTCTCCTTTCACAGACCGCTGCTCATGGGACAGACTTTCATAAAGTGGAGCTGCACATTACATTAGATCAGACACACGCACTTATCATTTAAATGAGTGAACTCTTCATGAAAATTGTATGTTTTAATCTTCGTGGCGCTCATGGTTGCTGCAGAGCTCCAGTTGGAAACTGTTTAAAAATTAACCATTAAATTTTATAAATGAAAATATTAAAAAATAAAATTTAAAACACCTCTTTTCTGGCTCCATTGAGAAGGACTTGAGCTAAACTCAGAGGAAATCAACTCTGAACCTGTTTCTGAAACAGGAACTGTGAGTTGGGCCGGTCTGACGAGGAGGACTCTGAGTTCAGATTTAAACTCTGATTGGTGGAGCCTCCTGCAGGAAACAGGGCCAATAACAAGAGTCTGCTCCATGTTTACAACAGACATTAACACAAGGACACACTCTTCTTTTGCTTCAATTTTTGTGTCATTTCTGTAAAACACATGGAGTTTTTTTCCTTCTTCAGTCATAAACCATAAACACTGCCCCCTACAGCCACAGAGCGGTCACTATCGCTTAAAAATAAAAACATCAAAATCAGAAATTAAAATGTGATTAACTAGTATTAAAACTTATTAAACCAATGTTTACATCAATTAAAGCAAAACCTGATTAAACCAAGATTAAAGCCAATAATCAACAAGGCCTACAACCAGGAAATAAACCAAGAATAAATCAGAACTAAACTACCATTGGCCTAAATCAAGAGTAAAGCAGGTCTAAAGTCAGAACTAAACCTGAACTGAATCTAAACCTTATTAAACACAAACTACAGGTTGATTAAATCCAGTCCAAACCTGATTAAAGCAGGACTAAAGCAGTTTTGAACAAGGCCTAGAACCAGGAAGAAACCCAGGACTAACTCAGGCCTGAACTAAATGTGGACTAAAGCCAGACAAAAGCAGGTCTAAAGTCAGAACTAAAGCCAGGACTAAAGCCAGAGCAGAGTGCTGTTGAAAAGAATCAAACTGGTCAAACCTGAGTGGATCCAAAGTGTCCAAAGTGTCCCAGAGACAAGTGTGCGACTGAAGGAAAACACTTGTTTGTGTGTTTCTTCCTCAGAGATGCACCTGTGTTGGCTGCAGGCCAGGTGGGAGGTGCTGCAGTGGGTGGGGCTTCACACTGACTCCACGTGTGGGCGGGGCTGCAATGGGCGGGGCTTCACACTGACTCCACATGTGGGCGGGGCTTCAATGGGCGGGGCTTCACACTGACCCCACAGGTGGGAGGGGCTTCAATGGGCGGGGCATCACACTGACTCCACAGGTGGGAGGGGCTGAAACAGGTTCAGAGTGAGTTCAGTCGACTCTGAGTCTGTTCACTCTGAGTTTAGCTGAAGGAGGAAAATCATTCTCGATGGAGCTCTGTTTAACTGTTTAACAGCAGGAAGAGCCTAAAGTTAGACATTTAAACAGTCAAGTCCACAACATGTTCTCTCTGGCTCCAATGTCTTGCTCAAGAGCTTTTCTCATTCTTTTCAGACAAACTCAAGTCAATCACTGAATCCATTGTTAAAGACAGCCCTCATTCAAGTGACTCAAAAGCACATTTGATGTCAGCTGACTCGACTCACTTAACAAACTCGTCCTATGCTTTCACTCTCACCACCGCTCTCACAACGCTGTCACAAGTCATCGAATACATCCTGCCGCCTTTGACTCAACGTTATCTTTTCCCACTCATCTCTCTTGTGTTGTTAAAAACTCTTTTTTCCATCTTTACAATATTACACATCTTTGATCTTTGCTCACTCGAGCTGCTGCTGAAATCTTAATTCATGCATTAATCACATCACATCTGGATTAAAAGACACTAGATTACAGCACGTCCAGTCACTGATGAGGCAATGCTTCATGTATTTAAATGATCCCAATTTCTCACTTCAAGTGTCTTTTGCTGTAAAACATGAAAACAGACATTATACAGTGTATGTGAGCGCGGGGAGCATCAAGTGTTTTGAATGTGAACACGTGGGACATAAGTGTACGTCCTGTCGACACAGAGAACTCCAGAGTGCCTGAGCGGGGAGGGGCTGATGAGCAGGACCAAAGTGATAATCCCTCTGCAGTTGGTGTGGCTCAGTCAGAGGCCAACATGTCAGAAAATACAAATACAGTGGTGTTAGAGATTAATGAGCAACAGTCGAACCAGGGATGTTGTTAGACCCATCAAGCCCTTAACTGCATTCATTCAATTATTTGGTTATTCACTTTTCTGCATTGGTCAAGGCACGTAATGTTACTATGATTACCCTCTATGTATTGACGGTAAATATTTCATTTATTAAAGAGGACAAAGTAAAAGCAATATTTGTGTTCCAGTTAATGGGGCCTGACTCAGTTCAAAGAAGTGGTTTGCAGCAGGTTCCTGTTCTGCAGCACAATAAGAAACAAGGGCTTGACACAAGACGACAGAGAAAGACACTCCTGTATCACATCCACACAGAGGCCTGTTCACTGCTCACAATAGAAACTGTGTGGGAGCTTTTTTCAACTGTGTGGGACAACTTATTGTCCTGATGTGGAAGGAATAGTGTCCCACACTTTTGTCAAAATGTGAAAAAAAGGACTTTTGCCCAGAATAGTTTTTAAAAGCCAGGACACATGATCTTGTGTTTGGGTCATGTCCAGTGTTCACAGCCGAGAGGACAACACTCAGAGCTGGAGACAGAGAGTTGTTTTGATCTGAAAATAAACATTAATGTGTGATACTTTGTGTTCTTTGGGAAAGTGAGAGCATTTGTCTGAGACAGTGCTGTACAATGATGAACCCAACCAGGAGGTCTCTTCTGGAGCTTGTAGGCTCTGTTCTAGAGTCTGGACACTGGCTCTAGAACATCATTAGTGCTGAGTGTCCAAATGGAAAGACAGTATGAGATGGTTGATAGGATTACAGCAGTAGATCTGTTTCAGATCCTGAAAGTGACAGGTCAGATGTGATTGTGTTGTAAACATACAGTGTTTGCTGTCGTTTCTTTGTTAGGTTGACTGACTGTGCTCTCTGTAGAAGAGATGAGAATCCAGGAGCACACCAACATATTTATAGGTTGGTTTCATAGAAAGTGTTGGATTGTCCAGAACGACTGTATTTGACCTGGATAAATGCTTCCTGTGTGAGTGAAAGCACATGCTTCTGTCTGCTTTACACTGATTGTAAGATGCTCTCCAGATTTTGAAGATCAGGTGACACTTTAGAACTGATGCTATTTGGATTTGGATCAGAGTGGAAGATGACACTGTCATGTGCTCACAGTAAACATGTTGAGTAATTACAGACCAGGTTTGGACAAAAGACATGTGGACAGTTAGTGAGCAGCTTGTTATTTCTGACAGACTCCATTCATTGATTTTAGAGAAGTTTCTCATTCTTTTTGAAATGACTGAAGGATTGGTCTATAGTTAGAAATGTGTGTGGGGGGGGTCATCAGCTTTAAATATTGGGAGGATTTGAGCAGTTTTCCAGGTTAAAGGAAACACAGAGAGCCTGACACAAAGATGAATCAGACGATGTAAAAGAGGTTCAGAAAGTTCATGTTGAGCTCATTTCTGTCATAAGAATGTGAGTTGTTTAGGGAACGTAAGGTCTGACACATGTCCATCTGTGAGAGTTCTGTAAATGTCAAATGTGATGATACTGATGAGTTTCTGCCAAAGGCTTTGAGGCTGGACACTTAGAAGACACTTCATTTACACATGTCACTAAAGAATCATTAAAAGTGATTTTTTTTAATATTCAGTGATGAGTACTCCATTGAAGTTCATCTGAATTTAATTTGAGTTGTTCTTTTTACATTTGACGTTTATGTTTTTAAATGATTGCAACAACATTTTAGGATTTGAAGCCTCTTGAGCAGGGGTCCCCAAACTTTTTCCAGTGAGGGCCACATAACTTTTCCCTTCTCTGATAGGGGCCAGGGTCAGTTTCTAACAGAAAAAGTGTGATAATCGCGGAGGTCCCTAAATGTAATAATTTATTGTTTTCCAGAAAACACGCTGACACTCCAGCGCACCATACATATCCAAATATTAATAACCCTTTCTGAGATCAAATAACCCTCTCTGGGTTCTTCACAGAATAAAATAACACAGAAAATATATAGGTGCTCAGGGGCCGGGTCAAATGTGGCGGCGGGCCGCATTTGGCCCCCGGGCCGCAGTTTGGGGACCCCTGCTCTTGAGTAATTGATTTAGAAAATAATCCATTTTAGTTTTACACAATGCAACACTTATATTTAATTGACATTAATTGTACTTTTGTTTCCTGGGTTTTAGATGTTCTGTATATTTTCAGAGTTAAATATTTCTGCTTGAGAAGTTGTAGTATTTCTGAATTGAACCTGTTCTGACTTTATGTTTTTTGGACAGAGATGATTTTTTGACGTACTGTTTCTATTTCTGTTTAAAAGTTTGATAAGGTTTGTTCTGGATTCATTAAGGATCTTTCATCTTTCCAGTCGCTGGAACTGGTTTTGAAATATTTTTTTTTCACACTTGGACGACGTGCATGTCCTTTAACAGTTGTGTATTTGTTTCTAATCGTGTCGACACGAGAGCGGTCAGAGAATGCTGCGTTTATTTCTCCAGAATATTCAGACTTGTTCCAGTGATTTGTGAAAATAAGGTCAATGATTGAGCTGTGTGTTTTTCCACTTCTTGTAGCTCCTTCATTAAGTGACTAAGACCAAGCTTTGAGGCGAGAGCTTTGAGAGACTTGGATTCAAATCGTCCAGAAACACAAGCTCTTTTGTCTTTGCTGCTTTTCTTCGACTGGAGATCTGAGACAGGGAAGTATTTGTCTTATTGTCTGGACCATTAGATGTTACGATGAGGCTAATTTAATGTTGATGTGTCAAATCCAGGACCAGTTGCACTGACTCTGTGTCTGTTTTGATTTTTGTTAAAGCATGCACATATTTTTGATTGACATACAGGACAACTCCAGCAGTTTTTCCATTTGGGTTTTTACAATAGAGTCAATCCTTTACAATTGAGAGGAAGGAGTGAGGGACAGCAGGAGTAAGCCAAGGTTCAGAGACTGTCTTTATGTGTTCCTTTGTTTGAGCATCATTTTAAATTCATCCACTTTGGGAACAAGGCTACGAGAGTTTAGATGCACATTTGAAATCCTCTTACTTCTCTAAAAATACAGAAAGAAGAAGATAAAAGTGTAGGAGTCAGGCCCAGGATTAAGTTCAACATTTCCTATGAATAAGAATAAAAACCAGGACTTAGATTGTCTTCTACCCAGAGCTGAAATATGAACGATGAGATTGAGATTAAAGTTTTAGAAGAAAATGGCTCCAGATCTGGTCGAGGCCAAGAGTAAGGCTTCCAACTAAAGTTAAAGTGAAAAGTGAGAAAACATGTTGTATAATAGGTTTATTTATTATTATTTTGTGATCAAGGCTTTAAAAACTAGAACTAGTGTTGTGTTAATGAAATAACACTCACAGTGTAAGTGTCAGTCCCATTCATTAAAGCACAGCCCCAACTATTAAGTCAGATGAAGCTGCTTTTGCTGCTGGCCTCATGAGGTGCTCAGCTCCTAAATCTCTAACATAGACTCTCCTGCTGTTCAACAGAGAAAATACACTCTTCAACACAAACATCAGCTGAAAAAGAACAAGACTCAACTCAAAGACTGATGTTTTTATTTATTATACTTGAACTTTTCATTCAAAATTATAGAGCCCTCTTTTCAGGATCAATGGAAAAGTCCAGATGGGATTGAAAGGACTGAAGGAGAAATGGTGAGTGAAAGTTCATTCTTAAGTGTCATTATTGAACACTAGCTCAGTGTGAAATCCAACAGAACCTACAAAAAGTCACAAATGTTCAAACATCCAAAATCAAACGTGTTGTTGATTCAAAGGCCCTAAACATATTGGAGCAGTCTCTAATAGAGCCACACATGACATATTGTAGAGATCTGGGAAATAGAGACAAAACAACAATAAAACCAAGTGTTCTTGTGCAAAAAGCTGCTTTAAGAATTATAAATCCAACAAATTGTCATCAGCAACAAACAAGCTGTAATCATATAGAAGCTGGAAAATGCTAACAGCTCTTGTCTTGAGTTCCAAACATCACATTGTGACATGAAGCTGAAGAGATGAATAAATGTGAGGGACATGTCTGACACTGAGCTCATTAACAGAGAACATTAGTCAAGTTGATTTGTACAACGTCAGTGACTAAAGTGCTGCACCGGCACACATCCAAAGAATCAAAGAATACAAGCACCTAACATTACTGAAGTGACCTCTGACCTCCTGTTCAGTCCCTGTCAGGAGTCAGGCTGCAGTTCTCTGTGCTCCCTGTAGGCGGCGCTCAGAGTCCTGCTCCAACCCTGAACAGAGACAAGTGGAAAAGTCCAACTGTGGTGAAGGAGCACTCTCAGATTCATTTTCACACACATGTATTTGTGATGTTTTATTTGATCAAAGATCTGAGATCAAAGTGAATAAAGTCTTTTGCAGAAGATCAAAGCCTTCACAACATCAGCAGCTGTCAAACACAAAAGTCACGCCCCCTGGAGGTGGAGCAGTAGAACTACAGCTGTAGGTCACTGATGGAAAGACTTGAAATCCACACAGATCACATTCATGATCAGAAAAAGTGAGGCTCAAAATGAAAATGACTCTTTACATTTGTCTCTGAAACGAAGCTCTTCTGAAACGAGCTGAACGTTTGAGTCAACAACTGTCTTCAGTGAAAACCTCAGAACTCTTTTAGTTTTGTGTGAGAACAACTCCTTTATGCCCATCAGGGGGCGCTGTCCTCGTATTAAACCTGTGTCTGACAATGATTGAGAAGAATTCAAGTGAAACAGCTTTATTTCCATTTCCTGCTCCTCTTTGTTTCTTTATAAAAGTCACACATTTGTGGAGTCATAAATAAATCTAATGTAAATGTAGAAGAATAAACAGTAACAGAAGGAAACAGAAACACTAAAACAAACTCCAACGTCTCTTTGACAAAAGTCTGATGTGGACAAAGAAGCACAGCAGTGCGTCACCAGCAGAGGGCGCTGGATGGGACTTTTGGGAGAATCTGGGACAATAATGAGAATGTTCTGGTAGATGTTGCTGCTGAGGCTCTGACGGCTCTGACACAAAACTCTGAATCATAAAGTCAAAGTTCTGGAGCAAACTCACTGAAGACTTCTGACAGATGCACTTTAGTTCAGACAAATCCATCTGGAGTCTTTCTTTGTCTTTGTTCAGGAACAAAAGACTTTGTGCAGAATATTCAAAGGTCAGAACAGAGCTGGAATAAAGCTGGTTCATAAAAGACATTATTAACCATCCTCTGAGGCACATTTTAGACTCAGACTCAGATTGTGCTCAAAGCCCTCGACCTCTGCTGCTTCTGTCCCGACTATGAGCTCCTACTAATGCTCCTCCAGCTGCTGTCTGTGGAGGTTCTCACTCATCCAGGTCATGAACAATAAAGGAAGGCCTCTGGACATGTTCTTTTGTCACTTCTTGAATGTCCAATATGTTTATTTCCAAATGTCCAAAAGAATATGAGAATTATTCCACAGCACGAGGGACACAGAGTTTCTCAGAGAGTGGAACAAAGGTCCTTCTCCTGAAGCTGATGTGGTGCTGAGAGAACAGACATGTGGAACAGAGTTCTTTTTTAAAAGGGACTAAACCTAGTGTTAACCTTGGTGCAGGCCACAGTGAGATACGATGGGAGTAGAAGACAGGAAGGAAGACCACAATATACACTCTAGAAATCATTTTGAAATAAAAAAGACATCAATGGGCTCATGGTTCAAAGTCTTTATCTGACAATAGAAAAAAGGTTGTTATGGTTCATGCGTTCACAAAGACAGTGTTATTTAAACTTTCTGTTAGGCCTCAAATCATATTTGTTCAAAATTGATGATGACGTCATGTTTAAATCAAATATACTTTTTTGTCCCAAAGGGAAATTTGTCTTAGACGCAGTGCCACAGCAGCAGCAGAACATACAGTACACCAACCAACAAGAAAGTACAAACGTATATGTACAACATATACAACATACATACAGCAACAGTACTGTAACCTTCAAAATCTGTGCAAATACAGGATATATCGTATAAATAATTTCACTGGCTCTAAGCAAAAGTCATTCGAGAAAATTAAACCTGGGATCAGCTAAAAACGTACATATGATAAAAAATAAATAAGTAAGTAACAATAAAAGGCCGAATTCTGAGAACAGATCAGAATGTGCCAGAAAATAAAAACAAGTAAATCAGCGAGCCTCCTTATTAAGCAGAGTAATGAATGTAGGAATAAAGGAGAGCTTCAGTCGGTTAGTTTTCCATCTGTAAGCTCTGTACCTTCTGCCTGAGGGAAGAAGCTCAGACTCTGTAAATAAACTGTGAGAGGGATGGTTAAGGATCTTGTGAGCCAGTCTGGACACAGTGCCTTCAGTAGATGGACTGCACAGAAGGCACGTCTTTTTGGCCTAAATGTTAAACATAAAGCCTGACAGAAACTTGGAAAAGTTTAGAGACAGTTACATATTTTTGGGCAAGAAAGAAACCTTTTTGTGATCACAGCCCCAAGGTCACGGCTGTTCCTATTTATTCCGTTTTGCTGACCTCTGACCTGTGACCTTTGTGAGCCAAAAGTAGCAACAGTTCTATTTAAGTAAAGAAAAGAGCCCATTAGTTATAAAGTCACATTAATCCTGACAAGAACCTTAAAGCTTACCAATGCAGCGTCTGAGCACAAGGCCTGCCTGTGTCCCGGCCTGTGGACCAAGGCTTGGTTGGTTTGAGGACATTGAGTCTAGAGACCTTGTTGGAAACGTCATTTGAGGAGTCGGTCGGGCAATCGTTGGAGCTGTTGTTGGAGCCGTGACTCGACGCGCGTTGATGGCCTTTCCCACTTCACAGATCACTGCAGGAAGTGAGACAAAGACAAGGGACATAAATAAAGCTCTGTTTAAATTTTGAGAGTCTTCTGCTCAGCTTTTAAAGAAAATGCTTTATTCATGAGGAGTTCAGAGTCATTCCCAAATTTGTGTCACTCACACTTGTCTAACATCTTTTAAATTACAACATTTAGTTAATACTAAAACTGAAAAATGCACAGTTTCTCAAGTTAATCCTTAAAGAGCGATCTAACAGACTAAATCAAAATATTAAATGAAGATAGTTTTAAGGTAAAACAAGCATGTGTTTCCAAAGACACCTCTGTTATAAAGAACTGTAGACTAGACTGAGTGGAGGACAAATCATTTTAATTGCTGTGTCAAAAGATCTGAGCATGCTCATTGAAAACTTTGACATAGTCCCAAAAGTGAACCTGGTGGAGCCTTTTCTGTCACTCTCTCAGTTCCTGAAATGGATCAGTGCACCAGGATTTTACTGATGGCTCTAGCCCAGACCTGAACTTTATTAATCCATGTTTGAACTTTAAGAGGCGCAGGAGACGAGCTTAAACCAGTGAAACTCACCTGTTACTAAACTCCTCAGGTCGAGTCGAATAGTTGGAGGAATGCTGCTGTCCGTGAGCTGCTCTCTGAGCTCACAGCGGGACATGGTCCACTTCAGAAAACTGGGCACCAACACGACCAGAGCCAACACCAGCGGAGCAGGATTCATCTTCTGCTCAGAGACACACCAGAAACAAATCAATGTTTCACACTCTGTTAGTTGTGTGCAGTGTTTGTAATGTCTCACATTTTGGAGAAGAATCCAGCCATGTACTCAGGACTTTGTCGTGTACTTTTATTGATGAAACAAAAAGAGACAGAAGCACATCACTAAAGGTTGTCGGTTTATGAATATGCAGCTTTAAGTGAGTTTCACTGCACACATTTGAGATTGGAACAATGTTTTGTGCTCGTGCTTTGATCAGAATATGAAGCAGCTGCTGTAATTCCAGTCTGCCACTAGATGTCACTGTTGTCAAAGCTTCAAATCCTTTTTGGTCCGAGAGGAAAGAAAACCTAAATGCTTCACAAGGTTTTATTCATCCATCACTGATTACTCCAGTGTGGCTTTTTGAGTAAAAAAATAAATAAAATAAAACAAAATTGTCTCAAAGTGCATTAAATAACAGAATAAAAGACACCAATAATAGTGAGTAAATCTAATAAAGTGATGACCTGTTTGTTCTTGTTCCTCTTGCTTCAGATCCTGTCAGGTTCTCTCAGGATTTATACTCTCATGATTAGTCATGTGACTCACCTGTTGACTCGTAGTCACTCCTGCAGAAATGTGAGGAATTCCAAAGGCTTCAGATACTTTTTCATGCCACTGTATGTGTTCTGATAGATTGGAATAGATCTGATTCAAGTTTCAGACCAACTCCAAACTCATGTAGGGTTAGGGTTTGTTGAAGGGAAATGATGATGATGTGATTAGCAGCAGCCTAAACACAGCTCTTGAGACAGAATTGTTCTGTCAGTCACACGGTCACTTCACAGTCGGCTGCTCACTTTCTATTTTTTCCATTTATTCCAGTGAAGAGACTTGCCATGTTTTAAACTCTCATCTCCAACACTTCAATTCCAGAAACAACTCCTGCACTAACCTGAAGACCACCTGTGAACAATAGATCTTTTACTTTGAGTCCACACATCTCATCACAAGAAGGATGTGGCTAAATGAACTCTTTGTGGTTTTAGTCGGTCCAAAAGAAAACCAGGTAAAACTTGGTTCAAGAACAAAAGAAGACCAATGGCTCTCATGAACTATACCAAACAAAGACTGATGTTTTTTATTCAAAGTGAGAGTTTAATGAATACAAGCTGAATGTCCAGATGGTCTGTTACACAGAAGGGCTTCTTCAGGAAATGAGGCTCATATGTTTTAAACAACGACAAGTCTTGTATGAACAGCTTTTTCTGGTTTAGGCACAATTACCATCACTTTGTCAAAAAAAAAATGTATTCTCTGTTTTACACTTTCTTAGACCAGGACTAGACCAGGACTAGACCAGAACTAGACCAGAACTAGACCAGGGTTAGACCAGGACTAGACCAGAACTAGACCGGGACTAGACCAGAACTAGACCAGAACTAGACCAGGACTAGACCAGAACTAGACCAGGGTTAGACCAGGACTAGACCAGAACTAGACCGGGACTAGATCAGGACTAGACCAGACCAAAAGCAGGACTAGACCAGAGCTAGACCAGGACTAGACCAGGACTAGACCAGGACTAGACCAGGACTAGACCAGAACTAGACCAGAACTAGACCGGGACTAGATCAGGACTAGACCAGACCAAAAGCAGGACTAGACCAGAGCTAGACCAGGACTATACCAGGACTTGACCAGGACTAGACCAGGACTAGACCAGACCAAAAGCAGAACTAGACCAGGACTAGACCAGGACTAGACCAGGGCTAGACCAGAACTAGACCAGGGTTAGACCAGGACTAGACCAGAACTAGACCGGGACTAGACCAGGACTAGACCAGGACTAGACCAGACCAAAAGCAGGACTAGACCAGAGCTAGACCAGGACTAGACCAGGGCTAGACCAGAACTAGACCAGAACTAGACCAGGGTTAGACCAGGACTAGACCAGAACTAGACCGGGACTAGACCAGAACTAGACCAGGACTAGATCAGGACTAGACCAGACCAAAAGCAGGACTAGACCAGAGCTAGACCAGGACTAGACCAGGACTAGACCAGGACTAGACCAGACCAAAAGCAGGACTAGACCAGAGCTAGACCAGGACTAGACCAGGGCTAGACCAGAACTAGACCAGAACTAGACCAGGGTTAGACCAGGACTAGACCAGAACTAGACCGGGACTAGACCAGAACTAGACCAGAACTAGACCAGGACTAGATCAGGACTAGACCAGACCAAAAGCAGGACTAGACCAGAGCTAGACCAGGACTAGACCAGACCAAAAGCAGGACTAGACCAGAGCTAGACCAGGACTAGACCAGACCAAAAGCAGGACTAGACCAGAGCTAGACCAGGACTAGACCAGAACTAGACCAGGACTAGATCAGGACTAGACCAGACCAAAAGCAGGACTAGACCAGAGCTAGACCAGGACTAGACCAGACCAAAAGCAGGACTAGACCAGAGCTAGACCAGGACTAGACCAGACCAAAAGCAGTACTAGACCAGAGCTAGACCAGAACTAGACCAGAACTAGACCAGGACTAGATCAGGACTAGACCAGACCAAAAGCAGGACTAGACCAGAGCTAGACCAGGACTAGACCAGACCAAAAGCAGGACTAGACCAGAGCTAGACCAGGACTAGACCAGACCAAAAGCAGTACTAGACCAGAGCTAGACCAGGAATAGACCAGGACTAGACCAGGACTAGACCAGAACTAGACCTGGACTAGACCAGACCAAAAGCAGGACTAGACCAGGACTAGACCAGGACTAGACCAGGACTAGACCAGGGCTAGACCAGGACTAGACCAGAACTAGACCAGGACTAGACCAGGACTAGACCAGAACTAGACCAGGACTAGACCAGGACTAGACCAGGACTAGACCAGAACTAGACCAGGACTAGACCAGGACTAGACCAGACCAAAAGCAGGACTAGACCAGAGCTAGACCAGTACTAGACCAGGGCTAGACCAGGGCTAGACCAGGACTAGACCAGGACTAGACCAGGACTAGACCAGACCAAAAGCAGAACTAGACACAGGACTAGACCAGGACTAGACCAGGGCTAGACCAGAACTAGACCAGAACTAGACCAGGGTTAGACCAGGACTAGACCAGAACTAGACCGGGACTAGACCAGAACTAGACCAGAACTAGACCAGGACTAGACCAGAACTAGACCAGAACTAGACCAGGGTTAGACCAGGACTAGACCAGAACTAGACCGGGACTAGATCAGGACTAGACCAGACCAAAACCAGGACTAGACCAGAGCTAGACCAGGACTAGACCAGGACTAGACCAGGACTAGACCAGGACTAGACCAGACCAAAAGCAGAACTAGACCAGGACTAGACCAGGACTAGACCAGGACTAGACCAGAACTAGACCAGGACTAGACCAGGACTAGACCAGAACTAGACCAGAACTAGACCAGGGTTAGACCAGGACTAGACCAGAACTAGACCGGGACTAGACCAGAACTAGACCAGAACTAGACCAGGACTAGACCAGAACTAGACCAGGGTTAGACCAGGACTAGACCAGAACTAGACCGGGACTAGATCAGGACTAGACCAGAACAAAAGCAGGACTAGACCAGAGCTAGACCAGGACTAGACCAGGACTAGACCAGGACTAGACCAGGACTAGACCAGACCAAAAGCAGAACTAGACCAGGACTAGACCAGGACTAGACCAGGACTAGACCAGACCAAAAGCAGGACTAGACCAGAGCTAGACCAGGACTAGACCAGGGTTAGACCAGGACTAGACCAGAACTAGACCAGGGTTAGACCAGGACTAGACCAGAACTAGACCGGGACTAGACCAGAACTAGACCAGAACTAGACCAGGACTAGATCAGGACTAGACCAGACCAAAAGCAGGACTAGACCAGAGCTAGACCAGGACTAGACCAGACCAAAAGCAGGACTAGACCAGAACTAGACCAGGACTAGACCAGGACTAGACCAGACCAAAAGCAGAACTAGACACAGGACTAGACCAGGACTAGACCAGGACTAGACCAGAACTAGACCAGGACTAGACCAGGACTAGACCAGACCAAAAGCAGGACTAGACCAGAGCTAGACCAGGACTAGACCAGGGCTAGACCAGGACTAGACCAGGACTAGACCAGACCAAAAGCAGGACTAGACCAGGACTAGACCAGACCAAAAGCAGAACTAGACCAGGACTAGACCAGGACTAGACCAGGACTAGACCAGAACTAGACCAGGACTAGACCAGGACTAGACCAGAACTAGACCAGAACTAGACCAGGGTTAGACCAGGACTAGACCAGAACTAGACCGGGACTAGACCAGAACTAGACCAGAACTAGACCAGGACTAGACCAGAACTAGACCAGGGTTAGACCAGGACTAGACCAGAACTAGACCGGGACTAGATCAGGACTAGACCAGAACAAAAGCAGGACTAGACCAGAGCTAGACCAGGACTAGACCAGGACTAGACCAGGACTAGACCAGGACTAGACCAGACCAAAAGCAGAACTAGACCAGGACTAGACCAGGACTAGACCAGGACTAGACCAGACCAAAAGCAGGACTAGACCAGAGCTAGACCAGGACTAGACCAGGGTTAGACCAGGACTAGACCAGAACTAGACCAGGGTTAGACCAGGACTAGACCAGAACTAGACCAGGACTAGACCAGGACTAGACCAGGACTAGACCAGAACTAGACCAGGACTAGACCAGGACTAGACCAGAACTAGACCAGAACTAGACCAGGGTTAGACCAGGACTAGACCAGAACTAGACCGGGACTAGACCAGAACTAGACCAGAACTAGACCAGGACTAGACCAGAACTAGACCAGGGTTAGACCAGGACTAGACCAGAACTAGACCGGGACTAGATCAGGACTAGACCAGAACAAAAGCAGGACTAGACCAGAGCTAGACCAGGACTAGACCAGGACTAGACCAGGACTAGACCAGGACTAGACCAGACCAAAAGCAGAACTAGACCAGGACTAGACCAGGACTAGACCAGGACTAGACCAGACCAAAAGCAGGACTAGACCAGAGCTAGACCAGGACTAGACCAGGGTTAGACCAGGACTAGACCAGAACTAGACCAGGGTTAGACCAGGACTAGACCAGAACTAGACCGGGACTAGACCAGAACTAGACCAGAACTAGACCAGGACTAGATCAGGACTAGACCAGACCAAAAGCAGGACTAGACCAGAGCTAGACCAGGACTAGACCAGACCAAAAGCAGGACTAGACCAGAGCTAGACCAGGACTAGACCAGGACTAGACCAGACCAAAAGCAGTACTAGACCAGAGCTAGACCAGGAATAGACCAGGACTAGACCAGGACTAGACCAGAACTAGACCTGGACTAGACCAGACCAAAAGCAGGACTAGACCAGGACTAGACCAGGACTAGACCAGGACTAGACCAGGGCTAGACCAGGACTAGACCAGAACTAGACCAGGACTAGACCAGGACTAGACCAGAACTAGACCAGGACTAGACCAGGACTAGACCAGGACTAGACCAGAACTAGACCAGGACTAGACCAGGACTAGACCAGACCAAAAGCAGGACTAGACCAGAGCTAGACCAGTACTAGACCAGGGCTAGACCAGGACTAGACCAGGACTAGACCAGGACTAGACCAGACCAAAAGCAGAACTAGACACAGGACTAGACCAGGACTAGACCAGGACTAGACCAGAACTAGACCAGGACTAGACCAGGACTAGACCAGACCAAAAGCAGGACTAGACCAGAGCTAGACCAGGACTAGACCAGGGCTAGACCAGGACTAGACCAGGACTAGACCAGACCAAAAGCAGGACTAGACCAGGACTAGACCAGACCAAAAGCAGGACTAGACCAGGACTAGACCAGACCAAAAGCAGGACTAGACCAGGACTAGACCAGACCAAAAGCAGGACTAGACTAGGACTAGACCAGGACTAGACCAGAACTAGACCAGGACTAGACCAGGACTAGACCAGGGCTGGATCAGGACTAGACCAGGACTAGACCAGGACTAGACCAGGACTAGACCAGGGTTAGACCAGGACTAGACCAGGACTAGACCAGGGTTAGACCAGGACTAGACCAGGGCTAGACCAGTACTAGACCAGGACTAGACCAGAACTAGACCAGGACTAGACCAGACCAATAGCAGGACTAGACCAGGACTAGACCAGGACTAGACCAGGACTAGACCAGGACTAGACCAGGACTAGACCAGGGTTAGACCAGGACTAGACCAGGGCTAGACCAGTACTAGACCAGGACTAGACCAGGACTAGACCAGAACTAGACCAGGACTAGACCAGACCAAAAGCAGGACTAGACCAGAACTAGACCAGGACTAGACCAGACCAAAAGCAGGACTAGACCAGGACTAGACCAGGTCTAGACCAGGGCTAGACCAGGACTAGACCAGGACTAGACCAGGGCTAGACCAGGACTAGACCAGGACTAGACCAGGACTAGACCAGGGTTAGACCAGGACTAGACCAGGACTAGACCAGGGTTAGACCAGGACTAGACCAGGGCTAGACCAGTACTAGACCAGGACTAGACCAGAACTAGACCAGGACTAGACCAGACCAAAAGCAGGACTAGACCAGGACTAGACCAGGACTAGACCAGGGTTAGACCAGGACTAGACCAGGACTAGACCAGGGTTAGACCAGGACTAGACCAGGGCTAGACCAGTACTAGACCAGGACTAGACCAGGACTAGACCAGAACTAGACCAGGACTAGACCAGACCAAAAGCAGGACTAGACCAGAACTAGACCAGGACTAGACCAGACCAAAAGCAGGACTAGACCAGGACTAGACCAGGTCTAGACCAGGGCTAGACCAGGACTAGACCAGGACTAGACCAGGGCTAGACCAGGACTAGACCAGGACTAGACCAGGTCTAGACCAGGGCTAGACCAGGACTAGACCAGGACTAGACCAGGGCTAGAACAGAGCTAAATTTTGTCAATGTGTGTTGCTCAAAATAAATAAAACAAAGTAAAAAAAATGTGTGTCTTGTGATAAATGCCATTTTCCAAAAGAAAACTTGATGAATGTTGTAGTTTTTTCTGAAACAGAGCCAGGGTTTATTTAGAAGTTATTCTCTTATGGCTCTGACGTATTGAATTAAAACGTTACATTGATCGTCTCTGCATTAAACTGAAGCACAAACAGTCCCTCAAATGTAGGAAATGTAATGTTGATAAAGCTGTGAATAAAGCAGAAACACTAATGTTTACTGCAGAATCTACTCTTCAGATTAATCCTGAGCAGCAGTGGAAACACAAGCCTCTTCAGGACAAACTCAAACTGAACCGACCCACATGAGACTAATGTGGCACCGAGCCCCAAAAGTCTTTGAATCCCATATTTGTGCAGACTTTCTAACAGCGCTTTAGGGAGTGAGCAGGTGCCAGAACATTCATTTGGGATAAAAATGTACGTTTCCTCTCGCTTTAAAGCCGTTAGACAAAGATCTACAGATTACTTCAGTTAATTGTGTCATTAAATTAACACTAAACAGTTTTATGGTGCATTCAAGACCAACAACGGAAATGAAAAGACAAAAATAAGTGTGTGTTCAACTTAAGTCTCTAAAACCTGTTGCTGTTGCCTCGTGGTCCGCTGAAATGTCATGAGTTCGACCTTTACCAAACCAAACCCAGCAACCAGGTCTAAAGCAGGTCTAAACCAGGTTTAAACCAGGTCTAAAGCAGGTCTAAAGCAGGTCTAGACCAGGTCTAAACCAGGTTTAAAACAGGTCTAAAGCAGGTCTAAATCTCTGAGCCAGACTGACAGTAGTAAACCAGAACTACACACAGGATGTTTTGGTCTTTCTCAGACTATTTAATGCTGAGGAATCAGAAGTTTCTTTAGTAACTGACTTTTTTCAGCTTCTCTGTCTATTACTAAATCCTTGTCCAAGGACCTGAGGATATCTTCTTCCGTTGACATGAGCATGACGGCCTTTAGGTGTTCTTGTGTCTGTGAACTTCTTATCCTGCTGCAAACATTTACAAAGCTCTTGAAGTGCACAGTCCAGCAGGGCTTGTGACAGCACTTGAATGAAGACCAAGCAAACACTGTTGATTCTCTCTGGGACTTTGTTATGCACCTCCACTTCATAGGCACTGTTTGGATCTGTCTTTCATCACTTGCCATTTCAGCAGGCATCATTATTTTCTCCTCTGCTCCCCTCAGTTTCTCATTTGACCATTGAACAAAGCTACCAGCTGCAGACTGAACTGACTCTAAATCTCTTGTTCTTCAGTGTGTCTTCTGTGCTTTAGACCATGTTTTGAACAGTGAGGATATCTAGACCAGGGGCCTGTTTCAGAAAGGAGGTTAAGTGAAAACTCTGAGTATGTTAACCCTGAAATGAGGGAAACTCTGGGTTTTCCGTTTCAGAATGGGAGGTAAATCAACCCCAAGAAAGCAGAGTAAGTCAAGCCCGTTTCTGAAAGAGAGGTAACTTATACTCAGAGTCAGTTACCATGGTAACTTACTCTGTGAACCTAACCTGGTCGGGAGCAGGTTTTCTTCAGTAAACCCAGAGTTTATTTCGGTGTCCTCCCCCTTTTTAAAGAGGAAGTGGTATTTAAACACCTCATTCATTCTTTCGATACATTCATTCATTGCGCACATTTCAGTCGCAGAGCGGATCAAATTAAAGTGAATGAAATGGCATGTCCTTTAATGGACGATCCTGTGGATGAAGAGGCTGCATTAATCCGTGAGGAGTTACATTTACGTCGGAGAGGATTTTGAGGCCCAGAGTGGATTTTTGTCATATCCATATTCATTTTTATTTGAGCGGTACCGTTTTTCTTTACAGTCAATAAGATACATCCATAATCTCATCCTTCCTTACATCAGAAATATCAGCCATCGCCGGTGCTCTTACATCCGAGCAGATGCTTTGCATTGCATTACGTTTCTTTGCAAATGGTAGTTTTCTGTATAACATCGGGGATGCAGAACATATTAGTAAGGCTACTGTTTGCAGAGTTGTAAGGAAAGTGTGCCTCGCTCTTAAGCGCTTTTTGAGAATTTTTGTGTTGTTTCCTGGGCAGAAACCTGTCAGAGCCATCAAAGAGGAGTTTCACAGGATTGCAGGTCAGTGATGTATAAATCGGTTTAAATGAGCTAACCTGATAAATGATTAAGAGCATCTTGCTGCAACCCCTGGAAGTAAACTAATAATTAGAATTCCTTTAGGATTTCCGAATGTGGTTGGATGCATTGATGGCACACACATTCCCATCATTGCACCTTCCGAAAATGAAGCTGACTATGTCAACAGGAGGTCCATCCACAGTATTAATGTGCAGGTACACTGACAGCCTACTATTTCTACTGGTGAAAGACTACATCACAATACTATAACATGTCTCATTCTTTGCACTGTCAAGATCATATGTGATGCTGCACATCTCATTACAAATGTGGAGGCCAAGTGGCCCGGTTCTGTTCATGACTCACGAATGTATCGTGAGTCAACCCTGAGCAACAGACTGGAAAGGGGTAAGTAAATGCACGTATTTCAATGTATGCACTACACACTTACAGGGAACTTCTATGCAGCTCTAAAGCAATGTGAACTTTCTTACAGAAGAGATTGATGGCTTTCTGCTGGGAGATAGGGGTTACCCATGCCAACCAAAACTAGTTACCCCTTACCCAGAACCTGAACCAGGCCCCCAGCGCCGCTTCAATGTGGCACACTGCAGGACGAGAGCCCGGGTGGAGATGACCATAGGCCTGTTGAAAGCACCTTTCCAGTGTCTACGCCACCTCAGGGTAACCCCTGAAAGGGCCTGCGACATTATTGTGGCATGTGTTGTTCTCCATAATATTGCAATAATTAGAGGAGCAACACCATGCCCTACAAATACAAGACCCAGAGGAAGACCCCATCAACCCGGCAGATTTCCAGAATGGAAGGGCAGTCCGGGATATGATATGCCGCAATGTCTTCTCAGATTAATACACATTATATCCACCACCACCACAACCAACCACAAAATAAAATAAAAATGAATAAACACAAAATCACAGCAATTTATATGGTGTTCTTTATTTTCTACACATTCAAAAAGAAAAGAAAAAGTTTTTAATATATTTCCAATACTTCTTAGAATTCACCTGTGACCATGCACTCACCTCTAGCTTTAGTTTCAGAATCTCGATTTCTAGATCTGCCTTTTGGATCTGGCGGTCCAAGTAAACAAGTTCTTTGCTGTTTCTTTCTTTTTTTTATAAGAAGAAGTCTATATAACTCCGTAACTGGCAGCTGAAAATACAGTACATTACAGTTACATCATGTAGTTCTAAAATTCTACAGAATTAAACTGTCGCATTTACTGAAAATCACTGAACTGTGTTCATCTGTGCACCAGAAGTTGATGGACCGTCCTCCTGCTGTTCCTCCACACTCTGGGGTGAGAGATAAGAATGTCCGTTTATACTTGGATATAAACTTAGATTGTATAGGCTACTCCACATAAAAAAAGGTGAAGAAATGTGAATGTGTAGATTGTTTGACACATAATATTAACATTACCTCTGTAGGCCTCTCTGTGGCAGCAGAAACGGTTTCTTCATCCCCATCATCCTGTGAAGATGAGCGTTTGAGTACACTTTATAACACTTTTGTCATAATTTGTGTTGTATTGAGTCGGCTACTTACAACTGCCTGGGGTTCTGTTGGGACAGGAGGCTCCAAAAGACAGATTTTACCATCAGAATCTATTGGGACCAACGAAAAACCCATCCCAAAGTAAAATAAATGGAAAGATCACAAATAGCCTAAAAAAACACATAGGTAGACCTCATACATTTTATGAAGGCACTTGAATCTTCAGGAGTGACTGTCTCTGATGAAGTCCCTCCAGGAATTCCCTCAGCCATTGGCCTTCCAGCATTCAGGCTCAGGGCCATCTCCTCTGCATTTGTCAGAGGTGGTGGTGCAGGTCCTCCCCCCGTTCTCCGAGCCTCTGCCTTCTTTCTGTTGGCTGTCAATTGAGAATGAACATTTAGACATATGTCAAAAATGCTGCTGCACTGCTAGACACTGGATGCTATTCAGTTATTTAATATGTCAAATGTTAGTAAAGTCAGGTAGACTACAACCATGATATGCTCAAGCCTTACCTGATTGAATTACGTTTTTATATTTCATTTTCAGCTGCTGCCATGTTCTTTAACACCTGCAGGATTGCACCTACATGAAAATTAAAATAAGGTTGAATTAATGTAATAATTACTATCTCTATAAAGTATTGGTCTACTTGTTACTAATTACTTTCTAAATCCCATATCAACATCAACCACTTGAACAATACAAGGAGAGACAAGAAACTGCACTTTAATGCTTTCAAATAAACATACAATTGCATGAATTAATCTTGAAAAAATATATCTTTTAAAATTTGATGTTAAATCCACTATTATTTTATACAGAATTGCTTTATAGTCTATGCAGCATTTAATGCAATTACATCAGATTTTACTTTAAATTACGGAGTAATCCCTTTAATTATATTACAGAACTGTAACTAAAAACTTTAGTTAACTTTAGTTAGTTAGAACTAAAAAGTTTTTTTAGATTACTTAGTAATTAATTACACACAACACTGTATAACAGTAATTCAAATGTAAACTTACGCATTGACTCGAGCAGCTATTTTCTCCCACGCTAACTCTCTGTCCTTCGCCGCTGCAGCGTGTTGCTTTTTTTTTTAAATATATGTTCGTACTCTCCATATGCTTGCATAAGCACATCCAGTTCTGCTGGTGAAAAATATGAAGACCTCTTTTTGTCTGGCGCCGTTGCCATGGTGACTCATAATATCTGCGCTCCATTGATAATGGCTTTTTATAGTTGTGGTGCACGCGCTTAACTCAGAGTCAATCAACTTAGAGTTGATTGAACTAACCATTTTCAGCTGATCTGTAACCGAAAACTCAGAGTTTCCCATCTCAAGGTAAGTCAACTCAGAGTTCAAGTTTTAACTCAGAGTTGGTTGAACCTCCTTATTGAAACAGGCCCCAGGCCTTGGACAAACGTGTTGTCACCTCAAAGACGCGCAGAAAAAAACTGTTTCATATTTGAACAAAGCTCCAGAGAATCCTCTTGCTTTCACACAAACCTGTGTTTTTACATTGGCTTGATTTTGAAAGACAAGGTGTTAGAAGGACACATATCTTGTTCCTGCTCGAGCTGAGAGGGGTCTGTGTTGAGAGTCCCAGCTTTGATTTCATTCTCTGATAAGACTCTGGTACAAACACAGCTGTGTCATTAATGAGGGAGCCACTCCAAATGCACACTTCAGTTGTATCTGACAGAGTTTAGGCGTATGTGTCTTGTGTACATGTGACAGATTGTGTATATATGTGTCACATGTGTCTTTTACTCGACTGTTTCAAGGATCAGTCTCAAGAAAGTTCAGGTGTTTTTTTCTGAACATTGCAAGTCTTAAAAGGAAATAAAATAAAAGATTTATAAACTAAATAAAGGCTGCTTAAAAATGGCTTTAACCGCGTTTAAAGTGAGTGAATTAAATTTAGAATTAAACTGGGTTCATTAAAGAAAAGTTTAGTGACATTAATCCCAGTTTGAATCAGTTTGTGTCTGAACAAGTCAACCAAGCCCCGGAAACAGCTTGAATAGACTCCAGTCCAACAATAAGAGGCAGAAAATGAATGAGTTCAAATGTTGTTCACTTTATTCATTTGTCTTGGAGCATTTACAAAATCCTCTCAGTCTTCTCCTTTACTGTCCTACTCTGAGACAAAGCTCAGAGTAGGACAGTGTTTTATTCATAAATGTCCGTCCTTAAGTAATCCTCGATGGAACAAGTAGGATTGACATCAAATGCATCTAAAAACATGTTGACTGGTGAGTTGGTTCCCAGCTCTAATATTCTCCATGGTCTGCTCTAAAAGACAGGCTTATAAAGGGTTCATTAAAAGGTGACTGTTGGGTAGAGCACACTGATGAAGACCGATGGTCCAGACTAAAATAGGTCACTGTTTGGAGACGACATATTTAAAAGTGTATAAAACTGTCCTGGACTCCTCTGTAGCAGTGCATGGACTTAAGTCTTTGACAAAAAAAAGGGAGAATAAAATGTGGCTTAACTACGCCACCTAGTGTTGGGCCTAGGACCCATTAAGATAACAGGTTAAATATTGGACAGGGGTTACTATTGAAAAGTAAGGTTAAAACACAAAAAATGATAGTTGCTATTAAAATGTCTAAAATACATATTGTTTAAGAAGAGCACAGGGTAAAAATGCACCTGAAACCAGAGTCCATGTGCTTCTCTTACGCACTCGACCCACGTCGTCACAAGCCGTTCCTGCCAGAGGAGTAATACAGTTCACCCAAAACCAAGCCTGCTGTCCTTTTGTAGGCTACTGTCAGGACACTGACTTAGAACCCCTGAGCCATTTACTGCTGGGCGGTTCCAGGAAGTGGCATGTAAGAAACACAAACAAAATACAGACTGAAAATGTCTGCATGGAAACACTAAAAAAATCACAACAAATCAATTAACACAGCAAAGTAATTGAACTGGACATGTAAATATTAAAAAGTCTGTATGTCCTCTGACTGGAGCCTCCTGTGGGGTTTGGGAGTATTTGAGTTTTCCTCTGAACCTGCTGGAGGCTCTAGGGACAGTCTCGGAGGTGTTCAGTCTGTAAGGCCCTCTGAGGAAAGACAAAAGCTGAATCAGGTTTCAGGGGCTTAAGTTAAACCCACTTATTTTACTCCAGTTTTCATTTCCCTCGTTGGTCTTAAATGTACCATAATACTGTTTAAAGGAAACGGACTACAAGAAAAAAACACCCCTAAACATGGCCTGGTTCATAAAGATCAGGAAAAACAGACACTTTTTCTTCCAGTCATCATTTGTGGTTGTTGTAATGGGTTGCTGTTGAAAATGTCAGGTGTAGTTTCTGTTTTCCTTTCAGGAGGAGAAAGGGCTAAAACAAACACAGGTTTGGTTTGTGGTCTATAAAAACTGAGATCCTCAGAGCAGACTGAGACCTGATCCCACTCAAACCTGGTCAGAAAACCTTTTATTCACTTTTTAGTTATATGCAGTAGATATATTCTTTCAATAATGACAATAACCTGTGCAGTATTTATTCTGACTCTTGTCTCTCAGGAGAAGATGGATCCTGGTCCGGTCCTGGTTTGGGCCGTGTTTGTTTGTCTAGGGCCATGTCCCGCTGTGGGCTCAGGGACCTGCTCGGAGGAGTCGTACAGTCTGCCCTCAGGACTGCAGAAGAGCAGGGACAGGACTCAGTCTGCCCTGTTACTTTTATAAATGCCACTGGTCCACATCAGAGCAGCATCAAACTTTAACATCAAAATATGTATTAAAATCATTTAATAATAAGATCACATCTATGGTTTCTCTAAATGAAACTGGATAGAATATGCCCCTTTTTAAAGTATTTACAGACTTTTAAACTGGGACACATGCAAAAAAAATAAGTCTGTTTAAAACAATGGTAATTCAATTGTTTTATCGACAGAAAACGCAAAACAAAAATGATTGCATTTGAACTTTTTAAAGGAAACAAAAGCTTCAAAGAACCAGGAGCATTTGAAAAGATAATGTCTTAATGAAGACAAAAAGTGACAAAAGTCCATGAAAAGCTGTTTGCTGCAGTGGTGTTTGTTAAAATGGGGACAGTAGTGTTCAGAACTGGGATATTTGAGTGTTTTCACAGATATTTGGGACGGGGAGGGTTAAAGTGGGACAGTCGAAATGTTTAATTTAAACTTTGATTAGTGCTAAAAAGAGAAATGATATAAACCTGGTTTAAAGGTAAGTTTTTGGTAAAACTTTGTTTACAGCAAAGCTTGGACTTGTAAGTATTTGGTTAAATACTTGTTGGTACAGAGCACCAGCAGACAGTCTTTTCTTTCATTGTGAAGAAGAAATGTCCCATAATCGTCACTTCCACTGACTTTACGATCTGACGACATAAGCCCTACTGCTTATGCCACTGTCCTGTTTTCACCTAAGTTTGGTGACCTTTGACCTGTGTTATGTTTTGTTACTTTGGACCCTATCGAACTGTGTCTGTGTCCTTTTTCTGTTGCTTATCATTCTGGTGTTAATTCTGATCAAAGGGAGGACTCTCTATCGTACTTTAGCACAGCACCAAGGTCACTTCCTCCTGTCGACTCACAATGGAATGAGTGTAGTTTAAGCTCAGCAGGAACAGGACTGACGTACGTTGTGTTGGTACACGAGATATAATGTGACTGTGAAGTAATCTTTTAAAATATGGCAGTGTTGCATTAAACGGATTTGAACAAGTGAATAAATCTTGGTGTGTGTTCATCTGTGAACGACGAGGTACAGTCCTGTACTGCTGCAGTGCAGAAAATGGCTTCTCAGCTTCGAAAACTCCAAACAGAAATACTGAGAGGGACTTTAGAAAACTCAAACGTATGTCACAAGTTCTGCACCTTTAAAAAAGTGTAGCCAGAGAATGGACAGGAAGTAAAAAAGTAGAAACCACTGTTGATTCAAGACTTGGCCAATGGTTTTCAGAACAAGTTTGTCAGTTAAGCTCTGAGGCTCTGTGTCCATTTATGAGTCTGTAAAAGAAAGGGTTTATTTCATAGAGGTACAGCTGTTTCTAGTCTTACCTTGTGCTTTCATTTGACCCGCTGCATGTTTGAACCAGTAATGTTGTAATACTGACATTTATGTTACTAATGTTACTCATGCTCACAGTGGGACTTATTGTTTGCATTATATTGAGATTGACTGATTAATAAACTCTGTGATGATGATATTAATGCAAGGCTTGGTGTGTATTCAGTCGACAGTGCTGTTCCTTTTGCATAAGTTGAACTCTCTGTGAATTGTTGTACTGTTTTGTTCGTGACAATAAATCCATTCTATCTTTTCTATAAAGGAGCAGAAGTTGTGACATGAAACAGTCAGGGCCTAAAAGTGTCTCCTTCCTCTGCAGCTCTGTTCAGCTCAGACCTGGTTTGACTGAGCGCTGCACGTCGAGCCTAAACCTGTGTCACTTTGACCTCTGTGTAAAACCAGCCTCAGCGTCTTTCGTGAAACATAAACTTATAATTTGAATTACGAATCACAAAATAAACCTGTTCCTTGAGTTTGGGTCTGGACTTCGTGGAAACGCGGCTCAGGCAGGTGTTGGGACAGTGACTCAACAGAAACCCTCAGAAACATCAGACAGGCTCCTATTACCTTTAAACACAACCATTGTCTTTTGTTTCTGTGAAACATTTATGGCCCTGAAAGTGTCTTTGTAAAGGTGTTAATGAATTTTATTGATTTGGTATGAAACTATTTTGGAGCGCTGAGACTTATTAATAATTTGACTAGCTCTGTTTCAGTTGCTGAGGTCCCACGTGGTGGCAGTGGTGACCCCTGGTGGTGGTGCTCCAGTCTGTTTTTCTTTGGTGTGTGGTGTGTGTTGGGTGCCCCTCTTCTCACTGGATGTAGCCTCCTCCTTCCTCACCACCTCAAAACCAAGGAAAACATTCAACAAAAGAATGAATCAAATGTAATTATAAAACATTATACAAGGCTTAAGAATCTTGTAAATAAACAGACACATGCATTGTGTTGGTGTGATAGAAAACAAAGCAAGCAGTGCCTAAAACCAAACAAAATCAGTAGAAAACAAGGTTCTTATCTGAAAACACCTCGCTATAGAGAATAAAAACAACCCACTGACCAAACAGTCTGAAGGGCTTAAAAACTACAAATAAAAAAATAAAACAGCTGAGTGGAGAGTGAAAAACATGTCCACACAAGCAGCAGAACAGACAACATTAACTTTATATGTTTTAAGTGATAACTGCATCTGGACTCAGACAAAGCCCTGAACAGGTTAGTTTAGTGACAGTGTTGACCCGTATAGAGACTAAAAGATAAGCTCTACCTTCAGATGCAGCACATATCAAACTATATATACAGTTGTGCTCAGAAGTTTACATACCCTGGCAGAAATTACTCATGCACACACTTTCTGTGCACATGTTCCCAGAAAACTATTGAAAAAAAAATCCATTATTTCGTAAATAGAAAATATAAAATTCAAAAAAAGACAAAAGTGAAAAAAGAGATGTGCATAGTACTACTAGGATAGTGCTATGAATACAGATTTGGTGGAAGGAACTAGGTCACATGACCTGAAAGCTATTAAAAAAACTCTCACGACATTTGTTACCCGCAGGATGATATGAAAGTTTAATGTTAGTGCGCCCTGCGAGTTTTATATGGATGGCACGTTGTGTGTGGAAGGTTCCTTTGCAAGCTGTGCAAGCTGGAACTGAACCAACCTACCATCACAGTGGAGAATATGGCTCCTGGGGGCAGGCCATAGCCGTCATAAAATTACTGCTTCTTACTGCGTTTGAAATGAGCGTGTTTGACCTTGAGCTGGACAAATTCAATGTTACCGGCATTGGATCATTTGAAATGGCCTGATTTGTTTGAAAGTTGATGGCAATTTGATCGCCACTATCCATGCGGATTTGTTATCATGACGAATCTGCAAATTAACGCCAATGTTATGTTGACAATATCACCGAGGGGAGTGGACTTCCAATGGGGCCACTCAGCCAGCTCATTCATGTTCTTCAATATTCCATTTAAGTTCAGGATAGCTCAGGTTCTGAAGAACCCATTGAAGTTAAAGAATTGTTAGTAATGAAAGAGGATTTAACAAAGCTTTTTTTGTGGAATACCTGATCCGGCCCAGCCTCATCCAAACTCTGCCTCCTGCGTCCCCCAAGTGATTTGAGTTTGAAACCCCTGCTCTAAACCCTAAAAAAACCAACTTTAATTTTCAAGTTGAGGGCATATAACTATGTTATAATGTAAGGTGTAAGATGTTATGTTGTGAGCAAGGAATTTAATTTTGCATGTTAAGATTCATACTGTAGACATACTGTAAGATTCATACTTTTGTTTAACCATTTTAATAAAAACCTAATTCCAAACTAGGATAAAGACATTTATTCTCCAGATCGTTCTGAATCGGGTCTGGCGTCCGCCTACAGATCTGTCAGCTGCAGAAGTCATTAATGTGTAGAAGCGAGTACTGTTTTAGAGTCTCATAAAAAATAGGAAATAGCAGGGAGTAAGTCCTCACAGAAGGGACGACTCCCGAACATTGTAACTGACCGCTTGACCATTAGTGACCTTCGCATCATATCCCTAAAGCCTTTTGTTGTTCATTACTCTGTATGAGCAGATTTGAAATGCTGAGAGCTGTTCTCACACAGATCCTGCAGTTTATACAGCGCTGTTCATCCCAGTTCTTCAGGAGCGGGTAAAACATGTCCATCATGTTTTGGCTAGTGTACAATTTTTTAATAGTTTGTTTCATATTAATTTTATATTATATGCTCTCACTCCTGCTCCAGTTCATATTAGGGATGCACCGAATCCAGGATTCGGATTCGGATTCGGCCGAATACTGGGCTTTTGACGGGTTCGGCCGGCGAACCTTAGATTTTTTTCCACCAACCGAACCCTAGGCTTGCGCTACGCTGGTCGATGTCACGCGGCCGTTGATTACGTGCAGTAGTTTACATGTGGACCGTTGAATGTATTAGGCTGTGAGAATCTAAAAATGGAACTCGTGAGCAAAAAAAGTTTTGTTTGGCAGTACTTTCAACCAAAAGAAGGAGATTCAAGTCGAGCTACATGTTCAATTTGCAATGCCGATTTGTCTCGTGGTGGTAAGGACCCTAAACAGTACACAACTTCGCCGCTGTTAAAACATTTGCGTCTAAAACATCCAAAAGAATACGAGTTGTGCGTGAAGGAATGTACAGATAGCAGCCAAAATGCAACAACTTCAGGAATGGCAGAGAAAGGACAGTCACAGCTAAAAACGTGCGCTAACCAGCTGACCATTACTAGCTTTGCTATCCCTACACCAAACAAACAGTGGCCCTCAGATCACACACGAGCTAAAGCCATTCATGCAGCAATTGGAAAAATGATAGCCGTTGACTTGCAGCCATATAGCATGGTGGAAGACACTGGATTCAACAAACTACTCCATCTGCTTGAGCCACGTTACAAAATCCCCTCCAGGCGCTTTTTGCTGATAAAATCATCCCTGAAATGCACATGTCCATCACTTCCGCATAAAAGAACACGTTGCCGAAGCACATGCTTTAGCATTTACATGCGACATATGGACTTGTGAGTACACTACACAGTCCTACATCAGTGTTACCTCACATTGGATTGATGCTGATTTTAAGCGCACACATGCTATTCTGAAGTGTGAAGCATTCGATGGAAGGCACACCGCATTAAACATTGCTGATGCACTGCAAGAAATTATCAAAGCATGGGACATACCTGTTAACAAGTGTCACCTGGTCTTGAGGGATAATGCTGCAAACATGCGGAAAGCCATGTCCGAGGCAGGGGTACCAAGTGTTGGCTGTTTTGCGCACACGCTCCAGTTGTGCATCCACGACAGTCTTTTATCACAACAAAGTGTCTCTGACCTGATAGCACTGTCCAGGAAAACTGTTGGTCACTTTAAGCACTCTTCAAGTGCTCAATCAAGACTTTCTGCTCTACAGCAGGAGTTGGGGCTGCCAAATCACCATTTAATCCAGGACGTGTCAACACGATGGAATTTGACATATCTGATGTTCGATCGTTTAACAGAACAAAAACGTGCCATAAACATCTACGTGTCCGAAACGGAGGGTATGCAGCATATTCATGCACAGAGGTGGACTCTGATGGAGGATGTTCTCAAGGTGCTCAGACCCTTCGAGGAGTTGACTAGAGAAATAAGCGGAGAAGATGCATGCATATCCACTGTCCTGCCAGCTGTGATGATGTTGAAGCGCTATGTCCACAGTGAAACAGACGATCATGGAATCAAGCAGATGAAAACCCGCTTGCTGAAATCTCTGCAGGATAGATTTGAGGGAAGCGAGCAGAATAGCCACTTAGTTGTGGCAACAAGTCTGGATCCCAGATACAAGGCGAAATTTTGGGGGAGTGAGACAGAACAGTGTCGATCAAAGTTGCTTGTGCAGGAGGCTGTATCCCGTTTATCTGAATCCGATCAAGACGCATCTGCTAGGCCTATTACTTCAAATGAACAGCCTGAGGAGAAACACGGCCCGACAGTTCCTACTAAACGACACTGATCAGTAATCTGGAGCGGCTGGGACGATCTGTACCGTAGAAATACAGAGCCAGTCACATCGGGTGTTGACGGAGATAAGTGTTTTTCGGTGAGCCTTTGATTCCTCTTAGAGAAGATCCTCTTCAGTGGTGGAAGACAAACCAGCATCGATTTCCACTGCTAGCAAAAACGGCAAAGATCTACCTCTGTGCGCCACCAACCTCTGTGCCCAGTGAAAGACTTTTCAGCACTGCTGGGGACATTCGTTCCCACGCTCGCAACCGGCTGTCACCTGTTAACGCAGAGCGTCTTGTTTTTTTGAAAGGAAACTCACATTTCATGTGAAAGGTTAGAGGTTTTAAGTTAATTTAATTATGCTGCAGGAGATGTGTTTGATCTTGTAGTTTTTGGCTACTGTTCTAATCGTAGCCTAAAAAAAAAACTAAAAAAAAAACGTTTCTTTGCATTGTTGCACTTTTATTAAAAAGGTTTTGGTTTAGTTTTTTGTCATCCTGGCATAATGTTGGCTATTCTTATTTTTTATTTCTTATTCTTATTTTTTTTTTACAGTTTCAATAAAGTAAAATGAAAAATACACTGCTGTGGACGTTGTTTACTTCATTAATGTGTTTTACTTTTTTAATGGAATAAGGATGCGAGTAGGATTCGGTATTCGGTCTCGGATTCGGCCGAATCTTAAGCAGTGGATTCGGTATTCGGCCGAACCCATAAAATCTGGATTCGGTGCATCCCTAGTTCATATGCTTATCCACATACATGTATGATTTAATGTCTTTAGCTGTGTCTCTTATTGGCACCATGCTAATCCAAACTAGACAAAGACATCACTTTGCACTACATCTAATCATTGTTCAGGGACAAGCTGTCCTGTACACTTAGTGGCATATACACGTAAACCTATACACATCTATGACTGACACGTCAGCTCATTACACATCTATCCAAGACCCTGGAGCTGAGAGGCGGGCATAATGTACACCTATAAAAACTTCAGGATGCAGAGTGTCATTGTGGTCCACACCTTCCCATTTCCACCTGAGCGTGTTGCTTTAGGTGTCGAGAAGAAGTCTGTTTAGAGTAAAATATCTCTCCACACAGCTCACATGGTATCACCAACTTTCGAGTGTGTTCAAAGTAATGTGTCCTAAAAGAACTTGAACTTCTAAATGTCTTTCCACAATGGTCACAATAGTACGGTCTGTGTCCTGTGTGGATGAGCTGGTGTTGTTTTAAATTACCTGCCTGTGAAAATGTCTTCTCACACAGGTCACAGCTGTATGGCTTCTCTCCAGTGTGGATGAGCTGGTGTTGTTTTAAATAACATCCCTGTGAAAATGTCTTCCCACACTGGTCACAGCTGTAAGGCTTCTCTCCAGTGTGGATGAGCTGGTGTCGTTTAAAACTACCTGCATGTGAAAATGTATTCTCACACAGGTCACAGCTGTAAGGCTTCTCCCCAGTGTGGATGCACTGGTGTTGTTTCAAATTACCTGCCTGTGAAAATGTGTTCCCACACAGGTCACAGCTGTAAGGCTTCTCTCCAGTGTGGATGCGCTGGTGTTTTTTTAAATCATTTGCTTTTGAAAATGTCTTCCCACACAGGTCACAGCTGTAAGGCTTCTCTCCAGTGTGAATGAGCTGGTGTTGTTTTAAATTACCTGCCTGTGAAAATGTCTTCTCACACAGGTCACAGCTGTAAGGCTTCTCTCCAGTGTGGATGAGCTGGTGTTGTTTTAAATAACATTCCTGTGAAAATGTCTTCCCATACTGGTCACAGCTGTAAGGCTTCTCTCCAGTGTGGATGAGCTGGTGTCGTTTAAAACTACCTGCATGTGAAAATGTGTTCCCACACAGGTCACAGCTGTAGGGCTTCTCTCCAGTGTGGATGAGCTGGTGTTGTTTTAAATAATTTGCACGTGAAAATGTCTTCCCACACTGGTCACAGCTGTAGGACTTCTCTCCAGTGTGGATGAGCTGGTGTTGTTTTAACGTGAAAATGTCTTCCCACACTGGTCACAGCTGTAAGGCTTCTCTCCAGTGTGGATACGCTGGTGTCGTTTAAAACTACCTGTATGTGAAAATGTATTCCCACACAGGTCACAGCCGTAAGGCTTCTCTCCCGTGTGGATGAGCTGGTGTCTTTTGAGACTCTGTTGTTCCCACACTGGTTGCACGTGTGCATTATAGAAGCAGTTGCTGTAGTCAGCTTCTTTATTTGATGAGAGTTTGCTTCTGACCAAGGATCCTTTGTTTCTCTGTAAGAGACAGAAATGTAAAAGTGAGAAAAAGATCACCTTAACACAAGTTCTCAACATCTCGTCGAACGATGTGTTCCACCAACTTGGGTCCAACCGGTTGAACTCAGCAAAAAAAAAAAAATTATTTAAAAAAAAAGGGCTCTTGGAATAAGAGAAGAAACAGCTTCACCTTTAAAACCTTGTCCAGATTCCTTTGCTTTAACCTTGCAGAACCTTCACAGACGGGTTAAAAAACAATGCATTATTTAGCAACACGTTGAGTAGAATGTACATAAGTTACTAAAATGTAATAGGAATAATATACGCAACCTTCATCAATTAAAAAAAATGTTATTTGGGTTAGTTAATTGCTTGTCGGGCTACTAGAGACTACCTGTCTGAAAGGTTACGAGGCATTTTCATTTCTGAAAGCCCTGGATGTACTGGTTTGTTATGGTGAAGACGTAGATGAGTCCCACGGTAAGGTTCTTAATTTACTGGTCTTTGTTCCCAATCTCTTATGGTCTACGACCAAAAGGGACATCTTAAATACAAAAGACAAAAACAATAAGCACTACTTTAGAGACAGTCACCAGGGCAAGCCCAGAGAACAGCAGCTGCTCCTCCACATTAAGAGGAGCTGACAGAGGCTCGGTCATTGGTTCTGGAAGCCTTTTGGAGACTTTCTGCAAGCATGTCCCACGAGAGAAGGCCTTGCAAAAGACTCTGAAAAGACTAGACGGGCTGTGCTTACTCATCTGTACTAAGAACACTTTGGTTTTCTCCCAAAAGTGAAACAAAATTAAACAGCGAATAATCCAATGTAGACACCGAGTAGTAGGCTGAGATGGATGAGCCTAGGGCTGGGTACCGAACTTCGATGCCTTTATGGTATCGAATGAAAAACTTCGATACTATGAGTATCGAAAAATTATTTATCTTTCGGTGCCAAATTTCGGTTCCAAAAGCCAAGCGGCCGGGTTTTTTTTTTTTTGCCAAGCGGCTGTGTCTGTGTGAGCTTGTAGCATATGTGCATGTAAGGAACTACATTTGCCGTGATTGGCTGTCCAGCACCACGTGACGGTGGGATATCTGAAGATACTCGCACTCGGAGTCACACAACACAAGTGTAACTTTAGTTGTTTTTTCTCCAAACGTTCCAGTTTTATAATGCCAAAGAGATCTAAAGTCTGGCTACACTTTATAAAAGTGGATGCCGAGTCAGCAAAGTGCAACATATGCGACAAGTGTATTGCAACCAAAGCCGGCAATACCACAAATTTAATGAAGCATTTGACGATGCACGGGATCAATATGAAGGCAGAAAGTTGAACGGTATTCGACTGAAAAAAGAAGGAACCAGAGGAGCCTTGCACCTCATCGGAGTCAAACCTGCCCCCTTCAACATCATCTGGCATTTCTGACATTGTAGCAGGTAAGAAAGGAAGATATTACCTTTTTAGCGAACAGAAGTTAAAGTAATTGTTTACACTAACGCGAGTGGTTTGAATGTGTGGATGCAACTCTGTGTTGCGATGTAACGTTACCCAGACGCTAGCTTTAAACTTATTCTTTGACCAGGCAACATCTTTGTTTTTCCAACGTAACGTTAAGGTTTCACATTTTAGAAATACTTGACAGATAAGTGTAATTTCCCTACTTAAACCAAATATATCCCCATGACGTTGACTACCACTTTATGTATGTTAGCTTGTGCTGCTAGTCGGTTGCTGTAGCGTTAGCGCTGTTATTTCCCCCTTCACATTAGCCTCTGCCTCCTTTTGCAGAGGAAGACATGGCGATAGAAGTAACAGCCAAAAGCATGACCATCACCTCAGAGAAGATTCAGGAGGAGATACAGGTCTACAGAGGTTTGCCGTGTACACTCAACACTCAACAGTGAATCCAGCAACTTGGTGGTGGAGTAAAAAGGACACACTGCCAATGCTATCCAGCTTGGCAGCCAGGTTCCTCTGTGTACAAGCCTCATCGACGCCCTCAGAGCGTACATTTTCTACGGCTGGGGACACCATTAGCCAGGAGCGGGCCTGTCTGTTGCCAGAAAAAGCCGACATGTTGATCTTTCTGAAGAAAAACTGCTGAGCGGTTACCCACAAATACAGTTTGATTTTGCACTAAAAAGTTTTTATTTTATTTTTACATTCCTTTGAATTTTAGTTGGTTCAATATGATGTACACAATATAATTTATTTATTTATTTATTTATTTATTTATTTATTTATTTATTTATTTATTTATTTATTTATAATATGTTCATGTTGTGGCAAAAAGGTTTCTCTTTTTTGTAACTTTTGGCAAAGTTATGATTGATACGATGTGTGAAGTGTGAGTGTGTAAATCGGCAGCTGACGATGTGTACAGTAAAACATAGCGATGGACGATGATATCGTCGGGGCGTTGTGGTTTTCACTCGCTCTGAGAGCGCTCCACTGCCGCTCCATCACGAGTACAATTCATGCCAACGGGCTGGCAAATAATAACTACATTTAGCCAGAACTAGAGCTTAGGTCGGTTCAAAAAAAAAAATCAAGCCCGACCCTACCCGTGCCCGTGCACCCGAGAGACCGGCCCTGCCCTACACCTTAACTTTAATTATGAGCCCGAGCCCGATTTAAACCCGAGCATTTTTTAATACTTGGGCGTTCTGAGGAGAACGAGCCTGTAATGACTAATGAGCGGAGCAAAACCGGTGTGACTCAGCTCAATAATCCGCAGGCGCGCTCATGAACCCACCTGTAAAATGATGTTTGTTCAAATCCAGCTCAGACATGACATAAATCTCTAGCTTACTATACTTGTTGTAGCCATTAAACAATGTTTTTTTTTCTTTCATATTTATGTTTAAAAATTTCATCTGATAATAGACTATAAGTGCAAAGATGCGAGTGGGTCAGAAATTATTTTGGTGGTTATATTTAGTTTAATATTAAGTTTTGTTTTGTAAAAAGCCTTTCTTTCGTTTTGTACAAATTGTCTCTTAATTTTAATTAAGGGTTCTTCGGCCAATTGCATTTATTTAATAAATAAGAAGCAAATAAGTAGACTATGAGGTCGCGGAAGCGATCGCTTTAATTGCTCATGAACTGGAGCGCGTCTCAAATAAACTGAAACTCAGCAGGTTTGCCTTACAGACATATATTACAGAGAAATATGTAGCCTAATATGTGTAGAGACGAAAAGATTTAAATAAGCATAGTGCAGTGTTCAGAACTCACAAGGTAAACAACCAGCTTGATACAGATGGATCACTACTTTAGCAGTTTGCCGCAAATTTCCTCGGAGCGAAGATGGAGCAGTGTTTCTGATATCAGTGAGCGGGGAGTGGAGCGGGGAGCGGGAGATGGTTAACCCGGAGCTGGAGCGGAGTGATTCTTGAATGCATAGAGCGGAGGGGAAATTGCCGCCGCTCCACTCCGCTCCACTCCGCTCACATACTCGACTCGCAAGATTCGCAGCGGGGCGGGGGCGGGGCATCACGATGGTGTTTCTCCATCGTGATGTTGGTCAGCCATTGCCGATGGACGATGATATCGGCCATCGGCACAACCCTAACCAGAATTTGTTTTAATTAAGATGAAAAATAAAAGTTTTGTGTTTAATGTATTTGTGTTGATTTTGAAATGGATTTTAAAACACATGGTATCGAAAAAAGTATCGTTAGGAACCGGTATCGAAACTGAGGTATCGAAATTGGCACCGGATCGAAAGATTTTGAACAATACCCAGCCCTAGATGAGCCCTACGTCTCTAATCTAACACAGTTTAAATAATGTTAAGAGATAAAAGACTGGCAAGAAACGGGCCTCTGGAGGGAAAAGAATGTACTCTGGGAGACAAGACGTACAAGCAGCCGCGCCGTAAAGCTGGGGGGATGCTAGGGTGATTCTCAGGGCCTATAAAGATATTAGTTCAAAAAAATAAATAAATAAATAACTTTGTGTTTGTTGCAAAAAACGTACAAGAAAAAAAGCGGGGGTTTTGCTTGGTTCATTTGCCCAGATAAACAGTGATACAAGGAGTTGTAAATAATATCTTTGTCGCCCTCTTCTGGTGAATACAGAGTAGTGTTTGAACCAAGTAGAGCACATTTTGTGTAAAATACTCTGCCACTGAAAGATTTATATTATAAAACTGCATGTTTAAACTTTAATTCCATTGTACTTGAATATTGTCTTTTTAAAGTGACCTGACCCGTGATTAAATGCATCAAAAAGGAGGTGGCATTAAACAGAGACCACAATAGAATCATGTTTTACACTGCTTTATTTCTGGTTAATTTGCAAACTAACTCCAGCATACTAACTACGCAATCAATTGAGTTTTATAAAAATCACTCTGTGCTCAATTTATTAGTCTGGCTATGTGGCTAGGCTAACTGTAACATACCAAACATAGTTTGTATAAATGAGCACATAATTAACAATTTACGGCTTCGATCAAATGTTCACAAACATGTCTTGCAACTTGAAAAACACTTTTTCTATTTTATTTATGTGTGTGCATTTTGAATAACATAAAAAGCCTACTTTTCTCTGACCTGTTGAGTAAAGTCAGAATGCATTAGGAGACGTGGACAAAGTCCGAGCGGACAGTTTCAGACAAACCCTGGCCAGGCCGTTTTTACAAAAGTGGCCGGACTGTTTTCGTAGAGGCTAAAACAAAGCGCCCTTGTGGTTGTGGCTTGTTTTTCAAAGCAGCTCAAACTCTGCAGATGTTAGTGATGAGTCGTTCATGAACGATTCGTTCTTTTTGAACGAGTCTTTAATATGACTCGGGAACAACTAGTCATCTCAGAGAGCGAGTCGTTCATTTTTGTGTAGACCCGCGCATGCGCATTCTGCCACATCTCATACAGGAAACAGAAAGGAGTCATTCATCTACCAAGTCGTTCGTTCGTTCGTTCACCAAGTCCCAGCCCCATAGAGAAAGAGTATGCAGTTACCGGAAACAGAAAGGACTCGTTCATCTCCCGAGTCTCCGAGTCGTTCATTCAAGTCCCGGTAGGCTGAACGCAGAAACAGAAGGATTCGTTCATTTCATGAGTCAGTCTTTGGGTCTGAGTTTTGTTCTTTTGTCACGTGACCGCTTCAGTCTCTCGCAACATCATTACACTCGTATTATTGACTGTATTGTATTATGTTTAGGAATTATTATAAAGTTATCAAAATATACCTGCAATAAACATTATCTGAAAATTAAAAAAGTTCCATTTGTTTCTGTCAGTCTATTTTTTGTGTTAAATGTCAGTGCCACTTTGTTTTTTTTATTATTATTTAAACTATTATAAACTATAAAATTATTACCTAAGATTAGAATCCACTGTAAAGTCTTAATATTTGCTTTATCAGTGATTTCCCCGGATAAGAAAAATATAAAGATACAATTTGAGGCCAGAAACGCATCACATAACTGTAAAAACAAAAAAATAAAAGAATTGCGTTTGTTTATACAGTTATGTGAAATATATGTATGTATTAACTTATTTCTGTATCTAATGCGTGACAAAAGAACGAAACTCAGACCCGAAGACTGACTCATGAAATGAACGAGTCCTTCTGTTTCTGCGTTCAGCCTACGGGACTTGAATGAACGACTCAGAGACTCGGGAGATGAACGAGTCCTTTCTGTTTCCGGACGGACGGATGTATTAGCTACAGCTACATGAGGCTGTCACGGCCCAGACCAGACCTGTTGACGGAATTAATGCTAAGCTAAATATGAAGTGACAAAGGAAAAAAACTATTTGGATTAAGAGGTGAGTTGAACTCTCTGCCTGAAGTAAGCTGCAATGAATTTATAATTTATTTTTCAAAGTTTGGCCATGAATGCATTAGCTTATAGTTATTATAGTTTTTATTCCAAAAGTACTAAATGTATTAAAAATTGTAATATGCAACATTTTAATTAGATTCTGCTGAAATGAACGAAATGAACGAAATGACTTGAAAAAAGATTCGTTCATTTTGCTGAACGAGACTTAAAGAACTGAGTCAGTAAAATTAACTGAACTTCCCATCACTATTTTATACCAGGGGCCTGAGCCAATGCCAAGGCTGTGGTGGGGTCGTGCCAGGGGCATGGGTAGAGAGCCGTTAGTCGAGCCAGTATACGTCACACCAGGAAACAATCTCAAATCGAAAAATTAAACTGCAGTAGCCACCGTTCAACCTGAGGAGGGCAGCACTTAGACGGTTTTACACCATAAAATGTTAAATTAATATACTTTATACTCAAATGTCAAAACTTTTACTCAGATCAGTAAACAGCACTAATAAGGCCCCATTCTTACAGATCATTAACTAAAAAAAGTTTGTTTAGGGTTTAGTTACTCTTTAAGGTTTTCACATAGGGTTCTCGTGGATGGAATACCAAGCCACACCAGATTTGCATCGACTGCTATAGGGCCCGCCGGCGGAAGAGGCGACCACAGCCATTGACTGGCGGTCAACAGGCCGCCATGGAGTCAGAGCCCATCTCCCAGATTTCTTCAGTTCAATCTGGAGCCCGCCCTGGCCGATTTTATGCAAACCGGCGCCGGCGTGGTGCTCCAACGTCGCACAGCAGTGTCACCAGACCTTTACCTGTCAGACCTGTTAGTCTGGTTAAAGTGACCAGTAAGATTTCAGGGAGGAGTCAGGCTTAGCTGGGGGACCATTACAGCAGACAGGTGCTATAGTGCAGTCCCAAGACCATCCCCTCAGAAAGGAGTTTGAGCTGCTGCCCTTTCATCTTTGTGTTTTTCGTTATTTCCATGTTGATGTGTACCTTTATGTTGTATGTTTTTAAGGAGCGTGATGCTGCAAGAATAATTTCCCCAAGAGGGACAATAAAGAAACTTTGAATCAGTCAAAGATTAACACTATCATTAATTCTTTAGAGGCAGAGAAGGCCTTCCACAAGGTCAACTGGACATTCCTATTCCACACACTCCATCAATCTGGCTTCAGGGACTCATTCATCCATTGGATTAAGAGCCTCTACAGCTCACCCAAAGCCACAGTCACAAGTTTTATCAGGTTTAGCGCAGGTTTTATCAGGTGTAAACCAGGTAGTTCCTGTTTTTGGCTGTTACTCTATTGCTTCCTGTTTGTCAGTAGAAATAGCCCCGCCCCCTTGTCCTCCAGGTTAAATGTTATTGGCTGTTGACTGGCCAAACTCAGTAAACATTGGTTAAGGCTTAAACCTGGTCTGAGAGAGAAAGTTGAACCAGTGTGAAACAAATGAAGCCAAAGTTCCCTGGTTTGGATTTGTTTGGTTTGATCCAAACTTACTCAACTCTGAGTTTGTTCAACTCTCTTCGTGCAACAGCCTCAGGATCCTTCCTTCAGAGGCAGCTCCAGAGTCAGGTCTGAAGTCAAGGCTAGAGTCCAACTCCACATGAGCGTCTTTTGGAACAGGCTTCAAGTGGCCGAGCTGCAGCTTCAAAAGCCCCGCCCCCTTTTTCAATCCAAATAAAATGACACTTTTAATGGAAATGTTTTCTTTCTTTAAGTTGTGTTTATTCTAAGCAGTTGTGAACAGTTGAATTAGTGACATAAACATCTGTCTTTTCTGATGAATGCAGTGTGTTGTGTTTAAGTGATTTAGAAAAGCTCAGATCATATTTGACACATTTACAGCTCAACTTTATATAGTCTCAGTAAATGGTGACGACAACCGAGTTAAAACCTCAGCAACACCAACTGAAAACTCAACTGTGTCATTTATGACACAAACAATATGACAATAGAATATTTCCATTGATAGAACAAACATACACTTGGATTTAAACTGAAAACCTCCGTCTCTAAGCACTTCCTCTCGTATTGGACTTATTTTCCAAAGACTCGTGGTGCATTGTGGGAAGGTGATGAGTTCAGCTGAAGTGCTTTTCTACATTTTGGGGACAATATAGTGGTTTTGTAAGATGTCCCACATGTCCATAAATCCCAATAATAACAGGTTCCACATGAACAGCAGCAGGAATGAGGCCGTTACTGTGGAGTGTTTTCTCATTTCACTTTATTGTCATTTCTCACAGGATTTCAACCCAAATCACATTTATCTCTGTCATATTTCAAATCCACCTTTATATTAATGAAGTGTACAGAAGCACTTGTCGAGACAAATGCTGTGATTGATCCTTCTCTACAAACACAATGAGACCAACATGAGATTGATGTCATCAGTTTGTTTCTGTGTGGGATCTGTCTCTGTCAAAGAAACTGGAAAAGAACTGTTCCTCTGTTTTATCCAATCAGACCAGCTCAAAGTAAAAATACAAAGTCCATCTCTGATCATTGAAGTGTGTTTGGAGTCTTTTCTAATCTTTTCTAACATGTGTGAGTGTGTGAGGTCAGGTAGACTGGACTATCTGATCAGCAGTGAGGATGTTTCTCTACAAGAGGACACTCTCAGTCCCACAGAGTTAACAACGACACTGAGGAGTCAACAGACCAGAGTCTAAACCCAGGAAACAGAGTCTGAGTGAATGTGGTGTTGAAGGTGTGGAGGTGGGTCAGTTGGTCAGAGGAGACTGTGTAGAAGGACAGAGAGCCAGCAGGACAGTCCACATACACTGCTACTGTCCCAGAAGAGGACGAGGAGTGAGGGAGGGGGGTGTAGTTATAATTATGATAAACATAGTAACCATCTTTAGAGCACTCCAGACTCCAGGACTGATCGTTGTTTCCAAACCCACAGTCACCACTGCCTCCTTTCCTTCTGATTCCTCTGTAAGACACTGATATAAAAACCCATCCGCTCCACTGGACCTCCCAGTAACAGCGACCAGTCAGACCAGTCGAACACAGCAGCTGAGACCAGAAGTCAAATCTGTCCTGATGATCTGGATATGGCTGCTCCTCTTCCACATGTGTCACCTTCTTGTTGTTGTCAGACAGTTTGAGGCGTCTGTGAGCTGTGTTTGGATCCAGTGTGAGTTCACAGAAATCTGATGGAGAGAAGACACAATACAGCTGCAGTTAGTCCTCTGTCCTCTCTGAACACATGAGATTAACACAAATGTACAAGATTCACAACACAACTACAAGATTCTGTTTGATGGAAAAGTCATATTAGAAGAAACACTTGTGTTTGGAGGAGCTTTAAACTCTTCTTCTACTGTTTATTGCTGTAGGACATAAAGCAGCTCCTAAAGCTCCAGCCTCTGACGTCACTACACAGGAGTTTATTCACTTCTCTGTGCTTCATGGAAATGTACATCAGTCACATTTCTTTGACACATTGACTCAATAGTTGTTCTATTCTCTGGAAACACAGGAACAAAGTTGGTTGAAGCTGCAGCAGTCGTTCTGATGGTGCTTGGTGCAGACAGTGGCTGAGAGCATGTGGCTCTGTGTTGCAGGAGATTGTTCACAGCTGCTGTCATTTTGCCAGTGTTTGTGTGATATCTGCTGTTGTTCTAGTGATGAGGAGGACTGACAGCAGAGGCACAGCTCAGAGGAGAACAGCTTATTGTCTCCAGAAGAATCCTTCACATGACTCTTCCTACATGTTTGATCGAAAAGGTTAGTGCAGTTAAACAGCTCCAAACTGGACTCTTCAGGAGCTCCTTTAATAAGAACTCTAGAGTCAGTTTTGACACCTGTGGACTACACAGTAAAAGGTCACTGCTGTCCAAGGCTCAGGAAAGAGTTAAGGCACAATCACACATCAATGAGCTCCATGACACAGGTTTTATACAGGCCTTCTCCTTCCCATAATGCCTTGTTTCTCAGAATAAACTAAGCAGCAGCATCGTCCTGGCTCTTTTCTATGTGTCTGATAGATTTAACACTAAGGACCTATGGCTTACTCTCAAAAGCCACCAGACAATAAGCATCCTTACAGCTTCTCAAACAAAGTGAAAGTATGGCTCACACAGCCATGAGCTTCAGAACAGTGTTGATTATGACACTGATTATTAATAGATGCATTGAAAACAGAGTTGATTCCATTTAAAGAGCTGTTGTCTGGCTCAGATCTAAATATTCATCTGTTCTGAGGCAAATACATACATCTCTGTGAGACAGTCTTTATCACAAATGTTTCAATCAGATCTGGTTCTGACTAAAACCTCAAACAGACACATTCACTTTTATTGTGACGTGTGTAAAACGTGTCTTTATTTGATTTCTCTCATTTTGTCCAACAGCGCTGTGCTCTGGTATCGATAAGTCACTGACACAGCTTTAATCCAACACATTTTCTAAGGTGTGTTCCTGCTGCATTGAGGCTTGTGTTCAGGTCTAAAGACACACTGGGGTGAGTGTGGAGAGGAGCAGCCCTAACTCTGCTACAGACACACTCTCATACAGCTCCAGCTTATACAGGTGTCTGCAGGCCTCTATGAGTCTGAGAGGCTGTCCACACAGAGATGCGAATCACTGTATCCATATACATTTTGTATCATTTTCTCCACACGGATCCGGCGTTTTGGGAGACTGAATCCATTTTGAAACAGGGTTCTAAAGTGGATAAATCTTTGACAACACCTTGCAACACCCTTGCGTGTCGTGTGTACAGCCAATCCGTATATTTTGTAACGATGTCATCGCATCATGTGTCGGTGTCTGCGTGCAACAACAATAATGGCGGACTCAGATTGAGTTTGCTGCAGAAGCTACTAAGCCTACTAGCTTTATTACAGCAAAATCTATTGCTTCTATGCAGTTGTGGTGAGCAACAAGTGATAATGGACAACACCATGCCACATGCTCTTAGATCCACTGAGAACCAGGAGAGCAACCTGGAAAATGAATGGAGAGAGAATTTCCATGTCCAAAGCACTCAGAACTCAGTCCGTATATTGAAGAGCAAACAACAAACATGAGCACCAATTACTACCCTCAAAATAAATGACTGCAACAATTTGAGAACTTGTTTTTATTAGAAAATAAATATTTAGGTCTTAAATCTTCTTCTGCAGCGCATGAGTTATCGTGCTCAAAGTCTTCTTCTCCTGTATAGTGTATATCTCTGGCAGAATTACAAATACTGGTCTGGCATATATACTACATCGTTTTCAGCGGTGTCAGTGGTTTTGTGTACGCAGATATTTTCTTGAGACGACGCCGTCTCAAGATCGGATAGGGGATGCTTTGGCTTCATGTGGACATAGCCTGAGTCACACTAACTCTGCAACAAACTACTGCTGCATCACTTTTACAACCATCACTGTCTCAGAGTCACACACACACTTTTCAGGCCAATGTGGGAAAGAAATGACTTTTGTCCCTGAATTTGTGTCTGGCTCAGAGTTTGGACAGAGACAGATCCATTGTAAGTCCAGTAAGTCCAGTAATGAATAGGGTTTGTCTGAGTGAACAAAAGGTCAGGCTCAGTGACACATCAATGACAGCATTTACAATCATTATTTCTCAGAGAAAAAACTCACTTTACATCAAGTGGAAGAGAAGAAACATCTGCAGTTTGTACAAAAAGACAAACTGAGCTTCTCCAATATTTCTGAAGTTTTGAAATCTTTCTGTGAGTTTAGAGCAAAGCCTGTGGTTCAGAGATGTCTTGGTCTAAATCAATGAGACTGTCACACTTACACTTCCTGAGACCTGGTCTGATCCAGTGGACTCCAGCAGGATCCAGTCTGAAGGAAAACAGAGACATTACATCAGTCTGATCCACACAAGCTTTTCTTTTCAATCTCATTGTTCCTCCTGAAGCACTCTTGAGCCTCATTTATCAAACATGTGTTCTCTGACATTTATCAATCTGAACTTCAGCACAAGTTCACTCATCACATGCAGCTCTGAGCTCCAGTCAATTTTACACAGTTTTACAGGATTTTACACTAAACTCTAATTAAACTTCAACAATTCACTTTAGAAAGTATTTAGGATATACTTAGATTTTTGGTTCAGAAATGATTTTACTGTTTTGAGAAAAAGGCTGCCACACATTTCTTCAAAAGAAAAGAAACAAAAGACAGTTTTGTAAAAACTCAGAACAGTGTGTATTTCATTGTTTCTGGGTCGGCTTTAGTTTTTCACTTCATTGTTTAACTTGGTCCAAGGAACTTTAAAAACAAAGTTATCTCGTTAAATGCTGCTAAATCACTAGGATTGATGAAAAATGAGCCAGTGTTTATGGACTTTAGTTTTGTTAAATACAGGTGTGTATTATTAAGTTATGTCTGTAACATATTTATATTTTTGTGCTGCTGATTATTCATTATTACTTTGATTAACATGAGACCATTACACTTAAATACTTCAGTAGTTACTGACATTAAACTCGTCTTTTCGTTTATTTAAAGGATATTTTTCTGATCATATTGTGCCATTATTTGTCCACAGTTCTCTGATAATACTCTACAGATCCAGGACCAGGTTCTTTCTGTGCTTTCAGCAGTTTTCCTTTAAAACATCAAAAAACAAAACTTTATTCTTCCAAAAGGGATTTAGAAATATCACAGTTCAGATTTAGAGTTAGTTATTGGAGGATTTAAAAGAACTCTGACATAATTATGCTTGTGTTTTTCTCTGATATTGTGCAGTTCTTGTAAAAAACATGAAAAGTCCAAGTGCAGCAGTCTGTGACTATTCCAGTGTTGAAAGAGTGTGAAATGATAGAAGAGCATGTGTGATGTATGAGACTGAGGCTCTGATTGGTCAGTGAGTGTCTCTTCCTCAAACTGCAGCAGCTGCTGAGCTTTTAAACACACACATAGGTTTTATTTCACAAACAGGACTTCAGCCTCTGTCAGCCTCTGTGTCAAATCAAACATTCTTTAGACATAATAAGGAACAAGAGTTAAAAACATGTTTGTCTTCATTAGCCTCATGATGTTGGAGTTTCCATCAGACAAACATGTTTCCTCTAACCTTGTGTCACACATGGATTGAACACAGTAGTGTTAAATGTGTACACTACAGTGCACTGGGATGAATGCATCTGCACAAACAGCAGCTCAACTCAAGAACATCTTAAAGAAGGAGTTATTTATAAAACTTAAAACAACAAACTCCCAAAAAACATCTAAAAAATGTTCTCCAATAAAGAAGGAGGTAGAATTTAAGAGGAGAACATAATTTAAAGGTACAGTGTGTTGGTGCTACACTAAAGAAACGGTGTGTTAGCAGAAATACTCTGATACTATGGACTGGACTGGACAGTAATATGAAGAGTGTGGCAACTTTACAACAATTTAAAACTATATAAAAAGAGTATTATAGTAGTCATAGGTATTCTGGGATGTCTTTTAGGATTGTAGATGTAGTAAAGAATGTTAATAATAGATTAAATTAATTGATTGACACAATAATATCTGTTTTGTTTTTTTCTGTTCTGTTTAGTGAATGGAACTTATTATAATTGTTTTAATGTTTTGTTTCGATGTAGAGCACTTTTATTTAAATGTTAGAAGAGTTAGTCACAATAAGTCTTGACTTCAGCCTAAAACCCTTTTGGTCAATGTTTTATATTTAATGAAAGTGTTCTGTTCTTTTGTTTATTTTATGACCAATAAAAACTGAAAAAGGCTGCATTTTTTCTTTTAGAATATTCCAACCAGTTTTAAAGCAGCTTTGTTGAAAGGCTCTTTTTTGTCCCAAACTGATGAAAGAGGTATTTTGACAACATTAACTGTTTTGGGATCAGTGTGTTTGTCTCAGAAATCAAGAGACTTCACAGTCTTCTGCATGTGTAGATAATCCAAGTTTACATTATTATTATTTATTATTATTATTATTATTATTAGGCCCGAGCCGGTGATGACCGGGAGGGCCTATTGTTTTTGCTCGGATTTTTTTTTTTTTTATTTTTCTTCCGACCCAATGATCCTAAATTTGACCCAGTGAACATGCACGAAAAGTCATTTTTATTGGTCCCAGACTTCAAGCTCGGCGAAAAATTTATGTATTTGAAGTCACTAAAAAAATACAAAAATGACTCAGTGGCGACCCCTACAAAATCAAAATACATTGGGCCTATGGAAAGTGAAAGTAACTTTTTTCCAACGTAGAAAAATGAAACTTGGTATATCCATAGGACACCTCAGGGCAAACAGAAAAGTCAATGACAGTCACACCCTAAACTTAACAGGAAGTCCGCCATGTGGGGTGAAACGCGGCCACTAAAATCGCACTTTGCGCAGAAAGATGCAAATCATTGTGTTTTAATCTAAATGGCCCCAAATTTGGTGAGTATCATCTAGACACGTGTGCCAACCAAAGTTGTAACTTTGTTGTTGATATCTTATCGGGTATGGGTGTGGCAAGCCTGTAACGAGGTGGCCATTTTTGTGAAAATAAACGCGTCTCTTAACTCTCAAACGCCTTCTCAGATCGAGTTGGACCCAAAAGGCGTTTGTGCACATTCATGACCTGAACAAAAAATATGTAAATAAAAGGGTTATCTTTAGAAATGGCTCTCAGCGCCCCTACAAACTTATAATGGGACCCAAGAATTTAGTTTGTTATAGAGAAATAAAATTTGGTACACACATCTCTTATGTCATGACGAGCATAAAAGCCAATGACAACCACCCCTATCTATAAATGTGTTGCCATAGCAACGTCCCAAAAATGTGAAAAAGTCAATGGGAAGTGAAATTTTTAGTTTGTTGTAGGCAAATAAAACTTGGTACACACATCCACCATGGGCTTATGAAAAAAAGCCAATGGGGACCACACCTTATCACACACAGGAAGGCGGCCATTTTGAATTGAAAATGTGAACCGACTTAAAATACACCTCTTTTTTAAAAGTACACAGAAAAAGCTGCTTCATTCCACAGACACCAAACTTGGGCAAAATGAGCTAAACACATGTATGTAAAAGAGACAAGTGTTTTTCTAGACTTTTTTGCTCGAGTTATATTTTTTTTTATTATAATTCGGTATATATTTTTTTATTATAATTTTTCTGCAAAATGATCCTCAATTTGACCCTGTAAACGAACAACTAAAAGTCATTTTTATTGGTCCCAGCCTTCAAGCCCGGCAAAAGATTTATGTATTTGAAGTCCCCGAAAAAAAAAATACGAAAAATGACTCAGTGGCGGCCCCTAGAAAAGTCAAAATACATTGAGCCAATGGAAAGTGAAAGTAACTTTTTTCCAACGTAGAAAAATGAAACTTGGTACATCCATAGGACACCTCAGGGCAAACAGAAAAGTTTATTACAGCCATATCGTAATTTCAACAGGAAATCTACTATGTTGGGTGGAATGCGTGACTCACCTAAATCGCACCCCTTGTGCTAAAGGCTTTTCATCTAAACAGCTCCAAATTTGGTGAGTTTCATCTAGACACGTGTGCCAAAAAAGTTATCAATTTGTTTTTTGATACATTTGTGGCTGTGGTTGTAATGAGTCTGTGAAGAGGCAGCCATTTCTTTGGGAAATAAATGCCATTTCCCAATTGCCAGGATCCTTCCTTTGGAGGAGGCCCTCCAGAGCCAAGACTAGAGTCTTAGAAAACTCCTCAGAATCCTTTGGAACTTGTAACCTTGTACTTTTAGACAAGTAATATTTACATTTTGCCTTTTAAACAGGGGGTGCAGCGATTCCTGAGTCATCTCAAATCTCCAGCCAGTACTTTGTTTTTCTCGCCTTAGCCCAGGCATAATCTATTATTTTCAAAGGTTCAGACAGCTCCCAGGAAAACCAGGGATTGTGGAGCCCTTTAACTCTAAATTACAAGGTGGTGTAGCAGGCCCCAGCAGTAGCACAGGCCCGGTTATTTGACATTACCGTGAAGTTTACGCTTTAAAGTACGAAATGCAATCCTCCGAGTGCATGTGTCCTCGCGGTCTCAAGGGAGGCGAGGGCCTTTATCGCCGCTTGCGGCTTTAATTTTTTATTATAATTTTTCTGCAAAATTATCCTCAATTTGACCCAGTAAACGTGCAACTAAAAGTCATTTTTATTGGTCCCAGACTTCAAGCTCGGCGAAAAATTTATGTATTTGAAGTCGCCGAAAAAAAAATATGAAAAATGACTCAGTGGCGACCCCTACAAAAGTCAAAATACATTGGGCCTATGGAAAGTGAAAGTAACTTTTTCCAACGTAGAAAAATGAAACTTGGTACATCCATAGGACACCTCAGGGCGAACAGAAAAATGTATTACAGCCATATCGTAAACTCAACAGGAAATCTACTATGTTGGGTGTATGCGTGACCACCTAAATTGCACCCCTTGTGTCTAAAGGCTTTTCATCTAAACAGCTCCAAATTTGGTGAGTATCATCTAGACACGTGTGCAAAAAAAAGTTATCAATTTGTTTTTTGATAGATTTGTGGCTGTGGTCGTAATGAGTCTGTGAAGAGGCAACTATTGGGAAATAAATGCCATTTCCCAATTGCCAGGATCCTTCTCAACAGAAAATGTTGGGTGGAATACATGACCACCTAAATCGTACACTTTGTGCTAAAGGGTTTTCATCTAAACAGCTCCAAATTTGCTTTAAAGCACGACATGCAATCCTCCGAATATATGTGTCCTCGCTGTCTCAAGGAGGCGAGGGCCTTTATCGCCGCTATGAATTAGGCCCGAGCCGGTGATGACCGGGAGGGCCTATTGTTTTTGCTCGGATTTTTTTTTTTTTTTTTTTATTTTTTTATTTTTTTATTATTAGGCCCGAGCCGGTGATGGCCGGGAGGGCCTATTGTTTTTGCTCGGATTTTTTTTTTTTTTTATCTTTCTTCTTGTCGACCTATGATCCTAAATTTGACCCAGTGAACATGCACTAAAAGTCATTATATTGGTCCCAGACTTCAAGCTCAGCGAAAAATTTATGTATTTGAAGTCGCCGAAAAAAAAATACGAAAAATGACTCAGTGGCGACCCCTACAAAATCAAAATACATTGGGCCTATGGAAAGTGAAAGTAACTTTTTTCCAACGTAGAAAAATGAAACTTGGTATATCCATAGGACACCTCAGGGCAAACAGAAAAGTCAATGACAGTCACACCCTAAACTTAACAGGAAGTCCGCCATGTGGGGTGAAACGCGCGGCCACTAAAATCGCACCCTTGCAGAAAGATGCAAATCATTGTGTTTTAATCTAAATAGCCCCAAATTTGGTGAGTATCATCTAGACACGTGTGCCAACCAAAGTTGTGACTTTGTTGTTGATATCTTATCGGGTATGGGTGTGGCAAGCCTGTAACGAGGTGGCCATTTTTGTGAAAATAAAACGTCTCTTAACTCTCAAACGGCTTCTCGGATCGAGTTGGACCCAAAAAGGCGTTTGTGCACATTCATGACCTGAACACAAAAATATGTAAATAAAAGGGTTATCTTTAGAAATGGCTCTCCAGCGCCCCCTACAAACTTATAATGGGACCCAAGAATTTAGTTTGTCATAGAAACATGAAATTTGGTACACACATCTGTTATGTCATGACGAGCATAAAAGCCAATGACAACCAACCCCTATCTATAAATGTATTGCCATAGCAACGTTCCAAATATGTGGAAAAAGTCAATGGGAAGTGAAAATTTTAGTTTGTCGTAGGCAAATGAAACTTGGTACACACATCCACCATGGGCTTATGAACAAAAAAGCCAATGGGGACATCCTATCACACACGGGAAGGCGGCCATTTTGAATTGAAAATGTGAACCGACTTAAAATACACCTCTTTTTTAAAAGAACTCAGAAAATAGCTGCTTCATTCCACAGACACCAAACTTGGGCAAAATGAGCTAAACACATGTATGTAAAATAGACAAGAGTTTTTCTAGACTTTTTTGCTCGAGTTATATTTTATTTTATTATAATTTGGTATATTTTTTTTATTATAATTTTTCTGCAAAATGATCCTCAATTTGACCCAGTAAATGCAACTAAAAGTCATTTTTATTGGTCCCAGACTTCAAGCTCGGAAAAATTTATGTATTTGAAGTCGCCAAAAAAAAAAATATGAAAAATGACTCAGTGGCGAATACAAAAGTCAAAATACATTGGGCCTATGGAAAGTGAAAGTAACTTTTTCCAACGTAGAAAAATGAAACTTGGTACATCCATAGGACACCTCAGGGCGAACAGAAAAATGTATTACAGCCATATCGTAAACTCAACAGGAAATCTACTATGTTGGGTGTATGCGTGACCACCTAAATTGCACCCCTTGTGTCTAAAGGCTTTTCATCTAAACAGCTCCAAATTTGGTGAGTATCATCTAGACACGTGTGCCAAAAAAATTATCAATTTGTTTTTTGATAGATTTGTGGCTGTGGTCAATGAGTCTGTGAAGAGGCAGCCATTTTTTGGGAAATAAATGCCATTTCCCAATTGCCAGGATCTTTCCTTTAGAGGAGGCCCCTCCAGAGCCAAGGCTAGAGTCTTAGAAAACTCCTCAGAATCATTTGGAACTTGTAACCTTGTACTTTTAGACAGGTTATATTTACATTTGTCTTTTTAAACAGGGGGGTGCAGCGATTCCTGAGTCATCTCAAATCTCCAGCCAGTACTTTGTTTTTCTCGCCTTAGCCCAAGCATAATCTATTATTTCCAAAGGTTCAGACAGCTCCCAGGAAAACCAGGGATTGTGGAGACCTTTAACTCTAAAGTTAGGTTACAAGGTGGTGTAGCAGGCCCAAGCAGTAGCACAGGCCCGGTTATTTGACATTACCGTGAAGTTTACGCTTTAAAGCACGAAATGAAATCCTCCGAGTGCATGTGTCCCAGCGGTCTCAAGGAGGCGAGGGCCTTTATCGCCGCTATGCTTTAATTATTAGGCCCGAGCCGGTGATGGCCGGGAGGGCCTATTGTTTTTGCTCGGATTTTTTTTTATCTTTCTTTTCCACCTATGATCCTAAATTTGACCCAGTGAACATGCACGAAAAGTCATTTTTATTGGTCCCAGCCTTCAAGCCCAGCGAAAAATTTATGTATTTGAAGTCGCCGAAAAAAAAATACGAAAAATGACTCAGTGGCGACCCCTACAAAATCAAAATACATTGGGCCTATGGAAAGTGAAAGTAACTTTTTCCAACGTAGAAAAATGAAACTTGGTATATCCATAGGACACCTCAGGGCAAACAGAAAAGTCAATGACAGTCACACCCTAAACTCAACAGGAAGTCCGCCATGTGGGGTGAAACGCGGCCACTAAAATCGCACTTGCGCAGAAAGATGCAAATCATTGTGTTTTAATCTAAATGGCCCCAAATTTGGTGAGTATCATCTAGACACGTGTGCCAACCAAAGTTGTGACTTTGTTGTTGATATCTTATCGGGTATGGGTGTGGCAAGCCTGTAACGAGGTGGCCATTTTTGTGAAAATAAAACGCCTCTTAACTCTCAAACGCCTTCTCGGATCGAGTTGGACCCAAAAAGCCGTTTGTGCACATTCATGACCTGAACACAAAAATATGTAAATAAAAGGGTTATCTTTAGAAATGGCTCTCCAGCGCCCCTACAAACTTATAATGGGACCCAAGAATTTAGTTTGTCATAGAGACATAAAATTTGGTACACACATCTCTTATGTCATGACGAGCATAAAAGCCAATGACAACCACCCCCTATCTATAAATGTGTTGCCATAGCAACGTCCCAAAAAATGTGAAAAAAGTCAATGGGAAGTGAAATTTTTAGTTTGTTGTAGGCAAATAAAACTTGGTACACACATCCACCATGGGCTTATGAACAAAAAGCCAATGGGGACCACACCCTATGACACACAGGAAGGCGGTTATTTAGAATTGAAAATGTGAACCGACTTAAAATACACTCTTTTTAAAAGTACACAGAAAAAGCTGCTTCATTCCACAGACACCAAACTTGGGCAAAATGAGCTAAACACATGTATGTAAATGAGACAAGTGTTTTTCTAGACTTTTTTGCTCGAGTTATATTTTTTTTATTATAATTTGGTATATTTTTTTATTATAATTTTTCTGCAAAATGATCCTCAATTTAACCCAGTAAACAAACAACTAAAAGTCATTTTTATTGGTCCCAGACTTCAAGCTCGGCAAAAATGTATGTATTTGAAGTCCCCGAAAAAAATACGAAAAATGACTCAGTGGCGACCCTACAAAATCAAAATACATTGGGCCTATGGAAAGTGAAAGTAACTTTTTCCAACGTAGAAAATGAAACTTGGTATATCCATAGGACACCTCAGGGCAAACAGAAAAGTCAATGACAGTCACACCCTAAACTCAACAGGAAGTCCGCCATGTGGGGTGAAACGCGCTGCCACTAAAATCGCACTTTGCGCAGAAAGATGCAAATCATTGTGTTTTAATCTAAATGGCCCCAAATTTGGTGAGTATCATCTAGACACGTGTGCCAACCAAAGTTGTGACTTTGTTGTTGATATCTTATCGGGTATGGGTGTGGCAAGCCTGTAACGAGGTGGCCATTTTTGTGAAAATAAAACGTCCTTTAACTCTCAAACGCCTTCTCGGATCGAGTTGGACCCAAAAAGCCGTTTGTGCACATTCATGACCTGAACACAAAAATATGTAAATAAAAGGGTTATCTTTAGAAATGGCTCTCCAGCGCCCCTACAAACTTATAATGGGACCCAAGAATTTAGTTTGTCATAGAGACATAAAATTTGGTACACACATCTCTTATGTCATGACGAGCATAAAAGCCAATGACAACCACCCCTATCTATAAATGTGTTGCCATAGCAACGTCCCAAAAATGTGAAAAAGTCAATGGGAAGTGAAATTTTTAGTTTGTTGTAGGCAAATAAAACTTGGTACACACATCCACCATGGGCTTATGAACAAAAAGCCAATGGGGACCACACCCTATGACACACAGGAAGGCGGTTATTTAGAATTGAAAATGTGAACCGACTTAAAATACACCTCTTTTTAAAAGTACACAGAAAATAGCTGCTTCATTCCACAGACACCAAACTTGGGCAAAATGAGCTAAACACATGTATGTAAATGAGACAAGTGTTTTTCTAGACTTTTTGCTCGAGTTATATTTTTTTTATTATAATTTGGTATATATTTTTATTATAATTTTTCTGCAAAATGATCCTCAATTTAACCCAGTAAACAAACAACTAAAAGTCATTTTTATTGGTCCCAGACTTCAAGCTCGGCAAAAATGTATGTATTTGAAGTCCAAAAAAAATACGAAAAATGACTCAGTGGCGACCCCTACAAAATCAAAATACATTGGGCCTATGGAAAGTGAAAGTAACTTTTTCCAACGTAGAAAAATGAAACTTGGTATATCCATAGGACACCTCAGGGCAAACAGAAAAGTCAATGACAGTCACACCCTAAACTCAACAGGAAGTCCGCCATGTGGGGTGAAACGCGCGACCACTAAAATCGCACTTGCGCAGAAAGATGCAAATCATTGTGTTTTAATCTAAATGGCCCCAAATTTGGTGAGTATCATCTAGACACGTGCCAACCAAAGTTGTGACTTTGTTGTTGATATCTTATCGGGTATGGGTGTGGCAAGCCTGTAACGAGGTGGCCATTTTTGTGAAAATAAAACGCTCTTAATCTCAAACGCCTTCTCGGATCGAGTTGGACCCAAAAAGGCGTTTGTGCACATTCATGACCTGAACACAAAAATATGTAAATAAAAGGGTTATCTTTAGAAATGGCTCTCCAGCGCCCCTACAAACTTATAATGGACCCAAGAATTTAGTTTGTCATAGAGACATAAAATTTTGTACACACATCTCTTATGTCATGACGAGCATAAAAGCCAATGACAACCACCCCTATCTATAAATGTGTTGCCATAGCAACGTCCCAAAAATGTGAAAAAGTCAATGGGAAGTGAAATTTTTAGTTTGTTGTAGGCAAATAAAACTTGGTACACACATCCACCATGGGCTTATGAACAAAAGCCAATGGGGACCACACCCTATCACACACAGGAAGGCGGCCATTTTGAATTGAAAATGTGAACCGACTTAAAATACACCTCTTTTTAAAAGTACACAGAAAAAGCTGCTTCATTCCACAGACACCAAACTTGGGCAAAATGAGCTAAACACATGTATGTAAAAGAGACAAGTGTTTTTCTAGACTTTTTGCTCGAGTTATATTTTTTTATTATAATTCGGTATATATTTTTTATTATAATTTTTCTGCAAAATGATCCTCAATTTGACCCAGTAAACGGCAACTAAAAGTCATTTTTATTGGTCCCAGACTTCAAGCTCGGCGAAAAATTTATGTATTTGAAGTCAAAAAAAATATGAAAAATGACTCAGTGGCGACCCTACAAAAGTCAAAATACATTGGGCCTATGGAAAGTGAAAGTAACTTTTTCCAACGTAGAAAAATGAAACTTGGTACATCCATAGGACACCTCAGGGCGAACAGAAAAATGTATTACAGCCATATCGTAAACTCAACAGGAAATCTACTATGTTGGGTGTATGCGTGACCACCTAAATTGCACCTTGTGTCTAAAGGCTTTTCATCTAAACAGCTCCAAATTTGGTGAGTATCATCTAGACACGTGTGCAAAAAAGTTATCAATTTGTTTTTGATAGATTTGTGGCTGTGGTCGTAATGAGTCTGTGAAGAGGCAACTATTGGGAAATAAATGCCATTTCCCAATTGCCAGGATCCTTCTCAACAGAAAATGTTGGGTGGAATACATGACCACCTAAATCGTACACTTTGTGCTAAAGGGTTTTCATCTAAACAGCTCCAAATTTGCTTTAAAGCACGACATGCAATCCTCCGAATATATGTGTCCCCGCGGTCTCAAGGGAGGCGAGGGCCTTTATCGCCGCTTGCGGCTTTAATTATTATTATTATTATTAGGCCCGAGCCGGTGATGGCCGGGAGGGCCTATTGTTTTTGCTCGGATTTTTATTTTTTATTTTTTTTTTTAATCTTTCTTGTCGACCTATGATCCTAAATTTGACCCAGTGAACATGCACGAAAAGTCATTATATTGGTCCCAGACTTCAAGCTCGGCGAAAAATTTATCTCAAACGCCTTCTCGGATCGAGTTGGATCCAAAAAGGCGTTTGTGCACATTCATGACCTGAACAAAAAATATGTAAATAAAAGGGTTATCTTTAGAAATGGCTCTCCAGCGCCCCTACAAACTTATAATGGACCCAAGAATTTAGTTTGTCATAGAGACATAAAATTTTGTACACACATCTCTTATGTCATGACGAGCATAAAAGCCAATGACAACCACCCCTATCTATAAATGTGTTGCCATAGCAACGTCCCAAAAATGTGAAAAAGTCAATGGGAAGTGAAATTTTTAGTTTGTTGTAGGCAAATAAAACTTGGTACACACATCCACCATGGGCTTATGAACAAAAAGACAATGGGGACCACACCCTATCACACACAGGAAGGCGGCCATTTTGAATTGAAAATGTGAACCGACTTAAAATACACCTCTTTTTAAAAGTACACAGAAAAAGCTGCTTCATTCCACAGACACCAAACTTGGGCAAAATGAGCTAAACACATGTATGTAAATGAGACAAGTGTTTTTCTAGACTTTTTGCTCGAGTTATATTTTTTTTTATTATAATTCAGTATATTTTTTTTATTATAATTTTTGTGCAAAATGATCCTCAATTTAACCCAGTAAACGAACAACTAAAAGTCATTTTTATTGGTCCCAGACTTCAAGCCCGCAAAAATGTATGTATTTGAAGTCAAAAAAAAAAATACGAAAATGACTCAGTGGCGGCCCCTAGAAAAGTCAAAATACATTGGGCCTATGGAAAGTGAAAGTAACTTTTTTCCAACGTAGAAAAATGAAACTTGGCATATCCATAGGACACCTCAGGGCAAACAGAAAAGTCAATGACACACCCTAAACTTAACAGGAAGTCCGCCATGTGGGGTGAAACGCGCGCCACTAAAATCGCACTTCTTGCAGAAAGATGCAAATCATTGTGTTTTAATCTAAATGGCCCCAAATTTGGTGAGTATCATCTAGACACAAAGCCAACCAAAGTTGTGACTTTGTTGTTGATATCTTATCGGGTATGGGTGTGGCAAGCCTGTAACGAGGTGGCCATTTTTGTGAAAATAAAACGCTCTTAATCCTCAAACGCCTTCTCGGATCGAGTTGGACCCAAAAAGGCGTTTGTGCACATTCATGACCTGAACAAAAATATGTAAATAAAAGGGTTATCTTTAGAAATGGCTCTCCAGCGCCCCTACAAACTTATAATGGACCCAAGAATTTAGTTTGTCATAGAGACATAAAATTTTGTACACACATCTCTTATGTCATGACGAGCATAAAAGCCAATGACAACCACCCCCTATCTATAAATGTGTTGCCATAGCAACGCCCCAAAAATGTGAAAAAGTCAATGGGAAGTGAAATTTTTAGTTTGTTGTAGGCAAATAAAACTTGGTACACACATCCACCATGGGCTTATGAACAAAAATGACAATGGGGACCACACCCTATCACACACAGGAAGGCGGCCATTTTGAATTGAAAATGTGAACCGACTTAAAATACACCTCTTTTTAAAAGTACACAGAAAAAGCTGCTTCATTCCACAGACACCAAACTTGGGCAAAATGAGCTAAACACATGTATGTAAATGAGACAAGTGTTTTTCTAGACTTTTTTGCTCGAGTTATATTTTTTTTTATTATAATTCAGTATATTTTTTTTATTATAATTTTTGTGCAAAATGATCCTCAATTTAACCCAGTAAACGAACAACTAAAAGTCATTTTTATTGGTCCCAGACTTCAAGCCCGGCAAAAATGTATGTATTTGAAGTCCCGAAAAAAAAATACGAAAAATGACTCAGTGGCCCTAGAAAAGTCAAAATACATTGGGCCTATGGAAAGTGAAAGTAACTTTTTCCAACGTAGAAAAATGAAACTTGGCATATCCATAGGACACCTCAGGGCAAACAGAAAAGTCAATGACAGTCACACCCTAAACTTAACAGGAAGTCCGCCATGGGGTGAAACGCGCGCCACTAAAATCGCACTTTGCGCAGAAAGATGCAAATCATTGTGTTTTAATCTAAATGGCCCCAAATTTGGTGAGTATCATCTAGACACGTGTGCCAACCAAAGTTGTGACTTTGTTGTTGATATCTTATCGGGTATGGGTGTGGCAAGCCTGTAACGAGGTGGCCATTTTGTGAAAATAAAACGTCTCTTAACTCTCAAACGCCTTCTCGGATCGAGTTGGACCCAAAAAGGCGTTTGTGCACATTCATGACCTGAACAAAAAAATATGTAAATAAAAGGGTTATCTTTAGAAATGGCTCTCCAGCGCCCCCTACAAACTTATAATGGACCCAAGAATTTAGTTTGTCATAGAGACATAAAATTTTGTACACACATCTCTTATGTCATGACGAGCATAAAAGCCAATGACAACCACCCCTATCTATAAATGTGTTGCCATACAACGTCCCAAAAATGTGAAAAAAGTCAATGGGAAGTGAAATTTTTAGTTTGTTGTAGGCAAATAAAACTTGGTACACACATCCACCATGGGCTTATGAACAAAAATGACAATGGGGACCACACCCTATCACACACAGGAAGGCGGCCATTTTGAATTGAAAATGTGAACCGACTTAAAATACACCTCTTTTTTAAAAGTACACAGAAAAAGCTGCTTCATTCCACAGACACCAAACTTGGGCAAAATGAGCTAAACACATGTATGTAAAAGAGACAAGTGTTTTTCTAGACTTTTTTGCTCGAGTTATATTTTTTTTTATTATAATTCGGTATATATTTTTTTATTATAATTTTTCTGCAAAATGATCCTCAATTTAACCCAGTAAACGTGCAACTAAAAGTCATTTTTATTGGTCCCAGACTTCAAGCTCGGCGAAAAATTTATGTATTTGAAGTCAAAAAAAATATGAAAAATGACTCAGTGGCGATTCTACAAAAGTCAAAATACATTGGGCCTATGGAAAGTGAAAGTAACTTTTTCCAACGTAGAAAAATGAAACTTGGTACATCCATAGGACACCTCAGGGCGAACAGAAAAATGTATTACAGCCATATCGTAAACTCAACAGGAACCCAACTATGTTGGGTGTATGCGTGACCACCTAAATTGCACCCCTTGTGTCTAAAGGCTTTTCATCTAAACAGCTCCAAATTTGGTGAGTATCATCTAGACACGTGTGCAAAAAAAAGTTATCAATTTGTTTTTTGATAGATTTGTGGCTGTGGTCGTAATGAGTCTGTGAAGAGGCAACTATTGGGAAATAAATGCCATTTCCCAATTGCCAGGATCCTTCTCAACAGAAAATGTTGGGTGGAATACATGGCCACCTAAATCGTACACTTTGTGCTAAAGGGTTTTCATCTAAACAGCTCCAAATTTGCTTTAAAGCACGACATGCAATCCTCCGAATATATGTGTCCCCGCGGTCTCAAGGGAGGCGAGGGCCTTTATCGCCGCTTGCGGCTTTAATTATTATTATTATTATTATTATTATTATTATTGACCACATTATCCATATCACAAACAATCTATTAAACTGCATCAAATTTAACTTCAGCAGTAACATTTAACATCCAACATAGAGTATATGGTGACACTTGTTTATTGTTCACAGCCTTTGTGTTCTCATCAGATCACATCCTTCTGTTGCTCACAGGTCTAAGCTAACACCTGTCCTCAGTCTCACCTGGTTCTGTCTCTGTCTCTTAGATCACCTGCTCACTCTGCTCTCTTCTTTCTCTCACTTCCTCTTTCCCCCTCTGAGCTCTCACCAACAAGAAATTAAAGATTCATTTAAGCTAATGTTCCAAAATACAAATGACACTAACAACCAAGCAGATATAAGATTTCCTTTTTGAGATATGCCATTTTAATATGCAAGGACCCCCATTACTTATTTTAACAATAAAGAATATATTTATTTTATTTATTAAATGCTGTAATATCCATCTGGCTTGTTGCCTACAAACACACAAGTTAATTAAACTAAGTGACTCTCACAGACGCAGTGAACCATTCCCCCAGTTTCTTTCTGCGTCAAAGTCTAAATACTGTCAATCCTCCAAAGTGAAGCTCATTACCCTCCTGCTGACAGATCCTGGTGGTCCCGGTTCCACTCGTTTCTCCACTCTGCAGGCGCTGCACCAGCTCAGTGACAGAAGCTTCTGCTAGCTTACTGATCCGGCCCGGTGTTAGCCCATGCTTTACCGCCGCTGGTGGTTTGGATGTTTGTAACCGCGTCAGTGTTTGGGCCTGGGTTAAGTTGGATGTCCCTTGCTAACAGGACTAGGAGAAAGAGAAATACTGTCGAGCGCACACAGTCTCTTTTCCTTTCACTCAAATCTGTTTTGGTGCATGACATTACACAAGTGTTTTCTAACTTCAGAAGTGAGTAGTAGATGGTTAAACAACCACATCCAAAGTAGTTCAGGTATGGTGTACAACAGAATAGGTTTTAATTGTTCTTGTATTCTGAGTATAGGTAATCCAAATATTACCAGAAAAACAAGCCACACCAAACAGGTAAGTAGCAGGTGTACTCGCTGACGCTGTGTGTTTAAACCAGGGCATTTCAGCTGTTGTTTCTCCTCAATACATGTTGAGGCTTTTAATTTCTAGACAGGTTTCTGTACTCGCAGCTTGTTATTCTTAAAATGAGCAGAGTGCATGTACATGCCAGATGTTAAAGGCAGTGACAATAAGAGCACAGAGCACAGCCTGGCTGTTCATATCTATGTCTTTCACCAACATATGGTCCATACCTGAGAGTGTCCAGTCTGCAGAGGGGGTCCTCCTGTAGAGCAGACAGGAGCTTTACTCCTGTGTCTCCTGGATGGTTGTAGCTCAGATCCAGCTCTCTCAGATGGGAGGGGTTGGACCTCAGAGCTGAGGCCAGAGAAGCACTGCCTTCCTCTGAGATCAGACAACCTGAGAGTCTGCAACATTATACAGATCATCAGTAACAGGTCTAAACATTAACAGGTCAAACTCCAGCACATTTGGTTCACTACATTGTGTTTAATATTCGTTTAGTTAATAAAAAACTGAAATCAGGCTCCTGACCATGAGTTTGTTTAGTTAAAAAAAAAAAAAAAAAAAAAAAAAAACTATTTTACAGAGCAGACAAAGGTTTTTATTAATATTCCAAGCGTCTGTCTTTTCTAAAGAGCACCTAATCCATAAGGATGCTTTTTAAAATCCTAATAGTGAGTAACATTACAGTAAAGTTTTAGACTCCTGACCTGAGTTGTTCCAGTTTACAGTGAGGACTCTTCAGTCCAACAGACAACATCTTCAGCCCTGAGTCCTTCAAGTCGTTGTTACTGAGATCCAGTTCTCTCAGACTAGAGGACTGGGAGCTGAGGACTGAGGACAGAGCTTCACAGCTTCTCTCTGACAGGTTACAGCTGCTCAGTCTGGAGAGAAAATATGTTTTGAAGTGTAGAAGTGTATTAAAATGTAACTCAGTAAAATAGACATTACTCACAGAGCTTTGTTGGAGGCTTTGACCACTGGCACCAGCCTCAGGAGAGCCTCCTCTGAAGCAGAGTATTTCTTCAGCTCAAACACATCCAGAGCTTTTTCCGACGACAGTAAAATGAAGGCCAGAGCTGACCACTGAGCAGGAGACAGTCCACCTTCAGACAGACGTCCTGAACTCAGGTACTGTTGGATCTGCTCCACCAGAGAACGGTCATTCAGTTCATTCAGACAGTGGAACAGGTTAATGCTTCTCTCTGCAGACATATCCTCACTCATTGTCTTCTTAATGTACTCAGCTGTTTCCTGATTGGTCTGTAAACTACTTCCTGTCTGTGTCAGCAGACCCTGTAGAAGGCTCTGATTGGTCGGCAGTGAAAGACCCAAGAGGAAGCGAAGGAACAAGTCCAGGTGTCCATTTGGACTCTGTAAGGCCTGGTCCACAGCTGTTTGGTGAAGAAGTATTACATTTGTAGCCCACATGGGTTTTTCTGAGAGCAGGTTGAACCCAGCGTTGATGAAGGTCTGATGGACGTGAAGAGCAGCCAGAAACTCCTGGACACTCAGATGGACAAAGCAGTAGACCTTGTCCTGGTACAGGCCATGCTCCTCTCTAAAGACATGTGTGAACACTCCAGAGTACACTGAGGCTGCTTTGGTGTCAAGGCCACACTCGCTCAGGTCTGACTTGTAGAAGATCAGGTTTCCTTTCTGCAGCTGCTCAAAGGCCAGTTTTCCCAGAGACTCCACCATCTTCCTGGTCTCTGGACTCCAGTGTGGGTCTGTCTCAGATCCTTCTTTATACTTGACGTTCTTGACTTTGGCCTGAACCACCAGGAAGTGGATGTACATCTGAGTCAGGGTCTTGGGCAGCTCTTCGCTCTCTCTGGTTTTCAACACATGCTCCAGGACTGTGGCAGTGATCCAGCAGAAGACTGGTATGTGGCACATTATGTGGAGGCTTCGGGACGTCCTGATGTGGGAGATGATTGTGTCAGCCTTGTCTCTGAATCTCTTCCTGAAGTACTGCTCCTTCTGTGGGTCGGTGAACCCTCGGACCTCTGTCACCACAGCGACACACTCAGCTGGGATCTGATTGGCCGCCGCGGGTCGTGTGGTTATCCAGAGGCGAGCGGAGGGAAGCAGGGTCCCCCTGATGAGGTTTACCAGCAGCACATCCACTGAGCTGGACTCTGTGGCGTCAGTCAGGGCCTCGGTTTTGGTGAAGTCCAGAGGAAGTCTGCACTCATCCAGACCGTCAAAGATGAAGACCACCTGGAGGTCTTCAAAGATGCAGAGTCCTGCTTCTTTGGTTTCACTAAAGAAGTGTTGAACAAGTTGCACCAAACTGAACTTTCTCTCTTTCAGCACATTGAGTGCCTTGAAAGTGAACGGGAATAGCAGTTGTATGTCCTGGTTGGTTTTGCCTTCAGCCCAGTCCAGACTGAACTTCTGAGTGAGCACTGTTTTCCCGATGCCAGCCACTCCCTTTGTCAGCACTGTTCTGATTGGTCCATCTGTGTCAGCTGGGCCTTTAAAGATGTCTTCACATGTGATGGCTGTCTCTGGTCTGCCTGGTTTCCTGGAGGCTGTTTCGATCTGTCTGACCTCATGTTCCTGGTTGACCTCTGAAGCCCCTCCCTCTGTGATGTAGAGCTCTGTGTAGATCTGGTTCAGAAGGGTGGGGTTTCCTGCTTTAGTGATGCCCTCAAACACACACTGAAACTTCTGCTGCAGGTTAGACTTCAGTTTACTCTGACAAACTCCAGAATAACTTCCTGAATGAAGACAACAGATAAAGCCATGAGTCTCAGAGAATATAAAATGACTGTGATCCTCTTGTTAAATGTGTTAAATGGTCCTACTGCTCCACAGATGTTCAGCCAGCTCCTTCTGCTTCATCCTCTTCAGGAAGTTCAGTGTGATCTTCAGAAAAGCCTCACTGCTGCTCCACTGCTCTTCATCCTCATCCTTCAGATGCTCTAAGCATTCTGGGTAATCTGTGCTCAGAACCTTGTGGAGCTTCTTCAGCTCCTTCTTGACAAAAGTGCAGATGTTCTCCTCCAGAAGCTGAGCAGATACATTATAAACAACACAAATGCAGTCAGTGTTCAGATCTGTGTAAAACAAGTTCTCATTCATTTATACATTTTCAAACTTTAGTGAATGACAAACCATAAATATGGAGTCCAGCTGTGTCTGATGTTGCTCACTGATGACCTCTGACCCCTGCGGCTTCACTCTGTGGATGAGGACACAACAAAGACTGATTATTTCTCTGTTTCAGTGACACACTCCTGACTCTCTGTTGTAAAGTCTGTTTTATTGATAGACTCTGTAAGGTCTGGATTATTAATGTTAATTTAATTAATCTATTTTGTTGTTTTAAAGGTCAGAGGTCGTCCCGTTGACCGGTCGCTCCTGAAGGACTCGCAGCTGGAGCCAGGTTCAGAAGACTCTGGTTTCTTTTTTATTCTGGTTTCAATGAACACAGTTAAAAGATAATCTCAAAGTCATTGTTAAAGATTGAATTTTATAACATTGACTTTTTTTAAAGGATTTATTTTTAGCTGAAAAGAGATACATTAATTGAACAAATGTAATTTGTGTGGAGTTCTGCTCTTGAGTTTCTCTTGAAGTATGGAATGTCCTGGTCAGAAGTAACTTTATTCTTGTGGAGTATGTAATGGCCTTTACCAACCTCTTTTCTAAAAGTGAAGTTCTTTCTGTTAAATAATTAAGATAAACAAAACGTTACTTTGAAAAGTGAAGAAAAGCTTAATGTAAAAGCACCTGGACTCAGTTTTCAAGGTGAAGATGTTTTGTCTCTAATTCCAAGAGACTTTATCAATTCTGAGTTCAACTGTTAAGAGACCTGAGCTTTATCTCTAGAGGGAGGGGTTTAACCTGAAACTAACAATGATTAGACCAGACTGTTTTGGTCTGATAGACGTTAGCTCTGAAAGGACAGTGTGACTCCTGATGTGAGAGTCGTTAAAGGCTCAGGAGAGTCGTTAGTGACACTGTTCCATTTAGGTGTTGTTCTTGTTGTAAACAGTTAAACTGTTCTGGTTTAGTTTTCAGAACACAATTAAAAATTTAGGCAACATGAATCTGAGGCCGCCTCCTCTGTTCAAAAATGGCTTCCTTCACACCTCTTTCTTTCTCTTTTCCTTCTGAGGCTGAAGCATGCTGGGTAAATTGTGAACATGTGTGACTCCAGAGCCACAGAGCTGTTATCTGAATTATTATACACATACTTTTAACAATAAATGACAGATATTGTTTTATAGACTCCACCCAAATCTAAAGAGACACAAGTGGGATCCAGCTCTGAACCTGCATTTGAACCTGCTTTACAAAAACAAAACTCCAACCATTATCCTGACGTTACTCTAGGATCTGTGATGAATATATGAATTTATTCTAATAAAAACTTTCAAAGACCTATTCAAGGACATTTTCTAAAGACTTGTTGAGCCTCCAGTTTGTAATGACTCTGTTGTTTGTGTGAAACCAAAGGAAGAGAATGGTTCATATCGACCAGTCTCCTCATTAAACTTGGACCACAAACTGTTTACAGCAATTACAGCCGATCATTATCAGAAATTATTTAATAATAATTAAATAATAATAGTTGTTCTTCTAAAGTGTTCTGACAATGACTTACTGTGGACCACCTTCTGTTTTAAACTCAATCGGTCGAAACATGGACTGATCACTTTTAAAGGAGACTTGTCTGGGCCCAGGAGCAGGTCTGTGGATAAAGATGGTGCAGTGGTTTTAGTGCTGAGCTAAAGAAAATAAAGAGGTATATTAAATGTCCAACTCCAGATAGAATAAAACACTCTTGCTCACTGCTCACACTGTCTATTATTTATTTCATTTGGACATAGTCCAGCCTTATACTGAACTGGTACGTTTTTAAAGCCTACATCACAAAAGAACACTAAATGGTAAACAGTGAGTTATTAAGATGGATGTTATGTATAGTTTTGTTGAAGCCAGTAATAAGTTTCCTCTGATGTCACAGATCCTCTCTCCCTCTGCTCCTCTGCTCTCTCACTCAGTCTTTCTGCACAAAGTCTCAGGCTTTTGCTGGAAATGGCTCAAAAAGCCTGGCTTCATTCTGACTCAAGCAGAACACATGTTTTATTTATGTAGGCACTAGATTTGATATTAAATATGATAAATGTGTCTGTCTTATTAAACTCATGCTTGTGTCTGACTGTAGGCCTCAGTCTGAAGAACAACATGACACATAATGTATTGGACTAGAATCAGAAAATGAGTGACGTGATTAAAAAGCTGTCATTACACTGTGTGCCTCAGGAGATGCTTGAGTTCTGAAGAACTGTGAGACAGTGTGGCTTTTAGATCCAGACACAGAGGGGTCTCTGGAGCTGCTGGTGTTAAATCAACTCTCTGCCCAGAGACCCGCCCTCCTCTGACACTGGCCCCGAAACTGACCCTATTAAACCAACGATGGCAGCGAGTATTACCCAATCAGAGACAGAACAGGAGGAGTCTTCACAGAATTTGGGAGGGACCATTTCTGTTGGATGGTGCATTAAAGAACACAAATAAAAAGGCCGTCCCGTATTGATTGAAAACAGTGTATGTGTTACAAAAAGACAGATGAATACAAACAAACACATGAATAAGATGTAGTGTCGTCATCAATAGTTCATTTGTGCTTTTTTGTCTCCTCACTGTTAGAGCCACGAGCTCAAATGGAACTGCTGTCCTGCCATGTCTTCATGTCTTCGTTGGAGACGACTGGACTCAGAGTCAACATTGGAAGTGTTGAGTGCTTTATTTAAGACAGTGTTTCTGATTTCTCTTGTAATTGTAGATGTTTTTATTTTTGCAGTTTCCAGAGGTTGATGACACTTGGGTTTAATGACTGTGAGTTCTACTCTTATCTTTCCAACGAACTAAAGGCCACCAGGACAAAACTCTGAAGAGATTCAACTCAGTTTAACTTTAGAAATCCCCAAGAGGAATTCATCTGTAGAAGATTTGAGCTGTAAAGTGTTTTTATTTGAATTTAGACAAACACTTGTCTCAGTGTTGGCAGTTTTCTTTTATTAAAGAAAAATAAAAAAATTGTTAAATAAAATGTGAAGCTTGTTTTTTTTTAAAGTCAAAGGGTTTCCTAGATTCCATATTTTTCTCTTTCAGATCTGGAAAATTAAAGATAGTATTAAAGTCTTTATCCTATTATTTTAATGCACAGTGAGAGACTCTTCTATGGTTCTCTCGTCGACCAGTCACTCCTTTATTAAAATACGACTTAATTTTGTTCATATTCCTCCTCATCACAAACATTTACAAGATTTACTTTTAAAATAAATCCAGGTGAGTCTTTTTCACAGACAGAGAACTTTTATTGCGTTTGTCTGATTCTAAGGATGTGGAGGTCACAGAGCTCTTATTTGAATTATTCTACAAATAGTTCTGACGATGACTTACTGTGAATCACGTTCTGTTTTAAACTGAACCGGTGGCTCCATGGACTGATCACTTTTAATGGAGACACAGCTGGGCCACGGAGCAGGTCTGTGGATAAAGATGATGCAGTGGTTTTAGTGCTGACCTCTGACCTGGAGAACAGTGGTGGACCATTAAAGATCCTCATCTCACCTCTGAGCTTTGGGGGGGTCAGTGGTTTTAGAGGGAGGGGCTCCATCCTCTCTGTGCTCACTCTGATCCATGCTCAGTCCAGAGCCCTACAAAATGACACAAAGTGAACAAACTGTAAAGGACACTCATTAATCCTTTCCTCTGTCCTACACTGCCCCCTACAGCCACAGACCAGTCACTGCAGCTCAACACACTAAACTAAAGCAGCTCTGAATCCTCAGGGACTAAACTGAGATTAAAACTAAGACTTATTCAGGACTCAACCAGAAAAGAACCTGCACCAATATTTATTAAACCTAGTTTGTTTTTGTGGATGATGTTCCAGTTGATTTGTGAGTGTTGAATATTTAAGTCTTGAGTCCATTTGTCTGTCGCTGTTGCTGCTGGACTCATGAAAACTCATTTATAGATTTGTGATAAAGGTTTTATGGATTTGAATGAGTGTCATTTTAAGAGCAGTGAGGGTTAAAGTTGTTAAAGTTATTAATGTTTCTTTTAACTGGACAAATTGATAATGGCTGTGCTGTGAGAGGTTGTATGATTGTTGGAGGAGGTCAGAGGTCATTGAATCTTTCTTTTGTATTGGTTGAGATCTGTATTGTGAGATATTTGATGGATTGTTTTCTGAGGTTATAAGGTCTATCCCTGACCTCAGCGTCCCAGTCAAAGTGGTTTAGAGCCAGAGTCTGGGACTTGGACCAGTTGATGGAACAGACAGATACCTTACTGAATCTGTTCATCAGATTATGGACTGACAGAAGGGACTTTGAAATGTTTGTTAGAATAAGAGTGTTTGTATTAAGAAATGTTCGAAAACCAGAAGAATTCCCTTCCTTTAGATTAATGAGACTAGATTAAACAGTTTCTTTGGACCTGTCCAAAACCAGAGTGGTGCCCGTTTTAATCAGAAATTAATTTTAATAAAATAATATTCATATCAAATATAATTATTAAAATTTATCTGATCTATATTTATGAACATAGTTCTACACTACATATATATTTTTGAATAATATCCACACATAAAAAACATACTGCAAACTATATACATAGGATATAACACTGTTGGTCAATGTTACAGTCTCTTGTTGCAGAAAGCACAAGAGCATGTCACATGTGGAGCATTTTACTGGGGTTTTTATTGGTGTTAACTGCACCTCTGTGAAAATACAAAGGAAAGGTGTGATAGCTTGATCTTCACATTAAAAACTTAGCTCTAGAGACCGGAGCCATCTTTTGTACCAGGCTGTAAACATGAGTAAAGTCGCCTTTGGGTTTCTCCTTATATTTCTGCTTTTGGAGCCTGCCCTCTGGTGGACGGAGGTATATCGCTGAATTTTGCTGTAAAATCGCCATATGGTGGCGCCCTTACACGACAACCATTTTAGAGGTTTCATGTGAGAGGCTTGGTCATAAACCATAAACACAGCCCCCTACAGCCACAGAGCACTCACTACAGCAAAAAATAAAAACATCAAAACCAGAAATTAAAATGTGATTAACTAGCATTAAAACTTATTAAACCAATGTTTACATCAATTAAAGCAAAAACCTGATTAAACCAAGACTAAAGCCAACAAGGCCTACAACCAGAAAATAAACCAAGAATAAATAGAATAATAATTAAAGCCGCAAGCGGCGATAAAGGCCCTCGCCTCCCTTGAGACCGCGGGGACACATGCACTCGGAGGATTTCATTTCGTGCTTTAAAGCGTAAACTTCACGGTAATGTCAAATAACCGGGCCTGTGCTACTGCTTGGGCCTGCTACACCACCTTGTAACCTAACTTTAGAGTTAAAGGTCTCCACAATCTCTGGTTTTCCTGGGAGCTGTCTGAACCTTTGGAAATAATAGATTATGCTTGGGCTAACTGGCTGGAGATTTGAGATGACTCAGGAATCGCTGCACCCCTGTTTAAAAAGACAAAATGTAAATATAACTTGTCTAAAAGTACAAGGTTACAAGTTCCAAATGATTCTGAGGAGTTTTCTAAGACTCTAGCCTTGGCTCTGGAGGGGCCTCCTCTAAAGGAAGGATCCTGGCAATTGGGAAATGGCATTTATTTCCCAAAGAAATGGCTGCCTCTTCACAGACTCATTACGACCACAGCCACAAATCTATCAAAAAACAAATTGATAATTTTTTTTGGCACACGTGTCTAGATGATACTCACCAAATTTGGAGCTGTTTAGATGAAAAGCCTTTAGACACAAGGGGTGCAATTTAGGTGGTCACGCATACACCCAACATAGCAGATTTCCTGTTGAGTTTACGATATGGCTGTAATACATTTTTCTGTTCGCCCTGAGGTGTCCTATGGATGTACCAAGTTTCATTTTTCTACGTTGGAAAAAAGTTACTTTCACTACATACATGTGTTTAGCTCATTTTGCCCAAGTTTGGTGTCTGTGGAATGAAGCAGCTATTTTATGAGTTCTTTTAAAAAAGAGGTGTATTTTAAGTCGGTTCACATTTTCAATTCAAAATGGCCGCCTTCCCGTGTGTGATAGGATGTGGTCCCCATTGGCTTTTTTGTTCATAAGCCCATGCTGGATGTGTGTACCAAGTTTCATTTGCCTACGACAAACTAAAATTTTCACTTCCCATTGACTTTTTCCAAATATTTGGGACGTTGCTATGGCAACACATTTATAGATAGGGGGTGGTTGTCATTGGCTTTTATGCTCGTCATGACATAAGAGATGTGTGTACCAAATTTTATGTCTCTATGACAAACTAAATTCTTGGGTCCCATTATAAGTTTGTAGGGGCGCTGGAGAGCCATTTCTAAAGATAACCCTTTTATTTACATATTTTTGTGTTCAGGTCATGAATGTGCACAAACGCCTTTTTGGGTCCAACTCGATCCGAGAAGCCGAGTTAAGAGACGTTTTATTTTCACAAAAATGGCCACCTCGTTACAGGCTTGCCACACCCATACCCGATAAGATATCAACAACAAAGTCACAACTTTGGTTGGCACATGTGTCTAGATGATACTCACCAAATTTGGGGCCATTTAGATTAAAACACAATGATTTGCATCTTTCTGCGCAAGTGCGAATTTAGTGGCCGCGCCTTTCACCCCACATGGCGGACTTCCTGTTAAGTTTAGGGTGTGACTGTCTTTGACTTTTCTGTTTGCCCTGAGGTGTCCTATGGATATACCAAGTTTCATTTTTCTACGTTGGAAAAAGTTACTTTCACTTTCCATAGGCCCAATGTATTTTGACTTTTCTAGGGGCCGCCACTGAGTCATTTTTCGTATTTTTTTTTCGGGACTTCAAATACATACATTTTGCCAGGCTTGAAGTCTGGGACCAATAAAATGACTTTTAGTTGTTCGTTTACTGGGTTAAATTGAGGATCATTTTACAGAAAAATTATAATAAAAATATATACCGAATTATAATAAAAATATATAACTCGAGCAAAAAGTCTAGAAAACACTTGTCTCATTTACATACATGTGTTTAGCTCATTTTGCCCAAGTTTGGTGTCTGTGGAATGAAGCAGCTTTTTTCTGTGTACTTTTAAAAAGAGGTGTATTTTAAGTCGGTTCACATTTTCAATTCAAAATGGCCGCCTTCCTGTGTGTGATAGGGTGTGGTCCCCATTGTCTTTTTGTTCATAAGCCCATGGTGGATGTGTGTACCAAGTTTTATTTGCCTACAACAAACTAAAAATTTCACTTCCCATTGACTTTTTCACATTTTTGGGACGTTGCTATGGCAACACATTTATAGATAGGGGTGGTTGTCATTGGCTTTTATGCTCGTCATGACATAAGAGATGTGTGTACAAAATTTTATGTCTCTATGACAAACTAAATTCTTGGGTCCATTATAAGTTTGTAGGGGCGCTGGAGAGCCATTTCTAAAGATAACCCTTTTATTTACATATTTTTGTGTTCAGGTCATGAATGTGCACAAACGGCTTTTTGGGTCCAACTCGATCCGAGAAGGCGTTTGAGAGTTAAGAGACGCGTTTATTTTCACAAAAATGGCCACCTCGTTACAGGCTTGCCACACCCATACCCGATAAGATATCAACAACAAAGTCACAACTTTGGTTGGCACACGTGTCTAGATGATACTCACCAAATTTGGGGCCATTTAGATTAAAACACAATGATTTGCATCTTTCTGCGCAATGCGATTTTAGTGGCCGCGTTTCACCCCACATGGCGGACTTCCTGTTAAGTTTAGGTGTGACTGTCATTGACTTTTCTGTTTGCCTGAGGTGTCCTATGGATATACCAAGTTTCATTTTTCTACGTTGGAAAAAGTTACTTTCACTTTCCATAGGCCCAATGTATTTTGATTTTGTAGGGGTCGCCACTGAGTCATTTTTCGTATTTTTTTCGCGACTTCAAATACATAAATTTTTCGCCGAGCTTGAAGTCTGGGACCAATATAATGACTTTTCGTGCATGTTCACTGGGTCAAATTTAGGATCATAGGTCGACAAGAAAGATAAAAAAAAAAAAAAAAATCCGATCAAAAACAATAGGCCCTCCCGGCCATCACCGGCTCGGGCCTAATAAATAAGAATAAAGAAGGTCTGAAGTCAGAACTAAACCTGAACTGAAACCAAACCTTACTAAACACAAACTACAGGTTGATTAAATCCAGTCCAAACCTGATTAAAGCAGGACTAAAGCAGTTTTGAACAAGGCCTAGAACCAGGAAGAAACCCAGGACTAACTCAGGCCTGAACTAAATGTGGACTAAAGCCAGACTAAAGCAGGTCTAAAGTCAGAACTAAACTGAAGCCAGGACTAAAGCCAGAGCAGAGTGCTGTTGAAAAGAATCAAACTGGTCAAACCTGAGTGGATCCAAAGTGTCCAAAGTGTCCCAGAGAAAAGTGTGCGACTGAAGGAAAACTTCCTTCTTCCTGGAGTGACTCAGAAACGCACCTGTGTTGGCTGCAGGCCAGGTGGGAGGGGCTGCAGTGGGCGTGGCTCACACTGACTCCACAGGTGACAGGTGGCTGCTGGCTGAGTTCTGTGCTTGTGTACGGCTCCTGTGACCTTTGACCTGCAGCAGAAGGAAGAAGGAATATTAAATACATACATATGACTTATGCGGCTGAGACTTGTGTGTGTCTGGGCTGCAAAGACACTAGATTACAGCACGTCCAGTCACTGATGAGACAATGCTTCATGTATTTAAATGATCTCAATGGCTCACTTCAAGTGTCTTTTGACACAAAACAGACATTATACAGTGTATGTGAGCGCGGGGAGCATCAAGTGTTTTGAATGTGGACACGTGGGACATAAGTGTGCGTCCTGTCCACACAGAGAACTCCAGAGTGCCTGAGCGGGGAGGGGCTGATGAGCAGGACCAAAGTGATAATCCCTCTGCAGTTGGTGTGGCTCAGTCAGAGGCCAACATGTCAGAAAATACAAATACAGCGGTGTTAGAGATTAATGAGCAACAGTCGAACCAGGGACGTTGTTAGACTCATCAAGCCCTTAACTGCATTCAATCAATTATTTGGTTATTCACTTTTCTGCATTGGTCAAGGCACGTAACGTTGCTATGGTTACCAGCTATGTATTGATGGTGAATTTTTCATTTATTAAAGAGGACAAAGTAAAAGCAACAGTTGTGTTCCAGTTAATGGGGCCTGACTCAGTTCAAAGAAGTGGTTTGCAGCAGGTTCCTGTTCTGCAGCACAATAAGAAACAAGGGCTTGACACAAGACGACAGAGAAACACACTCCTGTATCACATCCACACAGAGGCCTGTTCAGGGCCAGGCCTGTCACTGCTCACAATAGAAACTGTCTGGGAGCCTTTTTCAACTGTGTGGGACAACTTATTGTCCTGATGTGGAAGGAATAGTGTCCCACACTTTTGTCAAATTGTGACAACCTATCTGGAGTGGAGTTCATAGTTCATGAACTCGTTCATATTTTGGGCGAACGTGAACTGAACGTGCTGTATTACTGCCTGATGAACGTTACTGTGAACTCGTTCATTCTGGTGTCTGTGAACGGCACGCTCTCTCAGGTTAACTTCGTTCAATAGGGTGCCAGATTTCTGTAGAGCCTTCCAGGCGAAAACCCGGCTAAAACACACCGTAAACGGGTCTTAATATGTAGCGGAAAAACACCAAATCTGGCAATACCAGCCACCAGTGCCGACGCATGAGTGACGCGTCATCAAAAAAAAAAAAAAAGCATGGAGGCGACAGCAGATCATTTAAAATAATTTTATGATGTTTATGACAAGAGTTCAACCTTAATTTCCTACCTCAGCCTGGTTCCTACCTCAGTTTCTGTTAGTAGAGGGTTTTACTATTCATGAAACTTGTTTGTTGAACCTGCCTGGTATATTTTTCCAGGATTCCTATATTCTGTTTTAGCATGTGGACAATGGAAAATTATTAAAATTGAAAAATGTTTGCACCTTAATGATTACTGTCCTGTTTTTCTTTTAATAATTACTCATTAAAAAAGACCATTCAAGCAGCACGTTTTTCTGCTTATAATTGCTGTCTGTGATTCTATATGGGCTGTGGCAATAATTTTGAAAAATAATAGCTCACAGCAACATATGGAAAAAAAGAACTATGAACTAGTTCATTTTTGGAACTGTGAACTTAGTTCAAAATTTTGAAGTTTGAACTATGAACTGAACTAGTTCATTTTTAAATTTGTGAACTGAACTTTGAACTAGTTCATGTAGAAAGTGAACTTTCCCAACACTGAGTGTGACTCTAGTGTGTAATAGTGTTAAATGTGGAGCAGTGTTAGCCTGGTTCTACCAGACTCTCGTACATTTCATTTGTACAGAGAGTCTGGCCTCGCTCCATTGACAAGCGTTTACTTCCTTGTATGCGGGAACTCTGTTGAAGTTTGTGAGCCCTGGTTCCCCATTTTTGGGGAACCTAATTACCATATTACAGATAGGATGAATGAGAAAACGCTAATCACAGAGAATATAGTCAAGCTGCATATCAAATTAAACAGCTCTACGAGCTCTACAACGCTATATAAACCATTTCCACTTGCTCTAAACACATCTCAAATGAAAACTAAATGAATTACTTCAAAACAAACTTCGAACAGCAACGCAGTAGTTATATTTCTGTATCTAGAGCAGCCGTGCTTTGTGCTAAACACACACCAGCCCCGCAAATGAAAGCTAAGATGCTAACGATTCAAAAGAGATATTCAAAAGCACAAAACTCCAAAGCTTTTTGGAGATAGAAGCCAAACAACCGCAACACAAGAAATAGCTTTTCAGAAACACAGCTGTAAAATTTCTCTTACCTCGGTAGTCTTGCTTGAAAATAGATATTTTTCCCATGAAATAACGCTGCATTCGGCTAGTCCCAGGCCTCGTGAACATTTTAAATCCATTCGTGACTGGCGGACGGGCTTTAGGACCCAGGGGGATGCCTTTCTGTCTCGCTATGACCGCATAGTCCCACGTGGGTAGGTTGGCTTTTCCCATTTCTGATTGGCTGACTGTCTTGTCAATCTCATTTTGGGACTGACAGATCTAACCTATGGGGTTTCAGGATTCCAAAGAGGGTAACACATGCAAATTGACCAAAGCACGGCGGAGAATCCTCAATGCGCAACCCCAAAGCCGGTGCTCAGCTGCTGCTGCGTAGTTAGCATGCGCTACATGCTGAGTACGCACAAGATCTGAACTGTTTTGGATATCTTTTAGATTGTTTTTGAGCTTGTATTTGAACTAAAAGCCTAAAGGAGAGCAGTAGAAACAATTCACTGTTGGGGAAGTACCTGAACGGGATTTTCAACGGTGCTGTTTGGCACAGACTGACACAAGAAACTGGTGCGCTCTTCGGAGGTGCGACGGCGAAGACATAGATACACTCTTTCTTCGTCAGAATCAGAAAGGTATGGCATTTATATTGGCTATATATGTGTAGTAATAATAATAATAATAAAAAAATGTTTAGTGGATGTATTTAGTGATGATCAGAGGGTCAATAGGTGCAGTCAGGCTGGTCTACTGAAGCTACAGTTTACAACCACCAGCGTAACTGTAGTGAATGAATAATTGATATGTAAAGCTCTTTACGTCCCCGGATAAACGCTATAAAATGTATGTAATAATAAAAATAACATGGCGGCGTAGTAATTGTATAAATGTATTTATTGTTCTATAAAACCTGTGTTTACAGTAAGGAGGGTTTTGAGCTGTGTTCACCACAAAAGGGCCCAACCCCCAACGTTCACACCATGGCCTGCTTTTGTCAACAACACGTCTGTCGTCCTTCCTCCCCACCAGGAAAGAGCTGAGAGCGGAGAGAAAACACAGGTATGTAACGTAGAGGTGTTATGATGAAGACAATACATTGTGGGGAAGTACCAGAGTGAAGACAATACATTGTCTTCACTCTGGGCACATACATTTGTATTGCATAAAATGTAATATGCCTCTCTGCTTCACCTCAAAAAAGAACTATTTCATGTTGTGGCATGCTGGACAGTAATAGAACCTGACCAACTTTGTAAATAATGTAAATAGTTGTTTGGGTTTGTGTCATGAAAATTTAGCTTTTTACATTTCCATACATGTTCTATTTAGATTTATTATTACTAAACCGTTTTGGTAATAAAAAAAAAAAAAAAAATTATATAAAAAAAATTTTTATTTATAATTTTTATTATAAACTATAAACTATTTATTATATAAAATATTTTTTTCTATAATGCCCAAAACAGTTTTATTTACTGGTACTGAACACCATTAGTGATATAAAATTGAAATATACAGTTTTACATGACTAAATTCTAATGGAACACACTGTGCCAAATTGTGCCAAATGGTCCTTTTTGAACTCCCGCCTAATCTGTCTGTACTAAAACCTCTGTAGTTTTATTCTGCTTCACATTATCAGTTCCAAACTTTGCAGAAATAATGTCAACATGTTTTATTAACATTTTATGAAGTAAAGTAGCCTTTTATCACCATTTCAAAAATTTACTCATCATAAAATATTGTTTTTCTTTAGGCGGACTAAAAAATATGAATTTTTGCTGTGTGCCATCTTCATTTTCTCTTCATAAGTAACACATATGCATACAAAAACACATTTTAACAAATCTTCACAATGTTCCCTTTACAATGACACCAAGATTATTCAAATACACCTTCTGGTTGCTGAAATATCTCATTTCTTCATGGGTATGCATTTTTCGAGCAATGGTCTTGAAAATAGGATTAGTTCTCATAACAGTTTCTCAAGTTAATCCTCAAAGAGCGATCTAACAGACTAAATCAAAATATTAAATGAAGATTGTTTTAAAGTAAAACAAGCATGTGTTTCCAAAGACACCTCTATTATAAAGAACTGTAGACTAGACTGAGTGGAGGACAAATCATTTTAATTGCTGTGTCAAAAGATCTGAGCATGCTCATTGAAAACTTTGACATAGTCCCAAAAGTGAACCTGGTGGAGCCTTTTCTGTCACTCTCTCAGTTCCTGAAATGGATCAGTGCACCAGGATTTTACTGATGGCTCCAGCCCAGACCTGAACTTTATTAACCCATGTTTGAACTTTAAGAGGCGCAGGAGACGAGCTTAAACCAGTGAAACTCACCTGTTACTAAACTCCTCAGGTCGAGTCGAATAGTTGGAGGAATGCTGCTGTCTGAGCTGCTCTCTGAGCTCACAGCGGGACATGGCGTCCACTTCAGAAAAACTGGGCACCAACACGACCAGAGCCAACACCAGCAGCGGAGCAGGATTCATCTTCTGCTCAGAGACACACCAGAAACAAATCAAGGTTTCACACTCTGTTAGTTGTGTGCAGTGTTTGTAATGTCTCACATTTTGGAGAAGAATCCAGCCATGTACTCATGACTTTGTCGTGTACTTTTATTGCTGAAACAAAAAGAGACAGAAGCACATCACTAAAGGTTGTCGGTTTATGAATATGCAGCTTTAAGTGAGTTTCACTGAACACATTTGAGATTGGAACAATGTTTTGTGCTCGTGCTTTGATCAGAATATGAAGCAGCTGCTGTAATTCCAGTCTGCCACTAGATGTCACTGTTGTCAAAGCTTCAAACCCTTTTTGGTACGAGAGGAAAGAAAACCTAAATGCTTCACAAGGTTTTATTCATCCATCACTGATTACTCCAGTGTTGCGTTTGGAGTTATAAAAAATATATAAATTTTTTTTTTTTTAAAGTCTCAAATTGCATTAAATAACAGAATAAATAATAGTGAGTAAATCTAATAAAGTGATGACCTGTTTGTTCTTGTTCCTCTTGCTTCAGATCCTGTCAGGTTCTCTCAGGATTTCTACTCTCATGATTAGTCATGTGACTCACCTGTTGACTCGTAGTCACTCCTGCAGAAATGTGAGAAATTCCAAAGGCTTCAGATACTTTTTCGTGCCACTGTATGTGTTCTGATAGATTGGAATAGATCTGATTCAAGTTTCAGACCAACTCCAAACTCATGTAGGGTTAGGGTTTGTTGAAGGGAAAATGATGATGATGTGATTAGCAGCAGCCTAAACACAGCTCTTGAGACAGAATTGTTCTGTCAGTCACACGGTCACTTCACAGTCGGCTGCTCACTTTCTATTTGTTTCCATTTATTCCAGTGAAGAGACTTGCCATGTTTTAAACTCTCATCTCCAACACTTCAATTCCAGAAACAACTCCTGCACTAACCTGAAGACCACCTGTGAACAATAGATCTTTTACTTTGAGTCCACACATCTCGTCACAAGAAGGATGTGGCTAAATGAACTCTTTGTGGTTTTAGTCGGTCCAAAAGAAAACCAGGTAAAACTTGGTTCAAGAACAAAAGAAGACCAATGGCTCTCATGAACTATACCAAACAAAGACTGATGTTTTTTATTCAAAGTGAGAGTTTAATGAATACAAGCTGAATGTCCAGATGGTCTGTTACACAGAAGGGCTTCTTCAGGAAATGAGGCTCATATGTTTTAAACAACGACAAGTCTTGTATGAACAGCTTTTTCTGGTTTAGGCACAATTACCTTCACTTTGTCAAAAAAAACTGCATTCTCTGTTTTACACTTTCTTAGACCAGGACTAGACCAGGACTAGACCAGGACTAGACCAGGACTAGACCAGGACTAGACCAGGGCTAGACCAGAACTAGACCAGGACTAGACCAGAACTAGACCAGGTCTAGACCAGGACTAGACCAGGACTAGACCAGGACTAGACCAGGACTAGACCAGAGCTAGACCAGGACTAGACCAGGACTAGACCAGGACTAGACCAGGACTAGACCAGAGCTAGACCAGGACTAGACCAGGACTAGACCAGGTCTAGACCAGGACTAGACCAGAACTAGACCAGGACTAGACCAGGGCTAGACCAGGATTAGACCAGAACTAGACCAGGACTAGACCATGACTAGACCAGGACTAGACCAGGACTAGACCAGAACTAGACCAGGACTAGACCAGGACTAGACCAGAGCTAGACCAGGACTAGACCAGGACTAGACCAGCACTAGACCAGGACTAGACAAGAACTAGACCAGGACTAGACCAGGACTAGACCAGACCAAAAGCAGGACTAGACCAGGACTAGACCAGATCTAAATTTTGTCAATGTGTTTTGCTCAAAATAAATAAAACAAAGTTAAAAAAAAAGTGTCTCTTGTGATAAATGCCATTTTCCAAAAGAAAACTTGATGAATGTTGTAGTTTTTTTCTGAAACAGAGCCAGGGTTTATTTAGAAGTTATTCTCTTATGGCTCTGACTTATTGAATTAAAACGTTACATTGATCGTCTCTGCATTAAACTGAAGCACAAACAGTCCCTCAAATGTAGGAAATGTAATGTTGATAAAGCTGTGAATAAAGCAGAAACACTAATGTTTACTGCAGAATCTACTCTTCAGATGAATCCTGAGCAGCAGTGGAAACACAAGCCTCTTCAGGACAAACTCAAACTGAACCGACCCACATGAGACTAATGTGGCACCGAGCCCCAAAAGTCTTTGAATCCCATATTTGTGCAGACTTTCTAACAGCGCTTTAGGGAGTGAGCAGGTGTCAGAACATTCATTTGGGATAAAAATGTATGTTTTCTCTTGTTTTAAAGCCGTTAGACAAAGGTCTACAGATTACTTCAGTTAATTGTGTCATTAAATTAACACTAAACAGTATTATGGTGCATTCAAGACCAACAACGAAAAGACAAAAATAAGTGTGTGTTCAACTTAAGTCTCTAAAACCTGCTGCTGTTGCCTCATGGTCCGCTGAAATGTCATGAGTTCGACCTTTACCAAACCAAGCCCAGCAGCCAGGTTTAAAGCAGGTCTAAACCAGGTCTAAACCAGGTTTAAAGCAGGTCTAAACCAGGTCTAAAGCAGGTCTAAACCAGGTCTAAACCAGGTCTAAACCAGGACTAAATCTCTGAGCCAGACTGACAGTAGTAAACCAGAACTACACACAGGATGTTTTGGTCTTTCTCAGACTATTTAATGCTGAGGAATCAGAAGTTTCTTTAGTAGCTGACTTTTTTCAGCTACTCTGTCTGTTACTAAATCCTTGTCCAAGGACCTGAGGATATCTTCTTCCGTTGACATGAGCATGACGGCCTTTAGGTGTTCTTGTGTCTGTGAACTTCTTATCCTGCTGCAAACATTTACAAAGCTCTTGAAGTGCACAGTCCAGCAGGGCTTGTGACAGCACTTGAATGAAGACTAAGCAAAGACTGTTGATTCTCTCTGGGACTTGGTTATGCACCTCCACTTCATAGGCACTGTTTGGATCTGTCTTTCATCACTTGCCATTTCAGCAGGCATCATTATTTTCTCCTCTGCTCCTCAGTTTCTCATTTGACCATTGAACAAAGCTACCAGCTGCAGACTGAACTGACTCTAAATCTCTTGTTCTTCAGTGTGTCTTCTGTGCTTTAGACCATGTTTTGAACAGTGAGGATATCTAGGCCAGGCCTTGGACAAAGGTGTTGTCACCTCAAAGATGCAGAAAAAACTGTTTCATATTTTAACAAAGCCCAGAGAATCCTCTTGCTTTCACACAAACCTGTGTTTTTACATTGGCTTGATTTTGAAAGACAAGGTGTTAGAAGGACACATATCTTGTTTCTGCTCGAGCTGAGAGGGGTCTGTGTTCAGAGTCCCAGCTTTGATTTCATTCTCTGATAAGACTCTGGTACAAACACAGCTGTGTCATTAATGAGGGAGCCACTCCAAATGCACACTTCAGTTGTATCTGACAGAGTTTAGGCGTATGTGTCTTGTGTACATGTGACAGATTGTGTATATATGTGTCACATGTGTCTTTTACTCGACTGTTTCAAGGCACAGTCTCAAGAAAATTCAGGTGTTTTGTTCTGAATGTTGCAAGTCTTAAAGGAAATAAAAGATTTTTAAACTAAATAAAGGCTGCTTCAAAATGGCTTTAACCAGGTTTAAAGTGAGTGAATTAAATTTAGAATTAAACTGGGTTCATTAAAGAAAAGTTTAGTGAAATTAATCCCAGTTTGAATCAGTTTGTGTCTGAACAAGTCAACCAAGCCCGGAAACAGCTTGAATAGACTCCAGTCCAACAATAAGAGGCAGAAAATGAATGAGTTCAAATGTTGTTCACTTTATTCATTTGTCTTGGAGCATTTACAAAATCCTCTCTGTCTTCTCCTTTACTGTCCTACTCTGAGACAAAGCTCAGAGTAGGACAGTGTTTTATTCATAAATGTCCGTCCTTAAGTAATCCTCGATGGAACAAGTAGGATTGACATCAAATGCATCTAAAAACATGTTGACTGGTGAGTTGGTTCCCAGCTCTAATATTCTCCATGGTCTGCTCTAAAAGACAGGCTTATAAAGGGTTCATTAAAAGGTGACTGTTGGGTAGAGCACACTGAAGAAGACCGATGGTCCAGACTAAAATAGGTCACTGTTTGGAGACGACATATTTAAAAGTGTATAAAACTGTCCTGGACTCCTCTGTAGCAGTGCATGGACTTAAGTCTTTGACAAAAAAAAGTGAGAATAAAATGTGACTTAACTACGCCACCTAGTGTTGGGCCTAGGACCCATTAAGACCACAGGTTAAATATTGGACAGGGGTTACTATTGAAACGTAAGGTTAAAACACAAAAACATGATCGTTGCTATTAAAATGTCTAAAATACATATTGTTTAAGAAGGGCACAGGGTAAAAATGCACCTGAAACCAGAGTCCATGTGCTTCTCTTTACGGCACTCGACCCACGTCGTCACAAGCCGTTCCTGCCAGAGGAGTAATACAGTTGACCCAAAACCAAGCCTGCTGTCCTTTTGTAGGCTACTGTCAGGACACTGACTTAGAACCCCTGAGCCATTTACTGCTGGGCGGTTCCAGGAAGTGGCATGTAAGAAACACAAACAAAATACAGACTGAAAATGTCTGCATGGAAACACTAAAAAAAATCACAACAAAAGACAATGTAAATATTAAAAAGTCTGTCTGTCCTCTGACTGGAGCCTCCTGTGGGGTTTGGGAGTATTTGAGTTTTCCTCTGAACCTGCTGGAGGCTCTAGGGACAGTCTCGGAGGTGTTCAGTCTGTAAGGCCCTCTGAGGAAACTGAGATACAGAGCTGTTCAAAACTAATTCAATGGGAAAGTGTTTAAACAAAAGCTGAATAAGGTTTCAGGGGCTTAAGTTAAACCCACTTATTTTACTCCCGTTTTCATTTCCCTCGTTGGTCTTAAATGTACCATAATACTGTTTAAAGAGAACAGACTACAAGAAAAAACAACCCCTAAACATGGCCTGGTTCACAAAGATCAGGAAAAACAGACACTTTTTCTTCCAGTCATCATTTGTGGTTGTTGTAATGGGTTGCTGTTGAAAATGTCAGGTGTAGTTTCTATTTTCCTTTCAGGAGGAGAACGGGCTAAAACAAACACAGGTTTGGTTTGTGGTCTATAAAAACTGATATCCTCAGAGCAGACTGAGACCTGATCCTACTCAAACCTGGTCAGAAAACCTTTTTATTCACTTTTTGAGTTATATGCAGTAGATATATTCTTTCAATAATGACAATAACCTGTGCAGTATTTATTCTGACTCTTGTCTCTCAGGAGAAGATGGATCCTGGTCCGGTCCTGGTTTGGGCCGTGTTTGTTTGTCTAGGGCCATGTCCCGCTGTGGGCTCAGGGACCTGCTCGGAGGAGTCGTACAGCTGCCCTCAGGACTGCAGAAGAGCAGGGACAGGACTCAGTCTGCCCTGTTACTTTTATAAATGCCACTGGTCCACATCAGAGCAGCATCAAACTTTAACATCAAAATATGTATTAAAATCATTTAATAATAAGATCACATCTATGGTTTCTCTGAATGAAACTGGGGAGAATACACCCCTTTTTAAAGTATTTACAGACTTTTAAACTGGGACACACGCAAAAAAAAAGTCTGTTTAAAACAATGGTAATTCAATTGTTTTATCGACAGAAAACGCATAAAACAAAAATGATTGCATTTGAACTTTTAAAGGAAACAAAAGCTTCAAAGAACCAGGAGCATTTGAAAAGATAATGTCTTAATGAAGACAAAAAGTGACAAAAGTCCATGAAAAGCTGTTTGCTGCAGTGGTGTTTGTTAAAATGGGGACAGTAGTGTTCAGAACTGGGATATTTGAGTGTTTTCACAGATATTTGGGACGGGGAGGGTTAAAGTGGGACAGTCGAAATGTTTAATTTAAACTTTGATTAGTGCTAAAAAGAGAAATGACATAAACCTGGTTTAAAGGTAAGTTTTGGTAAAAGCGTTGTTTACAGCAAAGCTTGGACTTGTAAGTATTTGGTTAAATACTTGTTGGTACAGAGCACCAGCAGACAGTCTTTTCTTTCATTGTGAAGAAGAAATGTCCCATAATCGTCACTTCCACTGACTTTACGATCTGACGGCTTAAGCCCTACTGCTTATGCCACTGTCCTGTTTTCACCTAAGTTTGATGACCTTTGACCTGTGTTATGTTTTGTTACTTTGGAGCCTATCGGTCTGTGTCTGTGTCCTTTTTCTGTTGCTTATCATTCTGGTGTTAATTCTGATCAAAGGAGGACTCTCTATCGTACTTTAGCACAGCACCAAGGTCACTTCCTCCTGTCGACTCACAATGGAATGAGTGGAGTTTAAGCTCAGCAGGAACAGGACTGACGTACGTTGTGTTGGTCCACGAGATATGATGTGACTGTGAAGTAATCTTTTAAAATGTGGCAGTGTTGCATTAAACGGATTTGAACAAGTGAATAAATCCTGGTGTGTGTTCATCTGTGAACGACGAGGTACAGTCCTGTACTGCTGCAGTGAAGAAAATGGCTTCTCAGCTTCGAAAACTCCAAAGAGAAATACTGAGAGGGACTTTAGAAAACTCAAATGTATGTCACAAGTTCTGCACCTTTAAAAAAGTGTAGCCAGAGAATGGACAGGAAGTAAAAAAGTAGAAACCACTGTTGATTCAAGACTTGTCCAATGGTTTTCAGAACAAGTTTGTCAGTGAAGCTCTGAGGCTCTGTGTCCATTTATGAGTCTGTAAAAGAAAGGGTTTATTTCATAGAGGTACAGCTGTTTCTAGTCTTACCTTGTGCTTTCATTTGACCCGCTGCATGTTTGAACCAGTAATGTTGTAATACTGACATTTATGTTACTAATGTTACTTATGCTCACAGTGGGACTTATTGTTTGCATTATATTGAGATTGACTGATTAATAAACTCTGTGATGATGATATTAATGCAAGGCTTGGTGTGTATTCAGTCGACAGTGCTGTTCCTTTTGCATAAGTTGAACTCTCTGTGAATTGTTGTACTGTTTGTTCGTGACAATAAATCCATTCTATCTTTTCTATAAAGGATCAGAAGTCGTGACATGAAACAGTCAGGGCCTAAAAGCGTCTCCTTCCTCTGCAGCTCTGTTCAGCTCAGACCTGGTTTGACTGAGCGCTGCACGTCGAGCCTAAACCTGTGTCACTTTGACCTCTGTGTAAAACCAGCCTCAGCGTCTTTCCTGAAACATAAACTTATAATTTGAATTACGAATCACAAAATAAACCTGTTCCTTGAGTTTGGGTCTGGACTTGAATGTGACCGATTTAATAAATGACGGTTTTGGTCAAAAAAAAAAAAGAAGAAATTATCTTTCTGTTTTTAAATAGTTAAATAGAAAATCCAAATAATTCCAGTTGAGTTTTTAAGTTTTGGACATTGTCAAATATCACTAAATTTTAAATTTAAACAAAAAAAAAAACTTTATTTGAAGCCTGTGCTGCTCACTGTGTTGTGGTAAATCTGCTTTAGCTTCAGAGCAGCTCAATAATCTCCAGAAACCTCTCTAGAGCCATGTTTGATGCACTGGTTTAGGGAAGTAGCAGGACATGTCTCTGTAGTGTGTATTCTGTTGGTTTATGGTTCAGAGGATTTCAATGTGTTTTAACAAAACTCGTGTGGAGTGTATATTATATTAAACCTGCTTTATTTTAGACCGATAAAACTAAAAACGATCCAATATATACCAGATAGCATATATCTGGGTGAATAGAGCGGCGCATAGTGGTGCACTCCATTTCAGGTTCAATCACCGTTCACTCAGTTGCAGCTCTGGACAGTTAGCTGCTCAACTGCTTTTCTCTTTCTGGACTCGCTGCTGTTTATTTGTTCCTTGGGTTGTGGCTGTCACTCAGTGTGATTACTTTTGGATTGTTCTGAGGGGTTACCTCCGTCAGTACTGCTGCAGGGGCGAGCTGTGTTAACACCCTTCATTTATTTTACCGCATGGACAACTGTGTATTTATATTGTAAACTAACAAACTGACGTCAGACCTGTTTCTCATGATTCTTGTTCTCTCCAGGCGTCACCGGTGGACCGTTTTTGTTACTAATTTGGACTGAACCCCTGCCCTGTACAAGGGGAGTGTATATGCATTTTATTGATTTGGTATGAAACTATTTTGGAGCGCTGAGACTTGTTAATAATTTGACTAGCTCTGTTTCAGTTGCTGAGGTCCCACGTGGTGGCAGTGGTGACCCCTGGTGGTGGTGCTCCAGTCTGTTTTTCTTTGGTGTGTGGTGTGTGTTGGGTGCCCCTCTTCTCACTGGATGTAGGAGATACGTTGATTAATACGTTCGGTTGTGGGTCCATAAATATTGCCATATCAAGTGTGAGTATGAGTCCCTGATACCGAGTACAACTGAGAGTTCTTGATATTCCCAAACCAGAAAATGAGTGGAAGAATACTCTCATTATTAAATGATTTGTTGACCGTGATACGTATAAAAATAACACGAGAATAATCATTAAAACTAAGACCTGTGTGAAACTCCTGAATGATTATAGCAGCATGTTCCTGCCCAGAGCTCGATAGGTTAAATGGAGACAGTGGACAGTGAGTGGGCATTATTATTAGTGTCCTGTGCCTTCAGGGTTCAGTCTGGAGAAAGCATGCCCTCATCTGGTCATTTACAGAATTACACTTTACGTTTTCTCACTTATTAAATGTGACCTGCTTAATCACATAATCTCAAACAGTTTTGTGCAACAACTCAATGAGCAGCATAAACAAATTGTAATATACTGTAAGATTGTGTTAAGAAAAGGACAATTTGTAATAATTAATAAAGGGAAACAAATAAATATTAATTTTTTGAAAAATGTTTAGACAAGCTAATGTATGTATTTAGCACATTTAAAAGAAAACAACTGAAAATGCACTAAAGTATTTTAAAATAAATCAATAAATATAAAAGCAACACAATTTAAAAGTATTGGTTTGTAGCAGTTCATCTTATTTTTAAATAACTTAATTAAACTAAAGAATATAATGAATTTAAATCAACATTACTCAAAAATCTGTACTTGGTTACTGCTAAAATCATCTTTTTAATTTCTTTCATTTACATTTAATATATTCTATGATTTCGATTTTAAATTGTAGATGTAAAATTTACTGTCACTTGTAATCTAAACTGTTAAGTAACTTTTTACAGAGTAAATCAATAATAAAGGAATAAAAATGATTTTTCCTTTTATTCCTAAAATCCAGCTGTTAGCTCTATTTTATTACAGAGCATTAATCCCTCAATGAAAGATTTTTCTTTTTGTGACACTTCTACATTTTCCTTCAACTCAGAAAACATATGGCGCTGGTGACGAGGATCTGTTGTGTTTTGCCCTTGGACTAATCGGCCACTGAATTGTAAAGTAAATGTGTTGAACTTGTGTCCTCCAGCCGGCAGAGGTCAGAGGTCAGCCCTGAGGCATAATCACAGATCACATCTGGTTTAGAGGACGCTGAAAGACGCCTCATCTTTTATGTCCGGCTGCAGACAGAGATCCGGCTGAAATGAGGAAAAAGATGCTTATTGTTTGCAGGATTTGAAAGTTAAAATGTTGGTACCCTTTGGTCAATGGAAGAAAAACTCACAATGGTCACAGAAAAAACTTTATTCTGACAAAAGTAATAATAAATAAAAATTCTATGAACATTAACCAAGGAAAGTCAGACATTGCTTTTCAACCATGCTTCAACGGAATTATTTTAAAAAATAAACTCATGGAACAGGCCTGGACAAAATTGTTGGTACCCCTAACTTAATATTTTGTTGCACAACCTTTTGAGGCTATCACTGCAATCAGACGATTCCTGTAACTGTCAATGAGACTTCTGCACCTCTCAGCAGGTATTTTGGCCCACTCCTCATGAGCAAACTGCTCCAGTTGTTTCCGGTTTGAAGGGTGTCTTTTCCAGACGGCATGTTTCAGCTCCTTCCAAAGATGCTCAATAGGATTGAGGTCAGGGCTCATAGAAGGTCACTTTAGAATAGTCCAATGTTTTCCTCTTAACCATTCTTGGGTGTTTTTTTGCTGTGTTTTGGGTCATTGTCCTGTTGCAAGACCCATGACCTGCGACTGAGAACAAGCTGTCTGACACTGGCCAGCACATTTCTCTCTAGAATCCCTTGATAGTCTTCAGATTTCATTGTACCCTGCACAGATTCAAGACACCCTGTGCCAGATGCAGCAAAGCAGCCCAGAACATAACAGAGCCTCCTCCATGTTTGACAGTAGGGACAGTGTTCTTTTCTTGATATGCTTCATTTTTCCGTGAACATAGAGCTGATGTGCCTTGGCAAAAAGTTCCATTTTTGTCTCATCTGTCTACCAGAAGCTTTGAGGCTTGTCAACATGTAGTTTGGCATATTCCAGTCTAGCTTTTTTTATGATTTGTTTTCAACAATGGTGTCCTCCTTGGTCGTCTCCCATGTAGTCCACTTTGGCTCAAACAACGACGGATGGTGCGATCTGACACTGATGTTCCTTGAACATGGAGTTCACCTTGGATCTCTTTAGAAGTCTTTCTGGGCTCTTTTGTTACCATTCGGATTATCCGTCTCTTTGATTTGTCATCAATTTTCCTCCTGCGGCCACATCCAGGGCGGTTGGCTACAGTCCCATGGATCTTAAATTTCTGAATAATATGTGCAACTGTAGTCACAGGAACATCTAGCTGCTTGGAGATGGTCTTATAGCCTTTACCTTTATCATGCTTGTCTTTAATTTTCTTTCGATTCTCCTGCGACAACTCTTTCCTTCTCTTCCTCTGGTCCATGTTGAGTGTGGTACACACCATGTCACCAGACAACACAGTGACTACCTGAAGCCCTAGAAATAGGCCCACTGACTGATTACAAGATTGTACACACCTGTGATGCTAATTAGTGCACACACCTTAAATTAACATGTCCATTTGGTCACATTATTTACAGTCTTTTCTAGGGGTACCATCAATTTTGTCCAGGCCTGTTCCATGAGTTTATTTTTTAAAATAATTCCATTGAAGCATGGTTGAAAAGCAATGTCTGACTTTCATTAGTTAACGTTCATAGAATTTTTATTTATTATTACTTTTGTCAGAATAAAGTTTTTTCTGTGACCATTGTGAGTTTTTCTTTCATTGACCGAAGGGTACCAACATTTTTGTCCACGTGTGTATACTTTCATTTAATTGGACTTTGTAGGAAAGCAATACTACAGTCTTTTGTACTTTTAAATTCTTCTAATGCCTTTTGAGTTTTCCATAAAGTTATTTTTTCATAGCTCAATATTACAACAACAGTTTTATCAAAGCTTTACAGAAATAAATAAATAAGCAAAGCTGTACAAGACAACACATTCGATGTCATCTTCTTCCACTAAAAAGCCCCTGAGTTAAGTTTTAATAATATAGATTAACATTTCCAAACATTCCTGGTTCCACAATATCCTCTGAAAGTAAATGTTTTATTGCTCTGCTATTAACCATCCCTGTATTAATGTCTTTAATGATGTTCCCAGAACTGTATTCAACCCTTTTTGTGTTTTAATGCTTCCCATCGTTTTATTCACAATTATTTATTTGTATTTTTAAATCTTTTCAAGTCTTTGAACACAGTGTCCTTGTGGATTTGTGTCTTCCTTGGTCCTTGAAGTTGCATTTATCTTCTGCGTTCACTGCACCAGGTTTGGATTTGTTTGGTTTGATTCAAACTTACTCAACTCTGAGTTTGTTCAACTCTCTTCGTGCAACAGCCTCAGGATCCTTCCTTCAGAGGCAGCTCCAGAGTCAGGTCTAAAGTCAAGGCTAGAGTCCAACTCCACATGAGCGTCTTTTGGAACAGGCTTCAAGTGGCCGAGCTGCAGCTTCAAAAGCCCCGCCCCCTTTTTCAATCCAAATAAAATGACACTTTTAATGGAAATGTTTTCTTTCTTTAAGTTGTGTTTATTCTAAGCAGTTGTGAACAGTTGAATTAGTGACATAAACATCTGTCTTTTCTGATCAATGCAGTGTGTTGTGTTTAAGTGATTTAGAAAAGCTCAGATCATATTTGACACATTTATTTACAGCTCAACTTAATATAGTCTCAGTAAATGGTGACAACTGAGTTAAAACCTCAGCAACACCAACTGAAAACTCAACTGTGTCATTTATGACACAAACAATATGACAATAGAATATTTCCATTGATAGAACAAACATACACTTGGATTTAAACCGAAAACCTCCCTCTCTAAGCACTTCCTCTCGTATTGGACTTATTTTCCAAAGACTCGTGGTGCATTGTGGGAAGGTGATGAGTTCAGCTGAAGTGCTTTTCTACATTTCACTTTATTGTCATTTCTCACAGGATTTCAACCCAAATCACATTTATCTCTGTCATATTTCAAATCCACCTTTATATTAATGAAGTGTACAGAAGCACTTGTTGAGACAAATGCTGTGATTGATCCTTCTCTACAAACACAATGAGACCAACATGAGATTGATGTCATCAGTTTGTTTCTGTGGGATCTGTCTCTGTCAAAGAAACTGGAAAAGAACTGTTCCTCTGTTTTATCCAATCAGACCAGCTCAAAGTAAAAATACAAAGTCCATCTCTGATCATTGAAGTGTGTTTGGAGTCTTTTCTAATCTTTTCTAACATGTGTGAGTGTGTGAGGTCAGGTAGACTGGACTATCTGATCAGCAGTGAGGATGTTTCTCTACAAGAGGACACTCTCAGTCCCACAGAGTTAACAACAACACTGAGGAGTCATCAGACCAGAGTCTAAACCCAGGAAACAGAGTCTGAGTAAATGTGGTGTTGAAGGTGTGGAGGTGGGTCAGTTGGTCAGAGGAGACTGTGTAGAAGGACAGAGAGCCAGCAGGACAGTCCACATACACTGCTACTGTCCCAGAAGAGGACGAGAAGTGAGGGAGGAGGGTGTGGTTGTTATTATGCCAAACAGAGTAACCTCCTTTAGAGCAGAACAGAGCCCAGGACTGATCGTTCCATCCAAACACACAGTCATTACTGTCTCCTTTCCTTCTGATTCCTCTGTAAGACACTGATATATAAACCTCTCCGCTCCACTGGACCTCCCAGTAACAGCGACCAGTCAGACCAGTCGAACACAACAGCTGTTCCCAGTCCTCAAACCTGTCCTGATGATCTGGATATGGCTGCTCCTCTTTCACTCGTGTCACCTTCTTGTTGTTTTCCGACAGTTTGAGGCGTCTGTGAGCTGTGTTTGGATCCAGTGTGAGTTCACAGAAATCTGATGGAGAGAAGACACAATACAGCTGCAGTTAGTCCTCTGTCCTCTCTGAACACATGAGATTAACACAAATGTACAAGATTCACAACACGACTACAAGATTCTGTTGGATGGAAAAGTCATATTAGAAGAAACACTTGTGTTTGGAGGAGCTTTAAACTCTTCTTCTACTGTTTATTGCTGTAGGACATAAAGCAGCTCCTAAAGCTCCAGCCTCTGACGTCACTACACAGGAGTTTATTCACTTCTCTGTGCTTCATGGAAATGTACGTCAGTCACATTTTTTTGACACATTTGACTCAAATAGTTGGAAATTCGCTGGAAACACAGGAACAAAGTTGGTTGAAGCTGCAGCAGTCGTTCTGATGGTGCTTGGTGCAGACAGTGGCTGAGAGCATGTGGCTCTGTGTTGCAGGAGATTGTTCACAGCTGCTGTCATTTTGCCAGTGTTTGTGTGATATCTGCTGTTGTTCTAGTGATGAGGAGGACTGACAGCAGAGGCACAGCTCAGAGGAGAACAGCTCCAGAAGAATCCTTCACATGACTCTTCCTACATGTTTGATCGAAAAGGTTAGTGCAGTTAAACAGCTCCAAACTGGACTCTTCAGGAGCTCCTTTAATAAGAACTCTAGAGTCAGTTCTGACACGAGTGGACTACACAGTAAGAGGTCACTGCTGTCCAAGGCTCAGGAAAGAGTTAAGGCACAATCACACATCAATGAGCTCCATGACACATGTTTTTATACGGGGCTTCTCCTTCCCATAATGCCTTGTTTCTCAGAATAAACTAAGCACCAGCATCGTCCTGGCTCTTTTCTATGTGTCTGATAAATTTAACACTAAGGACCTATGGCTTACTCTCAAAAGCCACCAGACAATAAGCATCCTTACAGCTTCTCAAACAAAGTGAAGATATGGCTCACACAGCCAGGAGCTTCAGAACAGTGTTGATTATGACACTGATTATTAATAGATGCATTGAAAACAGAGTTGATTCCATTTAAAGAGCTGTTTTCTGGCTCAGATCTAAATATTCATCTGTTCTGAGGCAAATACATACATCTCTGTGAGACAGTCTTTATCACAAATGTTTCAATCAGATCTGGTTCTGACTAAAACCTCAAACAGACACATTCACTTTTATTGTGACGTGTAAAACGTGCATTTATTTGATTTCTCTCATTTTGTCCAACAGCGCTGTGCTCTGGTATCGATAAGTCACTGACACAGCTTTAATCCAACACATTTTTTAAGGTGTGTTCCTGCTGCATTGAGGCTTGTGTTCAGGTCTAAAGACACACTGGGGGTGAGTGTGGAGAGGAGCAGCCCCTAACTCTGCTACAGACACACTCTCATACAGCTCCAGCTTATACAGGTGTCTGCAGGCCTCTATGAGTCTGAGTCACACTAACTCTGCAACAAACTACTGCTGCATCACTTTTACAACCATCACTGTCTCAGAGTCACACACACACACTTTTCAGGCCAATGTGGAAAAGAAATGACTTTTGTCCCTGAATTTGTGTCTGGCTCAGAGTTTGGACAGAGACAGATCCCATTGTAAGTCCAGTAAGTCCAGTAATGAATAGGGTTTGTCTGAGTGAACAAAAGGTCAGGCTCAGTGACACATCAATGACAGCATTTACAATCATTATTTCTCAGAGAAAAAACTCACTTTAAGTCAAGTGGAAGAGAAGAAATATCTGCAGTTTGTACAAAAAGACAGTTTAGACTGTGAGTTTAGAGCAAAGCCTGTGGTTCAGAGATGTCTTGGTCTAAATCAATGAGACTGTCACACTTACACTTCCTGAGACCTGGTCTGATCCAGTGGACTCCAGCAGGATCCAGTCTGAAGGAAAACAGAGACATTACATCAGTCTGATCCACACAAGCTTTTCTTTTCAATCTCATTGTTCCTCCTGAAGCACTCTTCGAGCCTCATTTATCAAACATGTGTTCTCTGACATTTATCAATCTGAACTTCAGCAGAAGTTCACTCAGATCACATGCATCTCTGAGCTCCAGTCAATTTAACACAGTTTTACAGGATTTTACACAAAACTCTAATTAAACTTCAACAATTCACTTTAGAAAGTATTTAGGATATACTTTGATTTTTGGTTCAGAAATGATTTTACTGTTTTGAGGAAAAGGCTGACACACATTTCTTCAAACGAAAGAAGATAAAGGTGTTCTTTTTTGTAAAAAATCAGGGTCGGCTTTAGTTCTTCACTTCATTGTCCAACTAGGTCACTTTAAAAATAAAGTTCTAAATCACTAGGATTGATAAAAAATTATCCAGTGTTTATGGACTTTAGTTTTGTTAAATACAGATGTGTATTATTAAGTTATGTCTGTAACATATTTATATTTTTGTGCTGCTGATTATTTATTTTTACTTTGATAAACATGAGACCATTACACTTAAATACTGCAGTAGTTACTGACAATAAACTCGTCTTTTCTTTTATTTAAAGGATATTTTTCTGATAATATTGTGCCATTATTTGTCCACAGTTCTCTGATAATACTCCACAGATCCAGGGCCAGCTTCTTTCTGTGCCTTCAGCAGTTTTCCTTTAAAACATTCATTCATTCATTCATTCATTCATTCATTCATTTTCTACCGCTTTGTCCCGTTAGGGGTCGCGGAGCCCAAGCTCAATGTGTTGCATTGTTTGCAGTTTGAGAGAACAGGGATTAAATAAACTGATGATTCCAGAGGCAAACCATTGTCTCTTGGGTTAGACTAGGGTAAGACTGCATCACAGGGGCAGAATTTGTAACCTGATCAAACCCCTAGCAATTCATTGTGAAGGGGGTTTTCAGGGATCACATTTTATGTATTATTAGCTGTGACTTTGGTCTATATAAATGTGTTTGGGCTTGATGGAAAGGGGAAATTCAGGGCTACAATTTGATGTATGACAACTGAACTTCTGAGTGTCCTGGACTGAACAACCTGGTTATTTTTAGAGAGAAACCTTTGGAGGGAAAGAAACGAGAATTCAGGTGGAATAGGGTATATTGGAATGAATATTAGTAACTTTAACATTGGTCTATATCAATGTGTATGGGCTTGATGGAAAGAGAAGATTCGGGGCTGCATTTTGATGTATGACAACTGAAATTCTGATTTTACTCTAGGCTCCGGAGATCAGGGTTCAAATGATGCGTTTTCGAGGTCATTACTGTGGACCTACTCGCCAAAATCTTTGTAAATGAGCCACATTGTAAGCTATTTTTATCTCTTTTCTTTGAGGCTGATCAGTTAATAAATGCACAAATACGTTATTAGTTATTATTATGGACTCTGTCTTTGTGTGTGTGTGTGTGTGAGAGAGATGGAGGTTCGGGGGATGGCCATACAGCAGAAACAAGCACATTCAGTGGCCCAACTCATTAGCAATGCAATGGACTCGTCAAAACTGGCTGTAACACCTATCGTAAACTCAAACACAGTATAAATTATTCTGAATCAGGTCTTAGATTTCTTCTTTCTTTTATTGATACTTAAAGTTATTAAACGCAGTGCAATCCATGTACAAAACAATACAGCCCATACATCACCAACAGTGCAGTCACATGTGTGGAGACACACATGTGTCTTTTGCACTACTGCACCTGCAGTTTGTAGCTGCAAAGGGGCAGAAATATGAGATGAAACCCCCACACTCGAGTAATTTTCTTTGAGGCTGATCAGTTTAATAAATGCACAAATACGTTATTAGTTATTATTATGGACTCTGTCTTTGTGTGTGTGTGTGTGTGTGTGTGTGTGTGTGTGTGTGTGTGTGTGTGTGTGTGTGTGTGTGTGTGTGTGTGTGTGTGTGTGTGTGTGTGTGTGTGTGTGTGTGTGTGTGTGTGTGTGTGTGTGTGTGTGTGTGTGTGTGTGTGTGTGTGTGTGTGTGTGTGTGAGAGATGGAGGTTCGGGGGATGGCCATACAGCAGAAACAAACACATTCAGTGGCCCAACTCATTAGCAATGCAATGGACTCGTCGAAACTGGCTTGCACTACTGCACCTTAGCTACCAACTGTTAATACAGTACTAACTGTTTACATTTTGCATCATACTTATTTGCACTGTCCGTGCTCATTGCACTACCATAAATCCACTGCTTACCTTAAGCTAACATACAATTGTGTACATCTACCTGTAAAATTCTTTTTATAGTTGGAGACATCTGTATATTACATTTACATTTATAGTTCATATTCACCTGTAAATGCCGTTTATAATAAATAAACGAGAATTCGTACATATATGTACATGTATGTATATGTGCTTAGCCAAACAATACTTATGACACTTATGCTGTTCTGTAAATATGTGCAAACTATGTTTCACATGATGTGTGGAGACACACATGTGTCTCTTGCACTACTGCACCTGCAGTTTGTAGCTGCAAAGGGGCAGAAATATGAGATGAAACCCCCACACTCGAGTAATTTTCTTTGAGGCTGATCAGTTTAATAAATGCACAAATACGTTATTAGTTATTATTATGGACTCTGTCTTTGTGTGTGTGTGTGTGTGTGTGTGTGTGTGTGTGTGTGTGTGTGTGTGTGTGTGTGAGAGATGGAGGTTCGGGGGATGGCCATACAGCAGAAACAAACACATTCAGTGGCCCAACTCATTAGCAATGCAATGGACTCGTCGAAACTGGCTTGCACTACTACACCTTAGCTACCAACTGTTAATACAGTACCAACTGTTTACATTTTGCATCATACTTATTTGCACTGTCCGTGCTCATTGCACTACCATAAATCCACTGCTTACCTTAAGCTAACATACAATTATGTACATCTACCTGTAAATTTCTTTTTATAGTTGGAGACATCTGTATATTACATTTACATTTATAGTTCATATTCACCTGTAAATGCCGTTTATAGAAAGAGACACCTGTAATTATATTTATGGCACACACTCACCTGTTATAGTAATAACCATCTGTATATTTATATTCATTGTACATATTACCTGTAAATCCTGTACATCTCCATATCCTGCACGTATGCAACCATTGTATATATCCTGCACTTTACTGCTATTGCACTTCTGGTTAGACCTAAACTGCATTTTGTTGCCTTGTACCTGTACTTGTGTAATGACAATAAAGTTGAATCCAAACTAATCTAATTTTTTCACTTCTGCTAAAAATTTTGGCTGTGTTGGCTCCCCCCACCCGATAAACAATGGCAAACAACCTGATTGGTTATCTGGCGATGACATCACACACATTGGTGTGACCTGAAGTTGAGAGGATTAGACATTCACTTCTTCAAGGACAGCGAGCAGACAACACTGAAAATTCCTCCTGCAATTTCTTCTTGTTGAAACCAGCATTTTCATTTCTGAAGAATGGCCTCCAAGTGGTAAGTTTACATCATTTCATATATCAGGGTAGGGGCACATCACATGGGCATAATTTGAACAAACTTTTTTTTTTTTGCATAGTATGTAGTATGTAGTTAATTGTGTTTTACAACACTGAGTCCTTGAACTATTTTAGGGTTTGGAATGAGAAACATGTCTTTCTTCAAAGTGATACTATCCTTCTCACAATTTGCTCAACATTAGTTGTATCATGTTTTACCAATACTTAACTAACTTAACATACTTAACTAATGCCTATGTCATTGTGTGTGTGTGTGTCCTTCCCCACCACCTGGTAAGTTTACATCATTTCATATATCAGGGTAGGGGCACATCACATGGGCATAATTTGAACAAACTGTTTTTTTTTTTTTTTTGCAAACTAACTTAGTATACAGTACAGCTAAATTTACTTTGTGTTTCTGTGTTTAAGTAGCAGTGACCCAACCCATTATTATTATGGACTCTGTCTTTGTGTGTGTGTGTGTGAGAGAGATGGAGGTTCGGGGGATGGCCATACAGCAGAAACAAACACATTCAGTGGCCCAACTCATTAGCATTTCCATGGACTCGTCGAAACTGGCTGTAACACCTATCGTAAACTCAAACACAGTATAAATTATTCTGAATCAGGTCTTAGATTTCTTCTTTTATTGATACTTAAAGTTATTAAACGCAGTGTAATCCATGTACAAAACAATACAGCCCATACATCACCAACAGTGCAGTCACACTAAACGTTGTAGCTAATGGCTCCTACAATAGGCATTGGTTATTTGCAAGTTATTGCCTGTTATTGTATTGAATTTTTTTTCTTTCTCTTACAGCGACAAGGATCGTCGCATCATTTCCTGTTTGCTGTGTTTCAAGCCACAGGATATGCTGCCTAACCATCTGTTGAGGGTCTGCATGAAGAACCAGACTGATGAAGAGAGGAAAGCAGAGGTCGACAAAGCCAAGAAGTCCATGAAGGCCTGGACCCTCCGAGGCAGAACCTGGGACTACAATGCCATTGTCAAGCGGTACCCCGATGAGGCATCCAGAAAGGCTCTTCTTGAAGACCTGCGTGAAAGACATTTTTTGATCCTGAATGACCCCGAGGCTGCACAGGACGCACAGGCTGAATCCCATCAAAGACCAGGCGCTGCAAAGTGAGTTGTTATCCACTAGTACTTTTCATTTAATTTCAGTCATTAAATTTAATATTGTAACAATGGCTTATTTGTTTTTTTTTTTTCATCTAATCATTCTAGACCTGTTCAGCCCACTCTCCAAGACTGCCAGAGAGTCCTCAGGGTATCACAGGCGGACATGCTGGGCATCCACAGGAAGCTCCTGGACCAGCAGCATTTGGAAGAAGACCAAATGACGCTGTTCCGGTACTGCTGCGAAGCCATCTTGGTCCTGAGGTACTTCCAGCGACCAGAAGCAGTGATGGCATTTAAAGTAAGTACTTTTACTTGACAGGGTTTCCTCAGTGTGTATAAGGTCAGTCACTCACTGTGTTCTATATTTGTTTTCCAGGCTTCAGACTGGATCAACAAGACACATGTTGATGGACAAGTTCACATGGTGGTGCAATGCACAAAGCAGAGTGCGCCATTTTCCATCACAGAGGAGGACTCTGCTGTAAGTTTTCTATCCTGGGGAGAATCTTTGTGACAAAAGGGGGTTGTCCCATAACTCACTTTAGTTAATGTAGTTCTTGATTTCATGTATGTGTTATGTTTCAGTCAATACCATTTTAACAATACAGCTAAATTAAACTATCCCTGGTTGCTTTGTTTATTATGTATGTAGTTCAATCAGTCAATTAGCACACAACACACAGTTCTGTTTAATATGTTTTATTGTAAATTGGCACAGTTTAGTTAGTTATTTATCTACAAACTTACCTGGTCCACCACATGGGTTGGTCTAAAATGGCCGACCATATGTCGGCCATTTTATAACCTCAGGGGGAGGTCATGGGTCAGACCATGTGGAGGGGAGATCTGTTGGGATGTTATTTTGAGTTTATTGTATTTGTGTATTCTTATTAAGTATGTGTTTATAGTATAGTACTAATTAATTTTGACTACTTTGGCCAGCTTCCCCACAATCTTATAAGGGTCAGAAGTCAGAGCTCTTAGAGGTTTTCATTAATGCTTTAACTTCATATCTGATATCCACAGATGCTGGACACATACTTCCACAAGATTCGTCCAGGATGTCTGCAGGACAGTGTGGATGACCAGGGCAGATTTTTCCTGTCCAAACAAGGGGTGCCAGTTGCCAACGTCACGAAACGACCTCAGGCGGCTGCATGAACAGTGCGTTTAGCAGAATCATGTATAGTAGTGTGTGAATTTATATGCACTGTACTGAGAAATATAAAATGATCGAATTGATAGTCTGGCTTATCTACTACATAAAGTTCAAATAATATAATTTTTCTGTAATAAAAATACACTCAATGCATTTATTATTAATCTGAGATTCTTTCTTCATTGCAGGTACAACTTGCCAAGCTTTTCGAGCCAGCAAGCCAGAAGAGCCCAAAGCATTATGCCATGGTATGTGTAATCATCAAACATTATAAATTTTCTGTTTGTCAGCTACTTCCCAGGTCTGTATACATTTTGTCAGATTTTGAACATGAAATCTTCTCGAATTTCCAGCTCTTCTTCTGTTGAGCCGGAGAGGAGAGTTCGGAAACAGAAGAGAGGCAGAGGCGCAGCTGACCAGGAGGACAGGGACTTTGGTGCTTTTCTCCTGATGTTTCCAGCGGAGCAGCAGCCCGCCCACGAAAAAGAAGCGGACTGCTGCAGGATTTCCACCTGACAGAGTGTTCTACAGCAGGTGGAGGTCTGTACAGCTTGCCAAACGGGAGGAGCACCTCTTGGGTGAGTTAATGTGTTTTATTATTATTTAAAAAAATGAATACATATCTCAGTAATCAAAGTAACATAATTCACATTTTTTGGAATATGAATGATTATTAATTTAACATTTGTCTGTGACAGCCCAGTGTTCAAGGCGCCCCCCTACTGTCAGCAAGATGACACTGATGATCCAAAAAGAGGGTTGGACTGGCAACTGTCCTCAACCCCAGGACCTAGTGGCTAAGTGGAAACCCGTCACTAGGGTGCAGGTGGAGTCGGATCCAAGGATCATCACAATGGTCCAGAACCAAAAGTGGACAGGCCTGGCGCTCAAGGACTTTGGTGCAAAAGGACAAGGTATGTAAACATAATACATAAAATTACATACCATTTTTGTCTTGTGAGCAGATATTTTTATTCCTGGAGTGAATCCTAATTGCACCTTCTTTTGACTACAGGAGTTGTTGCCACCAAAGCCTTTGCAATGGGCTCCATCGTTTGTGATTACCATGGCAAGGTAATCACAGGAGCAGAGGGCCGGAAGTTACTCAAGTCCATCAAGGGTGACATGGGCTACCTTTTTTTTTTCCACCATGCTGGTCGGGACCTCTGTGTGGGCGCTGAGACTTTCCCTTGCAGTGTCACCCAACAGAAAGCACCATGGGCAGGAAGATCAATCATTCTTCCAAGAGACCAAACCTGAGGCTGGTCAGCTGCATCATGAACTTTCCTGAAGGACAGAGGGATGTCATTCTGTTCCAGGCAAAGAGAGACATTCTTTTGTGTGAGGAGCTCCTTTTGACTACGGAGTCAAGCGCAAGTCTTTTGAGGAGAAGGACTGGACCTCGACTGGCTGGATGAGTGAACACCTCAGGCCATTCATTCACCAGTAGATTCTTTTATGTTACAAGACTACATCTGTGTCCTGGAGCTGGATTGGCTGGATGTTTTGTGTTTTTTTGCAAATAAAAAAATATATTTTATACATACCTTTAATGTGACTTTTGTTTTTATTGCAAAACAAAACACCAGTGAAAGGCTTGAATCTAGGCTATATGTTACCCTTAGCCAGAATCATATCTACCCTCTTTGTTGAGACCAGTGGTGGAAAGAGTACTGTAACAGTATACTAAAGTAAAATACAGCTACTTGTCAAAAAATGTAGTCCATAGAAAAGGTTTTAGATAACTCATTGCTAGTTTGACTATAATATATCTGCAAACTTATGTAAGTACTGCCACTACTAAGTGTAACCACTTTACTGTAAACTATGTAAATTTAATTGAGAATAGGGTAAAAATCGACTGGGATCTTAGCCTGGTCTCTTCATCCCTCCCCCTTGGTCTATTAGGATTCTAGATCCACATTGCCATATATGTTTAGGTATATGTTTGCAGGCTCTGGTTGTTTATCCAAACACATACTAACTTGAACACATATAAACATACAAATTTAACTTAAAAAGAAAAGCTATTAAAAAAATGTTTACTTTGAAACTGTCTAAACATTTTATTACAATATGATATTATTGTGATGAAAATGAGAAAAATAGTCATACTAAAGTAAAAATACAGTTACTCGTCAAAAAATGTAGTACATAGGAAAAGTTTTAAATAACGCATCGCTAGTTTGACTATAATATATCTGCAAACTTATGTAAGTACTGTCACGTATGTAAAATTGATTGAGTCTAGGGTAGCCTAAACATCACCTGGGATCTTAGCCTGGTCTCATCCCCCTCTTGAATAAATAAATATTACTAAGCAAGTAAATATTAAATGGATCCAAAATGGATTGAAATATGCCTGTGCACAGACATTTTTTTACTTCTGCTAAAATTTCTGGCTGTGTTGGCTCCCCCCACCCGATAAACAATGGCAAACAACCTGATTGGTTATCTGGCGATGACATCACACACTTGGGTGTGACCTGAAGTTAAGGATTAGACACTCACTTCATCTTGGACAGCAACAAGACAACACTGAAGATTCCTTCTGCAATTTCTTCTTGTTGAAACCAGCTTTTTTTTATTTGTGAAGAATGGCCTCCAAGTGGTAAATTTACATTTCATATATCAGGGTAGGGGCACATCACATAAGTATAAGTAATGATTCCAAGTATAAGTAATGATTCCACATGCAAAACATTGTCTCTTGGGTTAGACTAGGGTAAGACCGCATCACAGGGGCAGACTTTTTAACCTGATTAAAGTAAGATCAAAAATCTTTGTAAATGAGCCACATTGTAAGCTATTTTTATCTCTATGGTATCAAATTAAAGCATTACATGTGCAGGTTACAAATTTGTGAATAGATTAACTATGTCTTGTTCAGAAAGTCCTAGAGCTGAGGCTGTTTCAGGGCAGGCAGCTTTTTTGGTCCAGTTGCCTAAACAGATTCATTTATTGTTCCTTAAATCAAAGTTCAATTAGAGTGTGTCTTATATCAGCAAAAAGGTCTTGTTTCACATGAGTCCAAGCTCAAAGTGTTGCATTGTTTGCAGGTTGAGAGAACAGGGATTAAATAAACTGATGATTCCACATGGCAAAACATTGTCTCTTGGGTTAGACTAGGGTAAGACCGCATCACAGGGGCAGTTTTAACTTTTAACCTGATCAAACCCCTAGCATAACATTAGTTTTATCATGTTTTTATCCATACTTTGTCAACTGGCATATAACATTAACAGGGAAATAACTAATGCCTATAGTTTAGAAAAACAAGAGTACATTGACATGTTAGTGAGTTGGGTCACACACACACACACACAAAATCAGAGTTTCCATTGAAATTCTAATGTTGGCTTGGTGGGGGCAGGGTGTGTGTGGGGACAGGGTGTTAGGTCAGTGTAGACACTCACTTCTTGTAGCTAATGGCTCCTACAATAGGCATTGGTTATTTGCAAGTTATTGCCTGTTATTGTATTGAATTTTTTTTCTTTCTCTTACAGCGACAAGGATCGTCGCATCATTTCCTGTTTGCAGTGTTTCAAGCCATGAAGGCCTGGACCCTCCGAGGCAGAACCTGGGACTACAATGCCATTGTCAAGCGGTACCCCGATGAGGCATCCAGAAAGGCTCTTCTGGAAGACCTGCGTGAAAGACATTTTTTGATCCTGAATGACCCCAAGGCTGCACAGGACGCTGCAAAGTGAGTTGTTATCCACTAGTACTTTTCATTTAATTTCAGTCATTAAATGTAATATTGTAACAATGGCTTATTTGTTTGGTTTTTTTCTTGTTTTTTTTTTTCATCTAATCATTCTAGGCCTGTTCAGCCCACTCTCCAAGACTGCCAGAGAGTCCTCAGAGTATCACAGGCGGACATGCTGGGCATCCACAGGAAGCTCCTGGACCAGCAGCATTTGGAAGAAGACCAAATGACGCTGTTCCGGTACTGCTGCGAAGCCATCTTGGTCCTGAGGTACTTCCAGCGACCAGAAGCAGTGATGGCATTTAAAGTAAGAAGTACTTACTTGACAGGGTTTCCTCAGTGTGTGTAAGGTCAGTCACTCACTGTGTTCTATATTTGTTTTCCAGGCTTCAGACTGGATCAACAAGACACATATTCTTACATTGACAGCTGAGTCATTTGATGAAGTAAGATGTGTTAGATAACTTACTTCTTTATCATCCTCCAAGTCGAGTATTTCATGGTAGGTCTATAAAACAATAACAGAACAAATTCATGCAGGCTGTGACTATTACAGTGGTGGAAAAAAAGTTTTCAGACACCCTTTAAATTTCACACAATGAAATTTCTGTGGAAACATCGTTTTTGTTTCAAAAAGTGTGGTTGCATTAGACAGACACAAACAATTACAAATGATATTTTTGTTAATTGTTTAATCTGTCTGTCATTTCATTTTGTTCTTTTGCTTTTAAAACCGCAAATGTTGTCTGTCAGTCTCAGATTTGCAGTACAAGTGTAAGTGTAGTTCCTACTTATACCACAAGAGGGAGATACCATAAAGTGAGCGTGTCTGCAAGAGCAAACAGAACCAGGTTTGTCAACAGTTACAGGCAGTTAGCAGACAAGGGTCCGTGTATCATCCGATCATTCAATTATTCAATTTAATCTGGCAAACCAAAAACGAAATAACGAATCAATATTTTGTTTTTCTGTTTTTCTGTATGAACCAAATATGAAAAACTGACGTTTGTTTCATCGCTTTCAGCTCGAAACGGGAAATATAATAAACAAGGAAACCAAAACGAAATAATGGATCAAATTTACGTTGTTTCAATTTTTCTTTATTTGGTCCTGCTTGCTTTGCGCATGTGCAGTGGATAGTTTCAAAGGAGTAGGTCGCTGAGACCGCGGTGAAGTTAGATTGACGTTGGACATTGGATATTCGGCTCCGCACTTTCAGCGGGAGGCTTAGTTGTCTGTGTCCGACTAATGCGCCATGGTTGCGGGGAACTCACTCTCGAAGCACCGCCCTTAGCACGGAGCAATGAGACTTAGGGACCGTCAATAAATGATGATCACGGGAACGAAGTAAATAAATAAACTCAATAGCTTCAAGATAAACATTTTTTTGTTCACCAAACTACTTAAAAACAATAGATCTAATCTAGTGGCACCATGCACAGCTCTTTTTTTTCACTTTTATGTTTTTTTTTGGATTTTATATGAATTTTATATATACAAATATGGATTTTTTTCAATAGCTTTCAGGTCATGTGACCTAGTTTCTTCAATCCACTTCATACATTCATTTACACCTTAAAATTTACATGAATAAAAAAAAGTTAAACTACCAGACACTAATAAGCCTAAACATGTGTATTGAACATTTTATATAATCAAAATAAAACCACACTAAGCAAACCACACTTAAAATATAAGATTATTAAAGCTAGTTATTTTGACTTTATAAATTCTAAATTCTGCCTTTATGTTTGTTATTAAAATGCATCCAAATGCTACATCGTTTACAAGTCATTCACATTGATGCAATGATCTACTGCTGCTACAAGATCAGCAGATCCTGTAGCCATCTTTAAAAAACACATCTCTTCCATCAACACCTGACTGACAAACACTGAATTCTACTTCCTGTCTATTGATTCATTCTCTTTTTAAAATAAATAAATCTTTACTATCTTTAGCTGTTTTTTCTACCTTGTGTTGTTAAATAAAAAAGACCATTTATTAATGTTTTTTCAGACATTTTTGTTAAATTGAAAAAGTGAAATGTTGGACATATTTATTGTAGACGACAGGAACTGTAAACTCAAAAATATCTTTACATTTAAACTTGAAGCTTTCATACATATGTGTAGAACAAAAACCTGACAGAAATAAATATTCACACATTCCACTTCCTGTTTCCACATTTCATCAGCTCTTATCCTCAGCTGCCGACTGTGACCTGGCAACTTTTATTTCAATGTTAAATGTGCGACTTAAACAATTGGGTACAATCAAATGTAATTATAAAAGATTATATAAGGCTTAAGAATCTTGTAAATAAACAGACACATGCATTGTGTTGGTGTGATAGAACAGTGGTTTTCAAAGTGGGGCATGGCCTGAAACACCAGAAAGCAAAAAAATTATAAGTAAATATTTATATTATTATGAGTATTTTTATGAAATTGCATTAGAGATATCAACAAATTATTATAATGCTATTTCATAAAAATACTCATAATATAAATATTTACTTATAATTTTTTGCTTTTCTTCCAGCACTTGCGCCTACCTGGCGCCTAATGGCCCCACTTTGAAAACCACTGACCTAGGTGTTTTATTTATTTATTTACATTTGGTGTAGTTTTGTCGATGGGTTCAATAACACCGTGCAAAAGGGGGGCCTTGGCCAGAACCTGGTGGAATTTGGGGGGCTTTGTCATGGAAAAGTTTGGGAACCCCTGTGATAGAAAACAAAGCAAGCAGTTCCTAAACCCCAAAAAAAATCAGCAGAAAACAAGTTTTTTTTTTCATACATGTGCATGGTACTAAGCTAGTGCTATGAATACAGGGTGGGTAGAAGTGACTAGGTCACATGACCTGAAAGCTATTGAAAAAAAAAAATCCATATATTTTTTTTTTTTACATACAAAATATAAAATAAAATAAAAATATAAGTGGAAAAAAAAGGTGTGCATGGTGCCACTATATTAGATCCATTATTTTAAAGTGGTTTGGAGAAAATACATGTGTTTATCTTGAAGCTATTGAATCCACTTGTGCTGTAATGTCCCGCTGTAAACTAGAGTCTGGTCTGTTCAGAACGAGAGCTGCCTCTGAGGCTGGACATCAGCTCAGACACTGAGGTTTAATCAAACGTGAGTCTGTTTTAAATTCGGTCTTTTGAGAATTATATCAGGTCCTCATATAAAGGTTGGTTTGGAAATGTTGTGCCTGGGTGTTTTTTTTGTTTGTTTTTTGTGCACAACAATAAAATAGTTATATACAGTATATGAATATATAAATCATTAGACTCCACATTTATTTACATTTATTCATTTAGCAGACGCTTTTATCCAAAGCGACTTACATTACATTACATTACCAGTGTTACAGTCACTGGAGGCAAGGTGGGTTAAGTGTCTTGCCCAAGGACACAACGACAGTATGAACTGTGGAGAGCGGGAATCGAACCGCCTACCTTCCGGTTGAAAGACGACCACTCTACCCACTGAGCTACTGCCGCCCCATTTTTGGCTTACATTTAGCATCTATTCACCAGTGTTACAGCAGTGGACCACTGGAGGCAAGGGGGGGGGTTAAGTGTCTTACTCAAGGACACAACAACAGTATGAACTGTGGGGAGAAAGGGAATCGAACCACCAACCTCCCCCTACTGCACACAGCATTCAATTCATGTTTACTTCAAATGTTACATGCACTTTTGTGTTTTATGCTTTATTAGTAAAATAAAGACAGTTTTGAAAATACAGCTTATCTTTAATATCCCCCCACAATGACTACACCTAGTTTAAAATTAAATGAAACAATATTGGCACCATAGATTGTACTGTACGTATTAAACCGTGGGCCGACTGTATTGTTGTATCCCTACAGCCTTTTGTTGTTCATTACTCTGTATGAGCAGATTTGAAATGCTGAGAGCTGTTCTCACACAGATCCTGCAGTTTATACAGCGCTGTCCATCCCAGTTCTTCAGGAGCGGGTAAAACATGTTATAATAATTTTTATTATTATATTTGTTTATATTGTTTATAGTTACTGGGTGCTCATAGTTCTTTACAGGTCATGTCAAATCATGTCATGTCCTCCATGTTAGTCCAAGCATGGAGTAGACATAACTGGAGACATGGCTTGTCATGGGACTTCTGCACCTGGAGCTGGGGCCTTCAGTGTTGGGAAAGTTCACTTTCTACAAGAACTAGTTCAAAGTTCAGTTCACAAATTTTAAAATGAACTAGTTCAGTTCAAACTTCAAAATTTTGAACTAAGTTCACAGTTCCAAAAATGAACTAGTTCATAGTTCTTTTTTTCCATATGTTGCTGCGAGCTATTATTTTTCAAAATTATTGCCACAGCCCATATAGAATCACAGACAACAATTATTTTATCAGTTTTAACAATGAAGCTATGCGTTAGATTTCATTTTCATATCCAATTTTCAATCCTTATCCAACCAGGGTTTACATTAGCATTGAGGGGACAGCATTTCCCCATTGTTGCTTTAATGCTTTGTTGCTGTCCATTCACTCCACACTAGTGGCAGCTGCAGCTTTCAACCCTACAGTACATTCTCAAGAACATGAGGAAAAACGTGCTGCTTGAATGGTCTTTTTTAATGAGGAATTATTCAAAGAAAAACAGGACAGTAATCATTAAGGTGAAAACGTTCTTAAATTGTAATAATTTTCCATTGTCCACATGCTAAAACAGAATATTGGAATCCTGGGAAAATAGACCAGGCAGGTTCAACAAACAAGTTACATCAGGGGTCCTGAATTAAAATCAGCCGAGGTCCGCTTAGTAACTTTCCTCACCGTGAGGGGTCCGGAAAATTTAAATTAAAGGATATGTGTTTGAATATAAGTCTAAACTAAATATTTAGTGCATAAACCTTTACTTGTTTTACCTGAAGGTTCTCTGGCTGGTTTGTTGGATTTGACATCATTCCTAAGTACCACATCTGGTTTGGACTTTTATTTCCTTCTGTTCTCAGAGGCTGGTTGTTCCAACCTTCTACAGATGCCTGTAGATCAGTGTTAAGTTTTGGGAGGAATGTTTGGTGGACAGCAAAAAGATCTTCTTTATCAGAAAGAAGAATGAGGAAGTTAGTCTCACCAAATACAGGTTACATTATTATTGTAATTATTAACTCGTAAAATGATGTTTGTAACGATTGATTCATTTTGACCTTTTTTGTTCCTTGAGATGACACATCAAGAAGGTGATCCATCTCTAAGATGTAAAGTGTATCATAGTATTTCGATGTCACACACTCTGACATCCCGCCATAAACGTTCAATTCTATTATTAAAAAAATACATAATTATATTTAAATTGTAATCATGGCACAAAAACACAAAATTAACAACTTAAAAAAGGTCATCTCTGATTATGGACACTTTTTCCAGATATAAAGCTTCCTCCGTCACTTCCACGTACAGTAAACATATAACGATCTTCATGTTCTCCACTCCTTGATCAGCTCTGACTCTGGGCAGTAGAGAGGACATTAACCAGCTCATCCTTTGTCCATGTTGAATCTTTAAAGAAATGTTTTGGCTATAAAATGTTCTGATACTTACCTTGAGGGTATACCATGTTGCTCAGTTGCTTTTCTGAAGGCAGCAAATGCAGTTGAAGCATGATTGTTGTTTGCTCCTTCCAAACACATCACCTGTATGACATTATGTACACTGTCTTGAGATCACATTACAGACATTAGCTGAATGCTCTAAGACTATCCAGCAGTCTTTTATGCAGGACAATATATTTTTAAGTTGACCTTCCTTGAGTACCCATCCACTGCACCAAAAATAACTATATTGTACCTGTGGAGAAGATAATAAAACGCCCATGGACATAAGTCTTCCTTTGACAAACCGATACCCGGCTGTAGGCATTTCATTCTTTATCGTTGGACTGCATCATCAAGCTCCTCATCAGTAACAGCACTGTACCTGTGTCTAGCAGATCGCCCAAACTCATCCGTCTTTGAACACTTCAGGCTGAAACACCAATGTCCAGAGGAGTTCTTTCAAAGACTGACTGCAATTTTGAAATTAACCTGGAAATTAGTTCACTTCTGAGAAGGCCCTATAAAAATTAAGCCCTATTTTTTATTTGACTAAATATCACATTAAATAAGTTTATCACATGTTACATATACTTACATGAATATCTTGAGGTCCTGCAACTGCCATAATCCAATCACCATCTGAAGTTACTGTATTCTATTAGCAGTCCTGGTTAAAAAGATTAAAGTTAGGCAACTAATTATTCTCACCTAATGACCTAAAATATCTATATTCTGTTCCTTGACATTTACAAGGCATTCAATAAAGTAGAATACACTTTAGCACCCCTTAGAAACAGTAAATTTGTGTAAACAATTTGATTTAGATGATGTATCTGTGCTGTGTATTATCTTCATTTCAGTTCATTTTGTTAACTACTAGCCAAATACCATACACACAATCTGAATCTGAAAGTTAAAAACAGGCAGTTTTCTATTTTATACCAAGAAAAAATAAGATAACAGATCAAAATATATGAAAAACCAACCAAAGCTAAGCTAAAGCTAACACACACACACACACACACACACACACACACACATACACATACATACATAAGGATCTACTGTGGCTCTAAACAAACGTTTTTAAATATCTATTTTAAGAATTAATTACCTCAGCACACTCCAGTACTGTTTAATCTCCCACGATCTGTAGCAAAGTTGATTTCCGTAAATCAATATAGTGCAAGGGTCAAGGGGTCACGGGGCGGGATTACTGGAAAGGTGACCAATCACAGGAGGGTCTGTGCCACCGGTAGTTCCTGCCCCCAATCCGCCAAAAGTCTTTCTACGAGCCGATAATATGCGCGTGGAGCGTTCATATCAGCACGAGCACAAGTGAATTGAAATCATCTGCTCGTGGTCATAATATTTGTCGACTATTTTTGTAATTCTGACTCTAAACCGGATCGTCTACAGTCTCTGTCTCTGTGTAAACACGAAGACTCGCTCACAGCAGACGTCTTTGTCCGCCTCCCGCTGCAGAGTCACAGTCTCGTCTGGGACGTCGCCTGCAACAATCCAGGTTTGTCCGTGTCTTTGTCTGTTTGTGAGTGTGACCACATTTTAAAAGGGTCGTGTTTTAGAGGCTTTGCTGCAGAAAAGTGTAAATGTAGTCAACGAAGAAACTGGCGGAGCTAATCCCGTCTTCACTAGCGTTACACGTCTATGGAGTAATCCATGTTCAAAATGACTACATCTGCAGAGTTTGAGCTGCTTTGAAAAACAAGCCACAACCACGAGGGCGCTTTGTTTTAGCCTCTACGAAAACAGTCCGGCCACTTTTGTAAAAACGGTCAGGGTTTGTCTGAAACTGTCTAATGCATTCTGACTTTACTCAACAGGTTAGAGAAAAGTAGGCTTTTTATGTTATTCAAAATGCACACGCATAAATAAAATAGAAAATGTGTTTTTCAAGCTGCAAGACATGTTTGCGAACATTTGATCGAAGCCGTAAATCGTTAATTATGTGCTCATTTATACAAACTGTGTTTGGTATGTTACAGTTAGCCTAGCCACATAGCCAGACTAATAAATCGAGCACAGAGTGATTTTTATAAAACCCAATTGATTGCATAGTTAGTATGCTGGAGTTAGTTTGCAAATTAACCAGAAATAAAGCAGTGTAAAACATAATTATTTTGTGGTCTCTGTTTAATTTCACCTTCTTTTTGATGCATTTTTAATCACAGGTCAGGTCACTTTAAAAAAGACAATATTCAAATACAATTAAATTAAAGTTTAAACATGCAGTTTTATAATATAAATCTGTCAGTGGCAGAGTATTTACACAAAATGTGCTCTACTTGGTTCAAACACTACTCTCTATTCACCAGAAGAGGGCGACAAATATATTATTTACAACTCCATGTATCAATGTTTATCTGGGCAAATGAACCAAGCAAAACCCCCGCTTTTTTTTCTTGTACGTTTTTTGCAACAAACACAAAGTTATTTTTTTTATCTAATATCTTTATAGGCCCTGAGAATCACCCTAGCATCCCCCCAGCTTTACGGCGCGGCTGCTTGTACGTCTCGTCTCCCAGAGTACATTCTTTTCCCTCCAGAGGCCTGTTTCTTGCCAGTCTTTTCTTAACATTATTTAAACCGTGTTAGAAAGTCTCCAAAAGGCTTCCAGAACCAATGACCGAGCCTCTCTCAGCTCCTCTTAATGTGGAGGAGCAGCTGCTGTTCTCTGGGCTTGTCCTGGTGACTGTCTCTAAAGTAGTGCTTATTGTTTTTGTCTTTTGGATTTAAGATGTCCCTTTTGGTCGTAGACCATAAGAAATTAGGAACAAAGACCAGTAAATTAAGAACCTTACCGTGGGACTCATCTACGTCTTCACCATAACAAACAACAACCTAGGGCTTGCAGAAATGAAAATGCCTCGTACCATTTCAGACGGTAGTCTTTAGTAGCCCGACATGCAATTAACTAACCCAAATAACATTTTTTTATTGATGAAGGTTGCGTTTATTTATTTAGTTTTTCATCCAAGATACGGCACGCAGACGGAGGAGGGTGGGGGTATAATATCCCTATTATATTTTAGTAACTATTATGTACATTATACTGTTGCTAAAATAATGTATTCTTTTTTTTAACATGTCTGTAAAGGTTCTGCAAGGTTAAAGCAAAGGAATCTGGGCGAGGTTTTAAAGGTGAAGCTGTTTCTTCTCTTGTCCCAGGGGCCTTTTTTTAATTTATTTTTTATGATGAGTTTAACTGGTTGAACCCAAGTTGGTAAGATGTTGAGAACTTGTATTAAGGTGATCTTTTTCTCACTTTTACATTTCTGTCTCTTACAGAGAAACAAGGGATCCTTGGTCAGAAGCAAACTCATTAAATAAAGAAGCTGACTACAGCAACTGCTTCTATAATGCACACGTGCAACCAGTGTGGGAACAAGTTTACCACTGTGAAGAGTCTCAAAAGACACCAGCACATCCACACTGGAGAGAAGCCATACAGCTGTGACCTGTGTGGGAATACATTTTCACGGGAAAGTAGTTTAAAACTACACCAGCGCATCCACACTGAAGAGAAGCCGTACAGCTGTGACCTGTGTGGGAAGACATTTTCACGGGCAGGTAGTTTAAAACAACACCAGCTCATCCACACAGGACACAGACTGTACTATTGTGACCATTGTGGAAAGACATTTAGAAGTTCAAGTTCTTTTAGGACACATTACTTTGAACACACTCGAGAGTTGGTGATACCATGTGAGCTGTGTGGAGAGATATTTTACTCTAAACAGACTTGTTCTCGACACCTAAAGCAACACGCTGAGGTGGAAATGGGGAGGTGTGGACCACAATGAGACTCTGCATCCTGAAGTTTTTTTAGGTGTACATTATGCCCGCCTCTCAGCTCCAAGGTCTTGGATGGACGTGTAATGAGCTGACGTGTCAGTCATAGATTCGTATAGGTTTACATGTATATGCCACTAAGTGTACAGGACAGAGTGTCCCTGAACAATGATTAGATGTAGTGCAAAGTGATGTCTTTGTCTAGTTTTGATTAGCATGGTGCCAATACAGAGATACAGCTAAAGACATTAGGTCATAGGTGTATGTGGATAAGCATATGAACTGGAGCAGGAGCCCTAAATGTAAATGTGGGGTCTAATGATTTATATAATCATATACTGTATAGAACTATTTTATTGTTGTTGGCACATTTTCAAACCAACATTTATATGAGGACCTGATTTAATTCTCAAAAGACCGGATTTAAAACAGACTCACGTTTGATTAAACCTCTGTGTCTGAGCTGATGTCCAGCCTCAGAGGCAGCTCTCGTTCTGAACAGACCAGACTGTAGTTTACAGTAGGACATTACAGCACAAGTGGTTTCAATAGCTTCAAGATAAACAAATGTATTTTCTCCAAACCACTTTAAAATAATGGATATAATCTAGTGGCACCATGCACACCTCTTTTTTTCCACTTTTGGCTTTTTTTGAATTTTATATTTTTCTATTTACAAAATCAATTTTTTTCAATAGCTTTTTGGGATTTCTGCCAGGATATGTAAACTTCTGAGCAAGTGTATATATAGTTTGATATGTGCTGCATCTGAAGGTAGAGCTTATATTTTAGTCTCTATACGGGTCAACACTGTCACTAAACTAACCTGTTCAGGGCTCTGTCTGAGTCCAGATGCAGTTATCACTTCAAACATATAAAGTTAATGTTGTGTAAAGGTTTCCAGGTCACAGTCGGCAGCTGAGGATAAGAGCTGATGAAATGTGGAAATAGGAAGTGGAATGTGTGAATATTTATTTCTGTCAAGTTTTAGTTCTACACAGATGTATAATAGCTTCAGGTTTAAATGTAAAGAGATTTTTGAGTTTACAGTTCCTGTCGTCTACAATAAATATGTCCAACATTTCACTTTGTCAATTTGACAAATAAAAATAAATGTCTAAAAAAACATTAATATATGGTCTTTTTATTTCAATAGAACAGCATTTATACACAACAACCTTGGAGATGAAAATGTCTGATGCACACAGCACTAACTCAGAGCCTTTGAAGGATTTTAGAAATACTGAGGTTTAAAAAAGAGTGTCTGAAGAACTGAGGTGTGACATGTTCTGTTCTGTCGAGTGTAAGTGCAGTGTTCTATTCTTCACCAAAGAGAACGAGCAGCTGTATATTTTTCACAAAAAAGGAATGTAGGAATTGTTTGAGTAAAATTACAATCAAATGTGTTTTTTTTTTTAAAAAGTCAGTCCTATTGTTAAATTTTTTCCTTGGTTTTGTTTTGAAGAAACTGTTGCATCAGAAATCTGAGCTTCTTTAGCTGAAAAAGCTCATGCTAAATATTGGGTCAGAAAATAAGCTGAGTAAAACATTTACATTTATTCATTTAGCAGAAACTTTTATCCAAAGTGACTTACAGGTGAGGAAAACGATGGAAGCAATTTTAACAACACAAGCATCAAAAAGCTAGGTATACAATGTGTGTACATATACGTATATGTACAACATACATACAACATACATACAGCAACAGTACTGTAACCATCAAAATCTGTGCAAATACAGGATATATCGAATAAATAATTTCACTGGCTCTAAGCAAAAGTCATTTGAGAAAATTAAACCTGGGATCAGCTAAAAACATACATATGATAAAAAATAAATAAGTAACAATAAAAGGCCGGCCCTGAGAACAGATCAGAATGTGCCAGAAAATAAAAACAAGTAAATCAGCGAGCCTCCTTATTAAGCAGAGTAATGGATGTAGGAATAAAGGAGAGCTTCAGTCGGTTAGTTTTCCATCTGTAAGCTCTGTACCTTCTGCCTGAGGGAAGAAGCTCAGACTCTGTAAATAAACTGTGAGAGGGATGGTTAAGGATCTTGTGAGCCAGTCTGGACACAGTGCCTTCGTAGATGGACTGCACAGAAGGAACGTCTTTTTGGCCTAAATGTTAAACATAAAGCCTGCCAGAAACTTGGGTTTCTTAAGTTTGTAGCTTAACAGTTTCTCAAGTTAATCCTTAAAGAGCGATCTAACAGACTAAATCAAAATACTAAATTAAGATTGTTTTAAAGTAAAACAAGCATGTGTTTCCAAAGACCCCTCTATTATAAAGAACTGTAGACTAGACTGAGTGGAGGACAAATCATTTTAATTGCTGTGTCCAAAGATCTGAGCATGCTCATTGAAAACTTTGACATAGTCCCAAAAGTGAACCTGGTGGAGCCTTTTCTGTCACTCTCTCAGTTCCTGAAATGGATCAGTGCACCAGGATTTTACTGATGGCTCCAGCCCAGACCTCAACTTTATTAATCCATGTTTGAACTTTAAGAGGCGCAGGAGACGAGCTTAAACCAGTGAAACTCACCTGTTACTAAACTCCTCAGGTCGAGTCGAATAGTTGGAGGAATGCTGCTGTCCGTGAGCTGCTCTCTGAGCTCACAGCGGGACATGGCGTCCACTTCAGAAAAACTGGGCACCAACACGACCAGAGCCAACACCAGCAGCAGAGCAGGATTCATCTTCTGCTCAGAGACACACCAGAAACAAATCAATGTTTAACACTCTGTTAGTTGTGTGCAGTGTTTGTAATGTCTCACATTTTGGAGAAGAATCCAGCCATGTACTCATGACTTTGTCGTCTACTTTTATTGCTGAAACAAAAAGAGACAGAAGCACATCACTAAAGGTTGTCGGTTTATAAATATGCAGCTTTAAGTGAGTTTCACTGCACACATTTGAGATTGGAACAATGTTTTGTGCTCGTGCTTTGATCAGAATATGAAGCAGCTGCTGTAATTCCAGTCTGCCACTAGATGTCACTGTTGTCAAAGCTTCAAATCCTTTTTGGTCCGAGAGGAAAGAAAACCTAAATGCTTCACAAGGTTTTATTCTTCCATCACTGATTACTCCAGTGTGGCTTTTTTAGTTTTAAAAAAAAAAACTTTAAAAAAAATTTGTCTCAAATTTCATTAAATAACAGAATAAAACACAGCAATAATAGTGAGTAAATCTAATAAAGTGATGACCTGTTTGTTCTTGTTCCTCTTGTTTCAGATCCTGTCAGGTTCTCTCAGGATTTATACTCTCATGATTAGTCATGTGACTCACCTGTTGACTCGTAGTCACTCCTGCAGAAATGTGAGAAATTCCAAAGGCTTCAGATACTTTTTCATGCCACTGTATGTGTTCTGATAGATTGGAATAGATCTGATTCAAGTTTCAGACCAACTCCAAACTCATGTAGGGTTAGGGTTTGTTGAAGGGAAAATGAAGATGATGTGATTAGCAGCAGCCTAAACACAGCTCTTGAGACAGAATTGTTCTGTCAGTCACACGGTCACTTCACAGTCGGCTGCTCACTTTCTATTTTTTTCCATTTATTCCAGTGAAGAGACTTGCCATGTTTTAAACTCTCATCTAGCTTTAGAGACTGCTGTTGTCTGAGTCTCATGTTCTCAAAATGTGAGCAGCATAAGGAGGAGGTCCATTTTAATACAAATTGTCATTGAACCAGAACATTTAGTGGTTGATTTTCATGGATCACCTTTTAAGACAGAATTTTTGTGGTTAATCATCTTTCTCTGTGCACGCACTGAAAGATTGAACAGTTGGACATGTGCATTCAAAAGTTTAGAGATTGTCAAATGATGTTCACATGTAAAAGTTAAAGTGCATTTTAGATGCATTCAGACATTTTATCCCAAAATTCAATATTCCTAACTTTTTGCAAGAATTGTAGAAACACAAGTACTATTTAGTTTGGTCTCTACATTCCATTTCTACTTACTACTAAATCTACTTACTTAACCGTGATAGAAAAAGGTTTTCGGGCACTAAATAATGAATTAAGATTCAATATTCAAGTTTTCAAAACTACTAAAGATTAATTTGATCATGTGACTGTTGCACATTTGAAACACAGACAGTATCTGAAAACAAATACAAACATGCTTGTCTGCTAACTGCCTGTAACTGTTGACAAACCTGGTTCTGTTTGCTCTTGCAGACGCGCTCATTTTATGGTATCTCCCTCTTGTGGTATAAGTAGGAACTACACTTACACTTGTACTGCAAATCTGAGACTGGCAGACAACATTTGTGGTTTTAAAAGCAAAAGAAAAAAATGAAATGACAGACAGATTAAACAATTAACAAAAATATCATTTGTAATCGTTTGTGTCTGTCTAATGCAACCACACTTTTGAAACAAAAACGACTTTTCCACAGAAATTTCATTGTGTGAAATTTTAAGGGTGTCTGAAAACTTATTTCCCACCACTGTAATAGTCACAGCCTGCATGAATTTGTGATTGTTCTGTTATTGTTTTATAGACCTACCATGAAATACTCGACTTGGAGGATGATAAAGAAGTAAGTTATCTAACACATCTTACTTCATCAAATGACTCAGCTGTCAATGTAAGAATATGACCGGGCTTTATCAATGTGCAAGTGCAAAGACTTTTTATTGACTATTCCTGTAGACATCCAGTTATCCAGTGGACTCTGAGATCAATGTAAGATAATCACAGACATTAACCATTACATTTCTTCTTGACATCATTATTTACAGTGTAAATATAGAGTGTTGTTTTGGGTTAATCTTTAGAGTAGATGTATGGATTTGAACAAAAGAAACATGCACTGTCACATCTTACACAAACAAGATCAAACTACCTTGATGTTTACTGCTTAGTGAAATTGTTATTGGGGTTCTTATGATTATCTCTTTCTGTTTGCTTGAAATTGTGTCTTTAATCGGTGTCTGGCCCATTATTTGAAAAACAGTACATTCATATCCATGCAGCATATGTGGCCAGAGGGAGAGGTAGTTACTACATTTCATTCAATATAGAATTTGATTTGTCTGTCACATGACCATCCCTTTGACCATGTCCTTAAAAATGAATTTGATGTTTATATGCATCTCTCCACATCAACAGCATCACACTGGAATCACCCGAAGACACTGTTGAGCACCACAGCAGGTATTCTATTTGTGTGAGTTTGTGTTTGTAGCTGTCTTGTTTTATAAAGCTAATATTGTTGTAATTTGTTAGCTTATCAGACATCCTAAAGTCTCTTGGAGAAAAGGTTGACAAATCCAAAACATTTAATATAAATGTGACAAGAGAGGCCCTTTATCAGAGGGGTCTTAAGCAGTGGTCCAGACAGAAGCAAGCCTCTCCAAAGAACCTCCTTCGACTCTCTTTTATTGGAGAAAAATACACTGATGAAGGAGCCCTTCGTTAAGAATTCCTCACAGGTTTGTATTCCTCATCGAGGCCATAACAAATAATGAAATCCTCTTTAGCACAATTGCTTTTCATCCGGAAATCACCAACTTGATTAAAGAAGTAATAAAAAATAAAATGCCGTTTTCTATGTCACTTAATTATGTTATTGCTTTGAACCAATATCAAGATTAAATTTGTTCTTTTAAGGTGGAAAACATTGAAGGAGAAAAGCTTTTGGAATTATCAGATGCTATTGTGGTGTGTGGCTTTACTGGACCAATAAATGTTGAGCAGAAAAAGGCGATCCAGGAGTATGTTAATACAAATTCACAATTGTTTTGAATGACTAACTAATGAATCATTTTCATATTCTATGTTAGTGCCATCACTTTGCATTCACTTGTAAGACTGAGTCCCATCCTTAATCAGATCCACGAAGGACGAGACATTTATGGATTTGACAAGGAACTGGCACAACACCATCAGCTGTTCCAGCAGCTTTTTGTTCCTGGAGACCTAAAAAGTACGTAACATGTTAACCGTAAACTTTAATGCATGTTTGTGTTAATTTAACTTTATTCTTTAATATTTTATTTAATCCCTGATTTAAGGAGGATTCAGACTTTATTTTTTCAAAAAGACAAATGCAGGGGATGATCCAAGTTTCCCTGTTTGGGATGGACAGCTGTACATGTCGATAAAAAATCCTGTAAAAGGCAAGTTGTAAATGTTTTCTTGTTTGCTTTAATAAAGAAATAAATAAAACTATTGTAATAGTTTTATTCCAATTTAACCAGACAAGACATAATTTACATATTCTCTACACATTAGGTAAAGGTCCCGGGTGTTTGTGTCTCTTAAATTTTGAGCCAACAATAGCTCTAGTCCAGCTGCTCTTCAGTCAGGGGAATATCAAATTCCAGGACCAAATATTTGAATAATAGAAGGCTGCTGGTCTTTACTACAGATAAAATACAAAGAGATAGATTTCTCAGAGCTGAAACACTTAATGGGGAAAGGATCAGTGTTCATATCCCTGGGAATGCAGCAAAGCTTAGAGGTGTTATCTATGACGTACCTTTGGCAATAACAATGGAGGAGATAATACAAGAAGTGAAAGGAGGGAAAGTTTTGAAAGCCACAAGACTACAAACACAAAGAAAAGGGGTGAAAACTGATAGCTTATCAGTAAAGCTAGAATTTGAAAAAGAGATGCCAAAGAGGGTAAGATTGGGATATTTGAGTTATGATGTAAGAGAGTTTATCCCAGCACCACTTAGATGTTACAAATGTCAAAGAATGGGACATACTGCTGGGCAATGTAAAGGAAAACAAAGATGTGCTAGATGTGGAGGTGAACATGAGTATGGAAATTGTGGTCAGGATACAAAGTAAAATGCTGTAATTGTGGTGATGAGCATAGCGCTGCTTTTGGAGGATGCCCTGTACAAAGACAAGCCAGAGAGGTCCAGAAATATAAAGTAACTAATCAGGTATCTTATGCTGATGCAGCAAAAAAAGTCAAGGAAAGTGAAATATACAGACCCAGTGTGGTACAAGTAATAAATAAAGTAAAAGAATTTGAGAACAGAATAATAATTGAGACTTCATCTCCAACGTCTAGTCAGAGGCAAACCGAAATAAATCCATGGATAAGAGAGATTAATGAAGACACGCTGATTGTGGGTAAAACCAAATTTATAGCTTTCATCTGTAAGATTGTCAATGTGGCAGTACAGCAAAAGAAAAAAAGTGATAGAATCAAGACACTAGTAGAGGCAGCCATAGAAATACTGGGGATAACTAAAGTTACAGCTGAAATGATTCATGAGATGTTGAATCCAAATAATGGAATGTCTCAAGGTGATTAACCTCATTATGGTATTACATATCCTTCAATGGAATGCCAGAAGCTTAATTGCAAATGGTCAAGAGTTCAAAAAGGTTGTAGATGATCTGGAAGTTTGACCTGATGTTATGTGTATACAAGAAACTTGGTTAAGACCTCATTTAGACTTTGTAATATCAGGTTACAGTGCGGATAGATGTGACAGAATTGGAAAACAAGGTGGAGGATGTGTAACATTTATTAAGGATACTTTGGCATACAGAAGGGTAACTGTCCCAAATGAATATGAATGTATAGTAATAGAAATGTGTAGTCCCAGAGGAAATATCAAAGTAGTCAATTTTTATAATCCGTGTAAGAAATTATCAAAGCAAACATTCCAAGAAATCTCAGAAAGTGTTCATAGAAGAGAAATATGGTGTGGTGACTTTAATGCTCACAATACTCTGTGGGGAAGTGATTATACAGACACAAATGGAGAAGTGGTGGAAGAACTAATTGATAAGAGATTACTTGCTTGCCTTAATGATGGAAGAGGTACCAGGGTTAATGTTACAAGAAACTCAGTTTCTTGTATAGATCTTACTTTAGTCTCTGTAAATATGAGTCATTTATGTGAATGGAATGTTAAGAATGACAACAACATAGGAGTGATCACTTTCCAATTTTGTGTTCCATGAACTTTGATATGTATGTTCAGGAGGGTTATGTAATAGAGAGATGGTGTTTTCATAAAGCTAATTGGGAAAAATTCAAAGAACTTTGTAGTGAGTATTCTGAAAGAATATCGATGGAGGGTGATGTAAATAGCTGCACAGTAGAAGTGACTTCCATGATTATTAATGCTGCAACAACCTGTATCCCTATGAGTACAGTGAATGAGAAAAAGAAAATAGTTCCATGGTGGAACAATGAGTGTAAAAATGCTATAAAAGATAGAAATCATGCATTCAGAAGGCTAAGAAAGAATATGAACCAAGATAAGTTGATTGATTATCAAAGAAAGAGAGCTATAGTACGTAAAGTAATTAAGTCATCCAAGAAGAATGCATGGAGACAATTTTGCTCCAGCATTGGCAGAGAAGTTAAATTGGATGACATTTGGACAATGATCAAAAAGATGAGTGGGAAAAGGAAATCAGTTAAAATCCCAGTTCTGATAGAGGGAGAACATCAGGCAATTACAAATAAGTAGAAAGCTGAGCTACTAGGTAAGAAGTTTGCAAGTGTACATAGTGGGAGTCATTTAGATGAAATATATAAACAACGGAAAAAGGATATTTTAAGAACAAATAGCGAGGTAATTATGAAAAAAGACAGTGAATATTCGGCACTTGACATGGATTTAACATTACATGAGTTAAAAATGGCCTTAGAGGGAAGTGGATATACGGCTCCAGGGCAAGATCAACTATGCTATGCAATGTTTAGACAATTACCAAAAGAAGTACTGGAAATTATTCTAAAACTGTTTAATAAGATATGGAGAGAAGGTGTAATGCCTGATAGCTGGAAAAGTGCATTGATACTTCCTTTTGGTAAGCCAGGTAAAGACTTAGCTAATGCAGGAACTACAGACCTATAGCCTTAACATCACATCTATGTAAATGGATGGAAAAGATAATTGTTTGTAGACTGACATATTATTTAGAGCAAAGAGGAATGTTAAATAAATATCAAAGTGGATTTTGTAAAGGAAGATCAACGGTAGATGCTTTGGTTAAAGTTAGCAATGAGGCAGAAAAGGCGATTAGTATGAAAGAGATCATGGCTATAGTATATTTTGATATTGAAAAAGCTTATGATTCAATGTGGAGAGAAGGATTATTGATTAAAATGCATAAAATGGGTATTGGTGGAAGGCTATACAACTGGGTGTTAGACTTCCTGTCTAACCAAACTTTTCGTGTAAAGGTTGGGGATGATTTGTCGGAGTACTTTAACATTGAAAATGGTATCCCTCAAGGGAGTGCTATAAGTCCTATTCTATTTAATATAATGATAAATGATATTTTTATAAATGTTGATAGAGATATTGGATCATTACTTTATGCAGATGATGGGGCTATATGGAAAGAGGGAAAAACATTAGACATGTGACTAATAGTATTCAGAATGCGATATTAAAAGTTGAAAGATGGTCATATGATTGGGGATTTAAGATGTTAGTTACAAAATCTTGTTATATGATATTTACCAGAAAGAGAAGGATTAATAATATACAGTTAAAATTATGGTCAAAATATGGAAAGAGTGAAAGAGTTCAAGTATTTAGGATTGTGGTTTGATGAGAAATGTATATGGAAGAATCATATTAAACAGGTTGAAACTAAATGTAAAAAGGTACTAAATCTCATGAGGTCAGTCTCTGGCTATCAATGGGGAGCTGATAAACAATCACTACTAGATATTTATAGGGCCTTAATACGATCGTGTATTGATTATGGGTGTATGGTATATGGAGCAGCAGCCAAGAGTATTTTAAGAACATTAGACAGAATACAGTTTAGAGCTTTAAGACTCTGTATAGGTGCAGTGAAAACAACCTACTAATGCACTACTGGTAGAAGCTGAAGAATTACCTTTATATTTAAGACGATCTAAGCTGTCTTTAGCTTATTGGATAAAGTTACAAGGATCTGGGAGGAACAACCTGCAGTAAATGTTCTGTGTGAGTGTTGGGAATATACACAACAACTTAAAGGAAAAGGATTTGGATGGAATATTAATACTGTAGCAGAACAATATGGATTAAATAAAATTGAATATGGACCAAATACTGTATGGGGTAATGTTCCTCCATGGATATTTCCTGTACGCAATGTGGACTTGAAACTTCTAGAGAAGAAAAAGAATGGAATGAAAGTAATATGAATAATATAGGATATTTGGTTGAAGAGTATGTGAAGAGGAATTATTTTAATTATATGCTAATATTTACAGACGGATCTAAAGATCCAGGGACAGAACATGTAGGATCAGGAGTCTATATACCAGAGTTTGATGTAGGCATATGTAAAAGAATTAATGATAAATTATCTGTATATACAGCAGAAATGGTTGCTATTATTTTAGGGCTACAATGGATAGAAGAGGTGAGACCAGAGAGAGTAGTCATTTGTGCAGACCTCTGCTGCCCTGGTTAGTTTGAATTCTAAAAAGACCTTAAGAGATGATTTATGGATTGAAATATATACAATAATGCTGAGAATACAAAGAAATGGTGGGCTCATGTTGGTGTAGTGGGAAATGAAAAAGCTGATGAGATTGCAAAAACAGCATTAAAATTAAAAGAGGATGAAATAATGAAAGTTCCCTTTGGAAAAGGAGAGGCCAAATCATTAATCAGAAAAGCAGTGAGTAACGAATGGCAAAACAAGTGGGACACAGATAATAAAGGGAGGCACTATTACAGCATTCAGAAAAATATTAAAGTGAAGGGTTTCAAAGGGAAATATAGAAGAGATGAAGTGATCTTTTCAAGATTAAGGCTGGGACATACTGGGTTAAAATCAACGATGTACTTAATGACAAAATGTGTGTCTGATAAATGTGAGGAATGTAATGTTCCTGAAAATGTAGAGCATGTCATAATGAAGTGTAGTAAATTTGATTTTGAGAGGAACATCTTACGTGAGAAGATATATGAATTAGGACGGGGATGGAGTTTAGAAGGGATACTGGGGATAAGTGAGGTAACAAGGGAGTGCTACGAAGCTCTCTTTAAATTTCTTAAAGATACAGGATTAGATCATAAGATATAAGTCCCACCCCCCCCCTTTTTTTTTTTTTATCAATAGAATGTAACCTGAAGTACTAGAACATGAATTACACACTCCGGTACAGTAGGTGGCGGTATGCACTGAAAAAATTGGTTGCGACCCGCCAATAATACTAGAGGAGAAGAAGAAGAAGAAGAAGGAAGAAGATACTATGCGCGTGGAGAGTTCATATCTGCACAAGTGAATTGAAATAATTTGCTCGTGGTCATAATATTTGTCGACTATTTTCGTAATTCTGACTCTAAACCGGATCGTCTACAGTCTCTGTCTCTGTGTAAACACGAAGACTCGCTCACAGCAGAACTCTTTGTCCGCCTCCCGCTGCAGAGTCACAGTCTCGTCTGGGACGTCGCCTGCAACAATCCAGGTTTGTCCGTGTCTTTGTCTGTTTGTGAGTGTGACCACATTTTAAAAGGGTCGTGTTTTAGAGGCTTTGCTACAGAAAAGTGTAAATATAGTCAACGAAGAAACTGGCGGAGCTAATCCCGTCTTCACTAGCGTTACACGTCTATGGAGTAATCCATGTTCAAAATGACTACATCTGCAGAGTTTGAGCTGCTTTGAAAAACAAGCCACAACCACGAGGGCGCTTTGTTTTAGCCTCTACGAAAACAGTCCGGTGTGACGGATCAACTAGTGGCGACATGTAGATGTTTTTGTGGGCGTTCCTCTTTAGGACCCCACTTTTACAAACCAGGAAATATAGGTATTAGATGTGATTCTTTTACAGCGGACATGTCTATAATGATGTCTCTTTTAGTGTCGATGAGAAAGAACAAGCGTGACGGCTTTGATTCGAGGCGGCTTGTGGATTATAACTCGATGTAAACAGCGCTGTCACCAGTTGATCCAGACGAGCTCCGTTTAACTTGTGTATCATGAGAAACAGCCTTTAAATCAAGAAATACTACAGAAGAAATACTACAGAAGGAACACTGGCGTGGACATGGTGCTTGTGCTCAACTTCTTTAAAACTTGTAACTGAGTTACCTGCAATAATCGCAATTTAATATGGTTCAGTCCAATGAGAATAAAACAGTTGAGGCTACTCTTACGGTTATTATGTGAGCTCTTGTCTCTGGTCAGCGCCGGAGTCGTACTGACAACTAAAGCTGTCTTTAAAAGGTTGTTTGTCCCATGTCTTTATGACTGACTCTGCTTTATGTTGTATGTTTGTCTCATGTACTGGTGAGCTGAAGGAAACGTTCCACTTTGGTAAAGTTCTATTCTATTTTGTTAGATTCTGCACTATAATTAAGCACAAACTCATATAAATAGATGACCTTAGAGAATAAATAAATAAATAGTATAAAAATGTAGCTTATGTCTCTCTCTGAAATAATAAAACATTCTTCTTCATAGTTTGTAAAACCCCATAATGATGAATGTTTGCTTCTGTTATGTTTCTTCCCTTGACCTTTGACATTAGAGCCTTTGGTATTGTTCACTTGTGAGGTCTGTGTTGGATGTAAGAACTTCCACAGGCCTTAGACTTTATGAGTTTACATTTGTTCTTTACAATGAACCTCAAGAAAAATACATTTATCCATTAGTTCTCTTTTAAAAGGCAACTCCTCAACATTAAACTGTCTCTGACTGTTCACAGGACATTTATATATTTAATAGTGACACTTTAAAGGCTGGAAACAGAAATGACTATAAAACCAATATTTATGACAATGTCAATATGAACCATATAAAAACCATTGTTATAAAAACTTTTCAAAGGTTTATTGAAGAGAAATGACAACAGAAAACCTCCATTACATGTATTTATTTGGTTTAACAGTGTAGACTGCATAACACCAATAAAAATAATCCCAGATCATCAGGACAGTAGATGCCTGAAGAAGTCCTGCTGTAGCAGCAAGTGACCATCACACTTTAAACCACTTGGGTCTTGTAGATGAGAGCAGTCATTTGATAGATGTCGTAGGGTACACTTTGCGAGACAAAGCACAGTGACAAACTGTAGAGAAGCGGTTTCTATTTACGTAGAAAATCGCTCTCCAAGAGTCATGCCGCTTGTTCTAAACACAACGTTTACTCAAAAGTATGGAAGAGCAAACCCTTAAGAAGCCCAACGACATGCAAACAATTCTACTTGAACAGCTCTGTTTTTACTGTTAACCCATCACAAGCTCACACAAAAGTCTAAAACAAGTTGAAATGTCACAGGTTAACTTGGGACTTAGCCACAAGACAAACTGACCTCAGTGCTCTGCTCTCTCCAACTACTGAGCCAAATTTAATTAACCTTTACTTTTGAGCCAAAAAGTACATTGTTCGATTACAAATCAGATTAACAGCGATAAGCAGTTTTACATAATCAACTATGTTACAGGTACATGTGTTTTGAACAGGCATCGACACAGCCACCTTTCCCCAGTTAACCTGAGCCAGTTGAATTTGCACAAAAAGATTAAACTAGACAGTTGTCTAAATCCCTGTTTGCTGTGAAGGGCTCTCTTTTTTTTCTCCCAAACATACCTTTGTCACTGTGGTTCATAAACACTACAATTTATACATAAAAAAAAAAAAAAAAAAAAAAAGAAAAGAAAAATTCCAGGAAATAAATTTGGCAGAATCAGATCAGTGAAAATGATTTGTGTTTTGCAGATTGAATACTAAAATAAAGTTACACATTTAATATTTTAGTCATCTGTCAAACCTACAGTTAGACAATGTAAGGTGCATTTACATAAAGTAGGCCATGTGCAGAAGAAAAGGCAAATGACAGGTAGAACAAAAAGAGTCCACACACACACACACACACACACACACATACACTACTGTCTACAGGACAGTTTATGTGGATAGTTTAAGACTTAAGTGTTTAAATGTGCTTTGTTTGACAGCAGCTGAAAGGAAATCATTGTTAAATAACATGTAGAAAATGTTGTGTTTGACTTTTTATTGTACTTTAGACAAGAAATGACCAAAATATGTGTAAAAAAAAAAAGTACAGAAAGACCTGAACACATATGAAAGTATAAATGAATGCTATTAAAAAGATACAGTATTGTTTTACATGTTGCAGTTGTGTCTACATTTGATTTATACCCTGTGTGAATGTTAAGCACTGTCATATTTGTTAAAGGTAGTTCAGAGTAGGGGCTCTTGTGACTGAAAGGTAGTAGGAAATTCAAACCTCTGGAAAGGTTGAATTCATTTTAATGTCACAGTTGTGTCACAGTGTGTTCCTTCTTATTTACTGACAATGAGCATCTGTCAAATGCAGCAGGTTGATACTTTTACAAACAGGTTGTGGGAGATGCAAGTAAAGCTGAAGGTTCCAAGAAAGTACAGCTGTACTCTCCAACTGTATTGTAGACTGGACATGATCTGAAATGAGAAGGTATAAACATACTTTTATTAGGTTTAGACTACAATACAACATAGTTGTTGAAGTCACAGTGAAACTGTTGACTGAAAAAAATAAAATAAAAGACGTTAAAAATGTTGTAACTGTTAAGGCTACGGCTAAGCTATTCTGCGACAAACAGAGAAACTAAAGCGGTAATCGCGTTTTTAATGGCCATAATTACTTGCATACATTACAGCACATGTTAAGACAAAGTCATTGTAGAAACTTCACGATTGTAAAGTCAAGTCAGCTGCAGCTGTCGATGCATCACAAGTTAACCTGAGAGTTCACCTGACGCTATCTGTGTCACAGGACGACTCTGTCTAATCTCAAACTTACTTTACTGCAGTGTACGCTTTCCAACAATACTTAATCTTTGATCAATTATATTGTTGGTGGAATCCACGTCCTTCGGACCAAAAAATGTACCATTATCACGAACATTACTCATGCGACTTAGTGAGTATGTGTTTTGAACAGGCATCTCTCTAGACACCTACACTTTGTTTTGTTGTTGTTGCAGCTGCACAGTGCCGCCAGATAACCTTACTCCAGTTGATCCGTTGTGACGGATCAACTGGAGCGGTCCAAGGAGATTCCACCAACAATATAATGTCAAAGATCAAGCATTGCTGGATACTAAAGGTCAAGAAAAGTAGTTTTAGATAGAAATGAAACTGACTGACAGTGTCAGGTGAACTCTCAGGTTAACTTGTGATGCATCAAGATTCAAGATTCAAGATTTTTATTCGTCACATACAAAATTATATACAGCATATATAACCAGCAGTGAAATGTGAGTCGGGTCCGCTCCATGGACAGTGCAATTATTAAGGAAAACACACAGATGAAAAATATACATAAATGTAGCTATGTAAGAATGAGATAAAAGTAAACAATAAAAAATATAAGAATAAAATATAAAAAATATTAAAAATGTGTAATGTGGGAATAAATCTAGATCGCAAAATAATGCACATGAATACTGTAAAATAATACTTAAAAATGTACAGGGATGTACAGTGTGCATATATGCATTTAGCTGTGGTCTTAAATATTAAGATACACAGGAAGGTGCAGGAAGCAAATGTGCAAAACAGTTTGTAGCAAAACAGAGTGACACTGTCAGTGTGTCAGTGTGAGGTAGCTGGTTTAGAGTTCAAGAGCCTGATGGCCTGTGGGAAAAAACTCCTCCTGAGTCTCTCGGTTTTGCCATCAGGCTACGCGCTACTAGTACCAGATGGCAGAGTGAGAAATATGATTACTGGGGTGGGTGGAGTCTTTGATGATTTTTGCAGCTCTGCTTCTGCAGCGTTTGTGGTAGATGTCCTGCAGAGAGGGGAGAGCAGACCCTGAAATGCGCTCAGCTAAGCGCACAACTCTCTGCAGGGCTTTGCAGTCTAGACTGGAGCTGTTCCCATACCACACTGAGATACATTGAGTCAATATACTTTCTATAGCTCCAGAATAGAAAATTTTCAGGATTGCTGGTGAGACCCTGAATTTCCTCAGCTGTCGAGATAGTACAGTCTTTGCCTGGCTTTATTTACCTGAGTTTGAGTGTGAGTAGTCCAAGTCAGGTCCTCAGAGATGTTTACACCAAGGTACTTGAAGCTACTCACCCTCTCCACAGGGTCCCGCTTATCATAAGAGGAGTGTAGGGCTGCTGCTGCGTCTTCCTGAAGTCTACAATCAGTTCTTTTGTTTTGCTCACATTCAGAGAGAGGCAGTTGTCCTGGCACCATGATGTTAATTTCTCTACCTCATCCAAGTATGCGGTCTCATTATTGTTGTGAAAGGCCCAGAACCACAGTATCATCAGGATTTGATAATGGATGTGCGAGGACACGCAGTGTGTGTAGAGAGAGTAGAGCAGGGGACTCAGGACACACTGTGGGGCTGTGGGGCTCAGTCAGTGTGATGGAGCTGGAGGTGTACTGGCCTAGTTTCACCACTTGAGGTCTGCCGGTGAGGAAATCAAGGATCCAGTTGCAGAGTGAAGGATTCAGTCCGAGGTCTATGAGTTTGGAAGCTAGCTTAATGGGGACTATAGTATTAAAAGCTGAGCTATAGTCAATAAATAGCAGTGTATAGTTCCTGTTATTGCTGTCAATTGAGAGAGAGAGAGAAGAGATGCAGGATGTGAGATGGCATCATCTGTGGATCTGTTTGAAAAGCAAACTGAAGGAGTCCAAAGTATCCGGGATGGAGGAGCAGATGACGTTTTAACCAGTCCCTCAAAGACCTTCATGACTATTGATGTGAGGGCAACTGATATAGTCATTTAGACAAGAGGGTTTATTGTTTTTGGCACAGGGATGATGGTCGATTTTTGAATGAGTGGGAACCACCGATGTGGCAAGAGAAATGGATGTAAACAAACCAGCGAGCTGATCAGCGCAGGACCGCAGAACACGGCCAGAAATCCCATCAGGTCCAGCTGCTTTCCTTACATTCACTCGCTTTAGTGCCCTTGAACCTCCTCCGTCACGGTAATCGCATGATGATCGCTGCTCTGACTGCTGCTTCCTGGCGCTGATCGGCAGACTCGCACTGCTGATTGCTTTGCTTTGGCCGTAGAAAGTGTTAAGCTCGTCAGCCAGCGACGGATCTGCTCTCACCTCTGTAGAGGATTTTTTCCAAAGTCACAGATGGTCCTTAGTCCTTGCCACATGCGTCGAGTCATTTAGCTGGAAATGTGACTCAATCGTTCCCTGTGTCTGTGTTTTGCGGCACTTACTGCGTGTCGGAGAGCATAGCACGATGCTTTGTACTCGCTCATGTTTCCGACAGAAGGCGGCGTTGTAAGCAGCAGTGCGTTTGTTTATTGCTGCACGGATTGATCTGTCCACCCACGGTTTCTGATTGGAGAAAGACCTTATAGTTATTGTGTCCGTAATTTGTTCTGGCGTGTTTACAAAGCTTAGCGCTACATCCGTGAACTCGCTGGCGTCAATGAGCTTGCGGCTTACACCCAGTGACTCGCATCGAGCCGCCTGTAGCTGTTGATTGGGCGGACCAACGCGTCACCACCCTCTGCACCGGAGGTTCTTGAACGAGCCGTTGTTTATATTCCGGTGTGAGGAAAATGGCGGCATATCCGAAGCCGGTAGTGAGCGAGCTTTGTAGTCATTCTTAAACTGAGTGTAGCAATGATCCAGTGTATTCGGTCCTCTGGTTGGACAGGATACGTGTTGATAAAAATTAGGCATGACTTTCCTGAGTTTGGCTTTGTTAAAGTCCCCAGCAATGATAGTAGCAGCGTCGGGATGTTTGTTGATGTTGCCGCTGAGCGCATCGTGAAGCTCAGACAAAGCCAAGCCAGTGTCTGCTTGTGGAGGGATGTAAACTAGTAATGGGCGATATGAACGATATGCGATATAAATGATAAAAAATTGGCATACGATAGAGATTTTAATTCTATTGCACTACTGCGATAATACATGTTGATGACGCAATTTCCCCGCAAAATTTACAGCCACGAGCTGCAGCTTGAAACATGGCTGAAGCGGAGGAGCTGGTAAAAAGACGCAACATCCATTATTTGGGACGTAATTCGGATTTAAGCCGTCTGGCGTGACGCAGCAGCAAATTATACTCTGTAGGTGTGGGGCAACAGTTCCGCTAAGAGAGGTAACACGACTAATCTGTTGTACTAGCTCAAAACGAAACATGTTACTGAATACCAGCTCCGTGAAGACTTCACGGAGCTGGTATTCAGTAACATGGAGCAGGAGCGCGACAGAGTGGAGATATTCCTGGGGTCACACCATTTCTTGTTAATCATGAAACAAACTCCCCACCCTTGGATTTGCGGCCTTGGCTGTCCTGTCCATCCGTAAAACAGAAGTTTTCAGGCGGCACAGCAGCGTCCGGGACCCGTGAGCCACGTTTCAGACAAAGGATGTTACAGTCCCTAATGTCCGTTGGAAGTTTATCCTGGCTCTAAGATCATCCATCTTATTCTCCAGAGACTGGACATTGGCGAGCAAAATGCTCGGTAGAGGAGGGCTGTGTGCTCTTTTCCTCAGTCTGTTGCGAATCCCAGCACGTCTCCCGCGATGTTTCTTGTTCCGTCGCCTCGGGTGGCTATTCAGGTGACCATTGTTTATCACGGCGCCCGGAGAATCTCAGGTGGCCACGACGGGTTGGAGGATAAAGTGTCGTGAAACAGGTCAGTGAAGCGTGTCCAATGTCCAAAAGTATCACCTTTTCGTATGAAATCAGTGCAGAGGTAATGTGTGTAAAAAGAGAAAGCAAAAGTAGGTAAAAAAGTAAATAAGAACACAATCTAAGCGGAGCGACCTGGACGGCGGCCGGACACAGCGGCGCCATCTTGAGGAGGCCATCATCGACAGCTGCTTTTGACTTGACTTTACAATCGTGAAGTTTTACTACAATGACTTTGTCTTAACATGTGCTGTATGTACTGCGTAATCATGGCCATTAAAACACGCGATTAGTTTCTCTGTTTGTCGCAGAATAGCTTAGCCGTAGCCTTAACAGTTACAACATTTTTAACGTCTTTTATTTTATTTTTTTCAGTCAACAGTTTCACTGTGTAGGCTAAACCTAATAAAAGTATGTTTTTAAATTCTCATTTCAGATTATGTCCAGTCTACACTACAGTTGGAGAGTACAGCTGTACTTTCTTGGAACCTTCAGCTTTACTTGCATCTCTCACAACCTGTTTGTAAAAGTATCAACCTGCTGCTTTTGACAGATGCTCATTGTCAGTAAATAAGAAGGAACACACGGACACAACTGTGACATTAAAATGAATTCAACCTTTCCAGAGGTTTGAATTTCAAACTACCTTTCAGTCACAAGAGCCCCTACTCTCTGAACTACCTTTAACAAATATTACAGGCCTTAACATTCACACAGGGCATAAATCAAATGTAGACACAACTGCAACATGTAAACCAATACTGTATCTTTTTAACAGCATTCATTCATACTTTCATATGTGTTCAGGTCTTTCTGTACTTTTTTTTTTAAACATATTTTGGTAATTTCTTGTCTAAAGTACAACACAAAATTTTCTACATGTTATTTAACAATGATTTCCTTTCAGCTGCTGTCAAACAAAGCACATTTAAACACTTAAGTCTTAAACTATCCACATAAACTGTCCTGTAGACAGTCTTTTTGTTCTACCTGTCATTTGCCTTTTCTTTTGGACATGGCCTACTTTATGTAAATGCACCTTACATTGTCGAACTGTAGGTTTGACAGATGACTAAAATATTTTTAAATGCGTAACTCTTTTATTTTTGTATTCAATCTGCAAAACACAAATCATTTTCACTGATCTGGCAATAAACTTGTTTCTGCCAAATTTATTTCCTGGAATTTTTCTTTTTTTTTTTTTTTTTATGTATAAATTCTAGTGTTTATGAACCACAGTGACAAAGGTATGTTTGGGAGAAAAAAAAGAGAGCCCTTCACAGCAAACAGGGATTTAGACAACTGTCTAGTTTAATCTTTTTGTGCAAATTCAACTGGCTCAGGTGAACTGGGGAAAGGTGGCTGTGTCGATGCCTGTTCAAAACACATGTACCTGTAACATAGTTGATTATGTAAAACTGCTTATCGCTGTTAATCTGATTTGTAATCGAACAATGTACTTTTTGGCTCAAAAGTAAAGGTTTATTAAATTTGGCTCAGTAGTTGGAGAGAGCAGAGCACTGAGGTCAGTTTGTCTTGTGGCTAAGTCCCAAGTTAACCTGTGACATTTCAACTTGTTTTAGACTTTTGTGTGAGCTTGGTGATGGGTTAACAGTAAAAACAGAGCTGTTCAAGTAGAATTGTTTGCATGTCGTTGGGCTTCTTAAGGGTTTGCTCTTCCATACTTTGCGGAGTAAACGTTGTGTTTAGAACAAGTGGCATACTGACTCTTGGAGAGCGCATTTTCTACGTAAATAGAAACCGTTTTTCTCTACAATTTGTCACTGTGCTTTGTCTCGGCAAAGTAGCCTACGACATCTATCAAATGACTGCTCTCATCTACAAGACCCAAGTGGTTTAAAGTGTGATGGTCACTTGCTGCTACAGCAGGACTTCTTCTGGCATCTACTGTCCCGAGAGTGTCCCGAGAGTGTCCTGACAGTGTCCTGACAGTGTCCTGAAGGTTTGGAAGTATCCCTTTTCTAATACGTCCTGAGAACCATTCACGTGAACCTTAATATTCTGCTGTTGGACACACACAGACTGATCTGGGATTATTTTTATTGGTGTTATGCAGTCTACACTGTTAAACCAAATAAATACATGTAATGAAGGTTTTCTGTTGGCATTTCTCTTCAATAAACCTTTTGAACAGTTTTTATAACAATGGTTTTTATATGGTTCATATTGACATTGTCATAAATATTGGTTTTATAGTCATTTCTGTTTCCAGCCTTTAAAAGTGTCACTATTAAATGTATAAATGTCCTGTGAACAGTCAGAGACAGTTTAATGTTGAGGAGTTGCCTTTTGAAAGAGAACTAATGGATAAATGTATTTTTCTTGAGGTTCATTGTAAAGAACAAATGTAAACTTATAATGTCTAAGGCCTGTGGAAGTTCTTACATCCAACACAGACCTCACAAGTGAACAATACCAAAGGCTCTAATGTCAAAGGTCAAGGGGAGAAACATAACAGAAGCAAACATTTAAATTTCATCATTATGGGATTTTACAAACTATGAAGAAGAATGTTTTATTATTTCAGAGAGAGACATAAGCTACATTTTTATACTATTTATTTATTTATTCTCTAAGGTCATCTATTTATATGAGTTTGTGCTTAATTATAGTGCACGTAATGAACAAAATAGAATAGAACTTTACCAAAGTGGAACGTTTCCTTCAGCTCACCAGTACATGAGACAAACATACAACATAAAGCAGTCAGTCATAAACACATGGGACAAACAACTTTTTAAAGACAGCTTTAGTTGTCAGTATGACTCCAGCGCTGACCAGAGACAAGAGCTCACATAATAACAGTAAGAGTAGCCTCAACTGTTTTATTCTCATTGGACTGAACCATATTATATTGCGATTATTGCAGGTAACTAAGTTACAAGTTTTTAAAGAAGTTGCACAGCATGAGTACCATGTCCACGCCAGTGTTCCTTCTGTAGTATTTCTTCTGTAGTATTTCTTGATTTAAAGGCTGTTTCTCATGTTACACAAGTTAAACGGAGCTCGTCTGGATCAACTGGTGACAGCGCTGTCCTGTTTACATCGAGTTATAATCCACAAACCGCTCTCGAATCAAAGCCGTCTACGTTCGTTCTTTCTCATCGACACTAAAAGAGACATCATTATAGACATGTCCGCTGTAAAAAGAATCACATCAATGTCATTTAAGACGAAATAATACCTATATTTCCTGGTTTGTAAAAGTGGGGTCCTAGAGAGGAACGCCCACAAAAAACATCTGCATGTCGCCAGACAACCGGCTTCGCCAGTTGATCCGTCACACCGGCCACTTTTGTAAAAACGGCCAGGGTTTGTCTGAAACTGTCCGCTCGGACTTTGTCCACGTCTCCTAATGCATTCTGACTTTACTCAACAGGTCAGAGAAAAGTAGGCTTTTTATGTTATTCAAAATACACACATAAATAAAATAGAAAAAGTGTTTTTCAAGCTGAAAGACATGTTTGTGAACATTTGATCGAAGCCGTAAATAGGGGTGTGCCGGTTTCAGAATTGGTGATGACGGTTATGACGTGAGTCAAATGTGACGGTTGATAACATAACTGTCGGGGATATTAGTTTGAATAAACGAGCAGACACTGATTAGCTACTTGCTCTACGTTTATTTAAAATTAACAGCAAGACAACTAGCAGTGAATGTGCTTATTAAATGAATCACACACAGTGAACAAATCCTTAACAAAGAAAAAAAAAAAAATACTTCGCAATGAACGTGCTTTGTTTTAAATAAATCACACACAGTAAACAAAACCAAGTTCCGTGACAGGAACACCAACATGTTCCCTGCAGTGCTAAAAACTCGCTCTGATGCTGTGCTTGTAGCACAAATACACATATTTACGTGCCAATTTTGCTAAGAGCGGATAGCGTGTTTCATTGTCTCGCCACCCTGCTAGTGGATCTGCCGTAGAGTCAATTGGTTGTTCTTGGAGATAGTGGGTTAACGCTGTGTCAGCGCGCGCTCTGATCGGTAAAGGGGCAGAGATTTCAGACCTCCGTTTATTAAGGAGATCTCAAGATTGCTGCACAGAGACCTCTCCCTCATCTCCAGCAGCAGCAGCCCACCGAAGCAGCACCGAAGCACCACTAACTCCGCCCCCGTTTCCCTCGTCAGCTGATACAATTTCCCCCCGGAGTGAATCTTTTGTCTCCCCCAATCCATTCCCCCCATTGCCTCTGTATCGTGGGTCAAGGAAAGATGACTTTGCCAAAAGCTCCTGAGTGGCTGGCACTGCATAGGCCTACACTGAGTTTCATTTACGATGAGCTGCGCTCTAGTTCGCAGTGCAAGTGAACGCGGCGCGCTGGCGCTTCCATGTCGCGGTTATCATTGTCTGCTATATTTGCTTTTTATTTATTAAAATACATGCAATTGGTTAATGAAACATTTATTAAAATTGAGATAACACTTGTACAAAACAGAATTCGTTTTTAGGAAAGGTTTTCTACAAAGCAAAATTTAATGAAGTGGTAAATATAAAAAATATTTTAATGACACGGTTTTGGCGGTTATAGAGTTCTAATGACGGTGTTCAACTATAACCGCCAATCACACGGTTATATAATAACCGTCACACCCCTAGCCGTAAATAATTAATTATGTGCTCATTTATACAAACTGTGTTTGGTATGTTACAGTTAGCCTAGCCACATAGCCAGACTAATAAATCAAGCAACCCAATTGATTGCATAGTTAGTATGCTGGAGTTAGTTTGCAAATTAACCAGAAATAAAGTGGTCTCTGTTTAATGCCACCTCCTTCTTGATGCATTTTTAATCACGGGTCAGTTCACTTTAAAAAAGACAATATTCAAATACAATGAAATTAAAGTTTAAACATGCAGTTTTATAATATAAATCTTTCAGTGGCAGAGTATTTACACAAAATGTGCTCTACTTGGTTCAAACACTACTCTATATTCACCAGAAGAGGGCGACAAAGATATTATTTACAACTCCATGTATCACTGTTTATCTGGGCAAATGAACCAAGCAAAACCTCCGCTTTTTTTCTTGAACGTTTTTTGCAACAAACACAAAGTTATTATTATTTTTTTTTTTTTAAACTAAAATCTTTATAGGCCCTGAGAATCACCTTAGCATCCCCCCAGCTCTACGGCGTGGCTGCTTGTACGTCTTGTCTCCCAGAGTACATTCTCTTCCCTCCAGAGGCCTGTTTCTTGCCAGTCTTTTATCTCTTAACATTATTTAAACCGTGTTAGAAAGTCCAAGAGCTTCAGAACCAATGACCGAGCCTCTCTCAGCTCCTCTTAATGTGGAGGAGCAGCTGCTGTTCTCTGGGCTTGTCCTGGTGACTGTCTCTAAAGTAGTGCTTATTGTTTTTGTCTTTTGTATTTAAGATGTCCCTTTTGGTGGGAACAAAGACCAGTAAATTAAGAACCTTACCGTGGGACTCATCTACGTCTTCACCATAACAAACCCAAATAAAAAAATTAAAAAAATGTATTGATGAAGGTTGTGTTTCATTCACGATATATTATTCCTATTACATTTTAGTAACTATTATGTACATTATACTGTTGCTAAATAATGTATTCTTTTTTAACATGTCTGTGAAGGTTCTGCAAGGTTAAAGCAAAGAAATCTGGGCGAGGTTTTAAAGGTGAAGCTGTTTCTTTTCTTGTCCCAGGGCCTTTTTTTATTTTATGCTGCGTTCAACTGGTTGAACCAAGTTAGTAAGATGTTGAGAACTTGTATTAAAGTGATCTTTCTCACTTTTACATTTCTGTCTCTTACAGAGAAACAAGGGATCCTTGGTCAGAAGGAAACTCTCATTAAATAAAGAAGCTGACTACAGCAACTGCTTCTATAATGCACACGTGCAACCAGTGTGGGAACAAGTTTACCACTAGCCAGAGTCTCAAAACACACCAGCGCATCCACACTGGAGAGAAGCCTTACGGCTGTGACCTGTGTGGGAAGACATTTTCATATGCAGGTAATTTAAAACAACACCAGCTCATCCACACTGGAGAGAAGCCTTACCGCTGTGACCTGTGTGGGAATACATTTTCACGGGCAGGTAGTTTAAAACAACACCAGCTCATCCACGCTGGAGAGAAGCCTTACACCTGTGACCTGTGTGGGAATACATTTTCACGGGCAGGTAGTTTAAAACTACACCAGCGCATCCACGCTGGAGAGAAGCCTTACCGCTGTGACCTGTGTGGGAATACATTTTCACGGTCAGGTAGTTTAAAACTACACCAGCGCATCCACACTGAAGAGAAGCCTTACCGCTGTGACCTGTGTGGGAATACATTTTCACGGGCAGGTAGTTTAAAACTACACCAGCGCATCCACACTGGAGAGAAGCCATACACCTGTGACCTGTGTGGGAAGACATTTTCACAGGCAGATAGTTTAAAACGACACCAGCTCATCCACACAAGACACAGATCGTACTATTGTGACCATTGTGGAAAGACATTTAGATATTCAAGTTCTTTTAGGACACATTACTTTGAACACACTCGAGAGTTGGTGATACCATGTGAGCTGTGTGGAGAGATATTTTACTCTAAAAGACTTCTTCTCGACACCTAAAGCAACACGCTGAGGTGGAAATGGGGAGGTGTGGACCACAATGAGACTCTGCATCCTGAAGTTTTTATAGGTGTACATTATGCCCGCCTTTCAGCTCCAGGGTCTTGGATGGACGTGTAATGAGCTGACGTGTCAGTCATAGATTCGTATAGGTTTACATGTATATGCCACTAAGTGTACAGGACAGAGTCTCCCTGAACAATGATTAGATGTAGTGCAAAGTGATGTCTTTGTTTGGATTAGCATGGTGCCAATAGGAGGTACAGCTAAAGACATTAAGTCATAAGTGTATGTGGATAAGCATATTAACTGGAGCAGGAGTGAGAGCATATAATATACAATTAATATGAAACAAACTCTATAAAAAATTGTTCACTAGCCAAAACATGATGGACATGCTGTGTGCAGTAGGGGGAGGTTGGTGGTTCGATTACCTTTCTCCCCAAAGTTCATACTGTCGTTGTGTCCTTGGGTAAGACACTTAACCCCCCCTTGCCTCCAGTGGTGTTCCAGCTGTAACACTGGTGAATAGATGCTAAATGTAAGCCAAATAAATGTGGAGTCTAATGATTTATATAATCATATACTGTATATAACTATTTTATTGTTGTGCACAAAAAACAAACAAACAAAAAAAAAACTTCCAGGCACAACATTTCCAAACCAACATATATGAGGACCTAATATAATTCTCAAAAGACTGGATTAAAAACAGATCCAATTTTGATTAAACCTCAGTGTCTGAGCTGATGTCCAGCCTCAGAGGCAGCTCTCGTTCTGAACAGACCAGACTCTAGTTTACAGCGGGACATTACAGCACAAGTGGTTTCAATAGCTTCAAGATAAAAGTAAGTCTGTGCATGTGTAATTTCTGCCAGGGTATGTAAACTTCTGAGCTGTATATATAGTTTGATATGTGCTGCATCTGAAGGTAGAGTTATCTTTTAGTCTCTATACGGGTCAACACTGTCATTAAACTAACCTGTTCAGGGCTCTGTCTGAGTCCAGATGCAGTTATCACTTAAAACATATAAAGTTAATGTTGTCTGTTCTGCTGCTTGTGTGAACATGTTTTTTACTCTCCACTCAGCTGTTTTATTTTTTTATTTGTATTTTTTAAGCCCTTCAGACTGTTTGGTCAGTGGGTTGTTTTTATTCTCTAGAGCGAGGTGTTTTCAGAGAAGAACCTTGTTTTCAACTGATTTTGTTTGGTTTTAGGCACTGCTTGCTTTGTTTTCTATCACACCAACACAATGCATGTGTCTGTTTATTTACAAGATTCTTAAGCCTTATATAATGTTTTATAATTACATTTGATTGTACCCAATTGTTTAAGTCGCACATTTAACATTGAAATAAAAGTTTCCAGGTCAAGTTTTTGTTCTACACAGATGTATAATAGCTTCAGGTTTAAATGTAAAGAGATTTTTGAGTTTACAGTTCCTGTCGTCTACAATAAATATGTCCACATGTTCTATTCTTCACTAAAGAGAACGAGCAGCCACATATTTTTCACTAAAAAAGGAATGTAGGAGTAATCTGGTTCCATAAAAAAAGACCAGAATTTCCATCTCTCAATCTTCGACCATTTTCATTCTGTGTCTGAATATGAGCCTGCTGACACAATACATTAGTTATTTTGTTCAATGACAGACTGGAATGAATGTTTGCTTTTATCTACTTTCATATTATTTAAAAGTTTATTTAAAAATAAAAACACTTTCTACAAGTTATTAACTCGGTGCACTTATGAAGTGTATAAACCATGTCAGATTTAAAAGCTTGAAATACAGTTTAAATATGCCTTCAGACCTAGAAGCACATTAATAAAGAGAGATTTGATTGAGTTTAAGTTTATTTAAAAGAAGCTGAAGTTGTAGATGGACCAGGATGCTGGGCTGTGTCAGCTGTGCAGGAGCAGAGAGGACCGACAGAGCAGCAGACCGATAACTGGACTGGACTGGACTGGGCCGACAGAGAAGCAGCAGCAGACAGGTAACTGTAGAGGGGCTCTGCAAAGACAGAACAAAGTAAAAACTTAAGTTTAAAAAAGTCTTGTTACTGTTAATCACAGAAACAGATGTTTTATTCTCCAGCTCACTGTGTGTTACTGTGTGTGTAAGGACTGTTTTTATCAAATAGTGGACTTTGATTTGAACTTACATTTGCCTAAATACTTTAGTAAATGTGAACTGTACTGGGTTAGAGGTAATGCATGCTCCTGCTGCTCCTGACACTTCTGTTTGCTCATGCCAGCTTTACTTGTCTTTTTAGTCATTTCCACCTTCAGCCAATGATTTTATGATCAACTTTTTGTTTTCTTTTAACTGGATTTATATGTTTTTACTTCTTTTAACTTTTTCAACAACACGTTGGACCTGCTGAGCGACTGGAGCCTTGGAATCTATTTCAACATGTCTGGGGTAAAAACAACTACTACAAACTCTTTTTGCCAAAATTGTTTGAACATGATGCCACCTGCATAAACTTGGTGCCCAGCCAAAGCAGCACTGGATCAGAAAAAAAGAATGCTGGCATCACAGAAGCATATGTAACATCAGCAAACATCCAGCTAAAAAACAGATTCCAACCACTGACTGAGCTAAAGGTGAATGAACCAGAAAACTCTGCTGTGACTGAAAAACATGGAGTAAATGTTACCTATTCTCTGGAAAACAGGAAACATGAATCTGTGAAAAAGCACCAGGCAAACAGAGACAGAGAATCTATGTCAAAAGTGAAGGTCCTGCTGCTTGGAGACGGTGCTGTCAGAGACAAACAGTAGATTTGTTACATGCATCTGTCCAAGTGCTACAGTCACTGATATAACAGCACTCCTCCCCCAGGTAATATCCAAACACACAGGGATTAACTCCAGGACATATGCAATATCCATCCATCCATCCATCTCTCCTGCTGCCATAGACCACTGGACTACTATATCCATTCATCACATTGTGTTTTTGTTTTGAATAAACAGAAACCCACCAAACGTACTTCTCAGTCTGGACATTGGTTCTGTTTAGCGTGTTATACCATAATCCCCCACCCTTAGCGACTAAAATGGTAGGACATCCAGTCTGGTTTTCCGACCTTGACCCTTACACACAGAGATTGTTCCAGATTCTCTGAATCTTTGGATGATATTATGCACTGTAGATGATGATAGCTGAAAACTCTTTGAACTTTTTCTCTGAGAAACTCCTTTTTGATATTGCTCCACTATATTTTGCCACAGCATTGGTGATCTTTTGCCCATTTTGACTTCTGAGAGACACTCTGAGAGGCTCTTTTTATTCCCAAGCATGTTGCCAATTGACCTAATAAGTTACAAATGTGTCCTCCAGCTGTTCTTTATATGTACAATTTTTTCCGGCCTCTTATTGTTACCTGTTAGTGTGTTATAATAAGAAAAACTCTTATAACTTTTCTGTTTGTTATTTGCACACTTAGCATGCTACACTGCACCCTAGATTAGGACACTAAATACCTCATCTGTTGAAACCAGTTAGAACCAGTTGGTCACCCCTGGCTGGACACTTAGTGGAAAAGTACTGATACTGGGACAGGAAGTGCCCCCTCCTGTGTGAGGTGGGGCCAAAGGTTATGACCTTTAGGGTATTGAGTTGACCAGACGCACAACACGTGGGCTGACCTCATGTTAGCTGCGGCTTGTCTAACAGCGCTGGACTTCTGCCTTTTTCTGAGTGGAATTAAACAGACAAACTTTACATTGGTTTTATAGTTTTTATTCTCTTAGTCTTAGCTCCAGCACTCGTCCCAAAAGAACCGGGAGATATTGTTTTTAGCTCTCATGAAATCCAAAATAAGGCAATATTTGGCATTACAATTAAAAATGTTTGAGAGATAACATTAGATATGTGAAGACACATTAGATTAGATTAGATTAGATTAGATTCAACTTTATTGTCATTACACAAGTACAGGTACAAGGCAACGAAATGTAGTTTAGGTCTAACCAGAAGTGCAATAGCAGTAAAGTGCAGGATATATACAATGGTTGCGTACGTGCAGGATATGGAGATGTACAGGATTTACAGGTAATATGTACAATGAATATAAATATACAGATGGTTATTACTATAAAAGGTGAGTGTGTGCCATAAATATAATTACAGGTGTCTCTTCTCTATAAACAGCATTTACAGGTGAATATGTACTCTAAATGTAATGTAATACACACGCTATCAGCCATATACACATACACACACTCACTCACATACACACACACATACACACACAACCATACACACATACACACACAACCATACACACATACACGCAGGGGAATTAAACCGGGAGAGCTGTACACACAGACACTCACATACACACATAACCATACACACATACACACACAAACATACACACATACACCCAGGGGAATTAGACCGGGAGAGCTATACACACACTCACTCACACACACACATACACACACTCACACACACACATACATACACACACTCACATACACACACCACCATACACACATACTCACAGAATTAAACCGGGAGAGCTATACACACAGACACTCACATACACACATACACACACACACTCACTCACATACACACATTCACATACGCTCGCATACTCACACACACAAACACACACACACACACACTCACATACACACTCACATGCACACATACTCACGCATACACACATACACACACTCACTCACATGCACACGTACACTCACACACACTCACATACACGCACTCACACACAAGCACACACACACATTCACACATACACACACACTCACATACACACATACATACTCACACATACACACACATACACACACACATACACACACACACACATATACACACACACCCACGCACACACACACAAACAAACATACACACACACACACACACACACACGTGATATACAGATGTCTCTGACTATGAACAGAATTTTACAGGTAGGTGTATACAATTGTATGTTAGCTTAAGGTAAGCAGTAGATTTAAGGTAGTGCAAACAGTGAAATGTAAACAGTTGGTAGCAAAGGTGCAGTAGTGCAATTCTTATGTTTGTAGATTTTAAACACAAATAAATTGCAGCAAAGAAAAAAGTGTGAAATAACTCCAAACACAATGGTGTTTCCAGGTTAAAAGTGGAAACACAATGTTGTGTTTGTGTCTTATTTAAAAGTAAAAAACATGGAGGATTAAGGAACATAGATTTAAGCCTAAAATAAATGCTAGCCTTTATAAAAACACATCATTAGACTTTATAAGAAATGCACGTTGGGCGGGAGACAAAAAGTGTTGGAGGAAGAGAGTGGGACGAGCACGTCAGGACCAGAGTTTAAATTGTTGTTTGGTGGTGAAAAAATATATTATAACACATTCAATTTTTTTTATTATATCTTTATTTATTATATCTTTCTTTAACTTGGTGATATCCTCATTGAGATCAAAAATCTCTTTTCCAAGAGTGACCTGGCCAAGACGACAGCATTACACACAGTTTGTGACAAATACAAGAATTATCACACAAAGAACAATATTTACTCTCAATAGTTACAAAAGAGTTTAAAAACAGTTACATTTACCAAGCTCCTTGAGTTCACGCTTCTTTAGGATAGATTTAAATTCTCCTAAAGTAACAAGTTCAGATGGATTGAAGTCCTTTTGCAGGTCAGTCCATGCACAGGGGCAGTAGCGGTTTTAGGCACGGGCGAACCGGGCAGCCGCCCGGGGCGGCATTTTTTCGTGACACATTGGGGGCGGCAGCACGAGCAGATTAATAAAAAAATAAAAATAAAAATAAAAAAAAATTCCTCTGCGTCACAAAGCGGTTTTCATCATTTATATAATTTCACTGTGTGTGGAATTGGCTATTTGGCGCTCCCTGCAGCTGCTGAAATTAAATGTACCATGCACAGAAGCTGTGTATTGTGAGAGAAGTGTAAAAGGGGGTGGGGCGAGAAGCGCGGGTGATATTTCACCTCTGGGTCTCTCTCAAATGGAACGGACAGCCTATAGTTCCTGCAAATTAAACTAGGTAATACAAAACAATTATGCGGTCATCAAGGTGAATTTGTTTAGTCTTGACTTCTGGTCGTGAGTGACAGTTGGGGGGATGGGAAATCTGTTGATTGTCGAGTGCCAAATAAACAGAGATGGAGAAGAAAAGGTCAAAGCCATCAGGTGCCCAATTTGAAAAAAAGAAAGAAGAAAGAGGAGAAACAAGCAAAAGATTAAGGTATGCAACTATGTTCTCTCTCTGTATGATTACAGTATCCATTTCATGAATGAAGAAGGGCTAATGTTAATTGGTGGTGGGTATAACTCTTTGTTAGCCTTTTGCTAATGATGCTTGCTATGCTTATACAACAATAATTTGGTTTCAACTCAATCACGAGATCTAATTTATAATATTCTACTTTGCAATAAAACTGTTACAAGTTCAGTTATCATTTCCATCTGTTGGTTTAACGTTAGGCTCTGTAAATAACCAACGGCATTTTCAAATCTTTAGGTTAAAGACGAACATTTGCTATGTAGCTATTTGCTACACAGTGTGCTAAGTATAGTTTCCTAAGTATAGTTTTACAAGTCATAACTAAAAGTGTGTCATGCATAGAATTTGAGGCAGTAACCAAAGAGCTAATAGTTCTTTCATGAAAGTTAGATTAATATACAAATTAATATCCTGAAACCCAAAAAGATTTTGGTGATTAAAAAAAATAAAATCCCATTGTTTTTGCCTATACATATAATTTAAAGTAATTTTATTTTTAAACAACTGAGTCCTAGTGACCATAGCATAACATAAATAAAATATAATTTTTCAATATTTTTTGTTTCTATGCTCTAAACAATGTGATGACATGGGGGAAAAAAACTAATAAAATAAATAAATGTTTTTTTTCCGGGTCTAGGAGGGTATAGCGTGTAATGAAATACATTTAGTGTGTAAGAGCATGTTTATGTAACCCTTCTATTATATTTTGAGTCAATTTGACCCCAGGCTGTTTTAGCTTTATAAAACATTATCCTATGGTCTTTTGATTTCAAATGCAATTCAATTGCAATTTCAGGAGCACTTCTAAAATATTTTGGAGCATCCTCTGCCACTGGTAAGGATGAGCCAACCACCTCCCCCGCTACACAGGCCTCTTCTGGAATGGTCTCGACCCTTCAGGATGAGCCAACCACCTCCTCCACTACACATGTCTCCACAAATATCTGATATTGAGGAGGATGAAGACCTCTTTGCCTCTACTTCTCCCCAGTATGAGCTTTCAGGTGTGTGTATCGTGTATGTGTATAATAAAATATAACTGTTTGTGCAGAACTTTGTTTGTTATTTTTGTGTGTGTGTGTGTGTGTGTGTGTGGGGGGGGGCGCTCGAAAGGGGTCTCGCCCAGGGTGTATTTCAATGTAGAACCGCCCCTGTATTATACATTCATATTTACTCCACAAATATTATTCAATCTATGTATTTATGTTTATCTTCTAATGTCTTTTGTGCTTTAGTATTTGTTTGGACTCAGGTCTATAACTTGAGTCTAACTGTTGGTCTTGAAGCTAATCCATTGTGTATAAAAGTCTGTACATTGCAGTGTGTTATTTTCTTTGTGATTTTTGTTGATCGTGTCAAATTAGTGTCAGACAATGACTTAAATCCACAAACTAAAGCCTCTGTTTGTGTCAAATCTAATGTTTGTGTTTGTTCTGCTGCGTTGGTCTGAAAGATTGAACAGTTGGACATGTGCATTCAAAAGTTTAGAGATTGTCAAATGATGTTCACATGTAAAAGTTAAAGTGCATTTTAGGTGCATTCAGACATTTTATCCCAAAATTCAATATCCCTAACTTTTTGCAAGAAATGTAGAAACACAAGTACTATTTAATTTGGTCTCTACATTCCATTTCTACTTACTACTAAATCTACTTACTTAACTGGGATAGAAAAAGGTTTTCAGGCACTAAATAACATTTTACATTTACATTTATTCATTTAGCTGACGCTTTTATCCAAAGCGACTTACATTGTTCTAATGTAATTACCAGTGTTACAGTCACTGGAGGCAAGGTGGGTTAAGTGTCTTGCCCAAGGACACAACGACAGTATGACCTGTGGGAGAGTGGGAATTGAAAGATGACTGGTGCCAAATAATGAATTAAGATTTAATATTCAAGTTTTCAAAACTACTAAAGATTATTTTAATGATGTGACTGTTGCACATTTGAAACACAGACAGTATCTGAAAACAAATACAAACATGCTTGTCTGCTAACTGCCTGTAACTGTTGACAAACCTGGTTCTGTTTGGGTATCTCCCTCTTGTGGTATAAGTAGGAACTACACTTACACTTGTGCTGCAAATCTGAGACTGGCAGACAACATTTGTGGTTTTAAAAGCAAAAGAACAAAATGAAATGACAGACATATTAAACAATTAACAAAATATAATTTGTAATTGGTTTGTGTCTGTCTAATGCAACCACACCTTTTGAAACAAAAAAACGATTTTTCCACAGAAATTTCATTGTGTGAAATTTTAAGGGTGTCTGAAAACTTTTTTCCCACCACTGTAATAGTCACAGCCTGCATGAATTTGTGATTGTTCTGTTATAGTTTTATAGACCTACCATGAAATACTCGACTTGGAGGATGATAAAGAAGTAAGTTATCTAACACATCTTACTTCATCAAATGACTCAGCTGTCAATGTAAGAATATGACCGGGCTTTATCAATGTGCAAGTGCAAAGACTTTTTATTGACTATTCCTGTAGACATCCAGTTATCCAGTGGACTCTGAGATCAATGTAAGGTAATCACAGACATTAACCATTACATTTCTTCTTGACATCATTATTTACAGTGTAAATATAGAGTGTTGTTTTGGGTAAATCTTTAGAGTAGATGTATGGATTTGAACAAAAGAAACATGCACTGTCACATCTTACACAAACAAGATCAAACTACCTTGATGTTTACTGCTTAGTGAAATTGTTATTGTTCTTATGATTATCTCTTTCTGTTTAATTGAAATTGTGTCTTTAATCGGTGTCTGGCCCATTATTTAAAAAAACAATTCACACAAGATTACATTCATATCCATGCAGCATATGTGGCCAGAGGGAGAGGTAGTTACTACATTTCATTCAATATAGAATTTGATTTGTCTGTCACATGACCATCCCTTTGACCATGTCCTTAAAAAAATGAATTTGATGTTTATACACATCTCTCCACATCAACAGCATCACACTGGAATCACCCGAAGACACTGTTGAGCACCACAGCAGGTATTTTATTTGTGTGAGTTTGTGTTTGTAGCTGTCTTGTTTTATAAAGCTAATATTGGTGTAATTTGTTAGCTTATCAGACATCCTAAAGTCTCTTGGAGAAAAGGTTGATAAATCCAAAACATTTAATATAAATGTGACAAGAGAGGCCCTTTATCAGAGGCAGTGGTGGACAGTAACGAAGTAAATGTAATTCGTTACTGTACTTAAGTAGTTTTTTCCAGTATCTGTACTTTACTAAGTATTTCCATTAAGGGATACTTTTTACTTTAACTTCACTACATTTCAACGTCAAATATCTTACTTTTTACTCAAGTACATTTTGCAAAATTAGTCGTTCCTTGTGTTTCCGTTAAATATTTTTGTAGAAGAAGACCTCAAAGACTCGTCTCAGTGGGAGTGTCAGGACCGGCTCAATAGAAGCCTCATTCTCTACACGCGAGCTGATAAACATGAAAATGACAAATAAAAAAGAACACCTGTGTTGAAGCTTTGGTATTAGTAATGGCTGACTCTGATTCTGAGGGAGAACATCTACCTTTAGAGTCTTTTCAGCCGAGTGAAAGTGAGAATGAGCGAGAGAGAGTGCGTATGTAACTTGGACAGCGGCGCCGCTGCTCGTGCCTTTCTCAGCGTCTCTCATAAAGCACGCGCTGTTTTTCCCACATTTTACCAAACATCAGTGAAAGAAAGCGGGAGGAAACTAGTCGCTCTGGCGCGGTAGTGACCAGGAGGTTGGGAAGGGAAGCCGTGGCGTGTAGCACCTGCAGCTTTACCTTTAGCACCTGCAGCTTTACCTTTAGCACCTGCAGCTTTACCTTTAGCACAGGTGATAGAAGCCGGGGCGGGTGTACTGCCGTGGCCGCGGTAGTGACAGGGAGTTTGGGAATAATGCGGCTTCTATTGACAGCTGTTTGGGACAAATACGTGTTGGTCATCCTGACACTTTACCCAGTCGAGGAGGAGAGGCAGGGGTAAACATAGTCAGCGCAAATCGCTAATCAAAGCAGCGATCGTAATAAAAGTGATGGCTGTGTGCTGTGCTTTATGAGAGGTCCCACACTCTAAAAAACTACTAACTATGCCACATGGAAGGATAAGAAAAGATTAAGCAACTGCAACCACACACATACAGTACACGTGTATATTTCTCATAACTATTTGCATACGTTTTACTAGTTATGGTTTATTAGAAGTTGTAGTTATTCTTTATTTCAGAAAAAACTATTCTAATATGTTCATTAGTGTATGTACTGAAAAAACATAACCGCCAATATATAATGTCATGGTATGCAAATTAGATGCTTAAAATTTATTTACTTAAATACTTTGGGTCAGGTCTGACATTTTTCTACTTTAGAGTAGGACTCTAGCTCTTATCATTTTCAAACCACAGCCTTTTGAAATTTGGATCTCAAAAGATGTATTTTTAAATAATTCCTGGCACCTAAAGGGCAAGAGACTGACAAAAAATTTAAGGGCATTATAGCCTAGTACTTGGATACTTAAGTACATTTGAAGGCAAATACTTTTGTACTTTTACTCAAGTGAAAGTTAAAGGAGTACTTTACTTTTACTGAAGTAATATTTTACCTAGTGTATCTGTACTTTAACTCAAGTACTTGGTTTGTGTACTTCGTCCACCACTGATCAGAGGGTCTTAAGCAGTGGTCCAGACAGAAGCAAGCCTCTCCAAAGAACCTCCTTCGACTCTCTTTTATTTGAGAAAATACACTGATGAAGGAGCCCTTCGTAAGAATTCCTCACAGGTTTGTATTCCTCATCGAGGCCATAACAAATAATGAAATCCTCTTTAGCACAATTGCTTTTCCTCCTTACAGAAATGATGCGTGGCATTCAGTCACATTTATTTGAAGGAGATGCAGAGAAGGACAAAACCCCAAATATAGTATCACAGATGATCAGGAAAACAAATTCAAGTCTGTGCCTTTATTTATGAAATAGATTGTGCTAACAGGTAACCTCAATACTTTTTCATAAACATGGATGTTTGTTTTTTTGTCAGGATCTGTGGGAGATCTTTGCACTAGTTTGATACAGGACCTGCACCAAACTTTCTCACTAGATGGTCCTATCATTTTTGTGCCATGGAGAAGTACAAAGTGATGGTTTACTGGAACTTACAGATCCGGAAATCACCAACTTGATTAAAGAAGTAATAAAAAATAAAATGCAGTTTTCTATGTCATTAATGATGTTATTGCTTTGTACCAATATCAAGATAAAATTTGTTCTTTTAAGGTGGAAAACATTGAAGGAGAAAAGCTTTTGGAATTATCAGATGCTATTGTGGTGTGTGGCATTACTGGACCAATAAATGTTGAGCAGAAAAAGGCGATCCAGGAGTATGTTAATACAAATTCACAATTGTTTTGAATGACTAACTAATGAAGCATTTTCATATTCTATGTTAGTGCCATCACTTTGCATTCACTTGTAAGACTGAGTCCCATCCTTAATCAGATCCACGAAGGGCAGAGACATTTATGGTTGACAAGGAACTGGCACAACACCATCAGCTGTTCCAGCAGCTTTTTGTTCCTGGAGACCTAAAAGAGGTACGTAACATGTTAACTGTAAAATTTAATGCATGTTTGTGTTAATTTACCTTTATTCTGTAATATTTTATTTAATTCCTGATTTAAGGTGGAGTCAGACTTTATTTTTGAAGCTCTCTGTCCTCACTTCAGCGAGGAGGGCTCGATGAGAAGGCAGAAGGAATACAAAATAATAAACGTTCTGCAGGACCAAGGTTTGTATATTTGTATTCTGCTCCTAAATCTCAACTACCTTTTCTTTGATAAATTAATCATGGCAAATGAAAAAAACGTAAAGATGTTGCATCATTCTTTTGCCAGCACTGTAGTTGAAAGTTGATTCTTTTTACAGGGATAGAAGATCAAGAGGAGGGGATTTCAGGCCAGACACATGTACCATTGGTAGAGACGGAACGGGAAAGATACAAAAGAACAGTAAACTCTGACCATGACTGCGACTCATGATATGGACAACACACACTCTGTTTTCCAATCGTCAGTGCATGTGCTACTGCCATTACATTACCCATAAAGCACCTAAACACTTCCACTGATTTTGAGAACAACCTCACACAGGCAGTCCAAGGGGGATTTGACTTTAGTCAATCTCAACAAAGATTCCATAGTTAAAAACTCTGCTTTAGTTAAACATTAAGATTACTGTTCCTCTTTAATTTAAACTATTTTTCAGGTCACATTAACCTGAAAGATGAACGTCTCATTGTTTCAAGGTATTTCCTCATAGTTAACTGTATTATTTGGAGTTTGGGCTGTTCTGTTCCAAAGACAAATGCAGGGGATGATCCAAGTTTCCCTGTTTGGGATGGACAGCTGTACATGTCGATAAAAAATCCTGTAAAAGGCAAGTTGTAAATGTTTTCTTGCTTGCTTTAATAAAGAAATAAATAAAACGTTTGTAATAGTTTAATTCCAATTTAACCAGACAAGACATCATTTACATCTTCTCTACACATTAGGTAAAGGTCCCGGGTGTTTGTGTCTCTTAAATTTTGAGCCAACAATAGCTCTAGTCCAGCTGCTCTTCAGTCAGGGAATATTAAATTCCAGGACCACAATTATTCCTCCATCCGCTCTGTATTCGACACCAACCTCCTGCAGTCGATGTGTGGCTCATGAATATCCTGACAATTAAAACAGACAACACTAGTACTGGTCTGGTTTCAATATTTAGTGCATAAACCTTTACTTGTTTTACCTGAAGGTTCTCTGGCTGGTTTGTTGGATTTGACATCATTCCTAAGTACCACATCTGGTTTGGACTTTTATTTCCTTCTGTTCTCAGAGGCTGGTTGTTCCAACCTTCTACAGATGCCTGTAGATCAGTGTTAAGTTTTGGGAGGAATGTTTGATGGACAGCAAAAAGATCTTCTTTATCAGAAAGAAGTATGAGGAAGTTAGTCTCACTAAATACAGGTTGCATTATTATTGTAATTATTAACTCGTAAAATGATGTTTGTAACAATTGATTCATTTTGACCTTTTTTGTTCCTTGAGATGACACATCAAGAAGGTGATCCATCTCTAAGATGTAAAGTGTATCATAGTATTTCAATGTCACACACATTCTGACATCCCGCCTTAAACGTTATATTCTATTTTAAAAAAAATACATAATTATATTTAAATTGTAATCATGGGACAAAAACACAAAATTAACAACTTAAAAAAGGTCACCTCTGATTATGGACACTTTTTCCAGATATAAAGCTTCCTCTGTCACTTCCACGTACAGTAAACATATAACGATCTTCACGTTCTCCACTCCTTGATCAGCTCTGACTCTGGGCAGTAGATAGGACATTAACCTGCTCATCATTTGTCCATGTTGAATCTTTAAAGAAATGTTTTGGCTATAAAAATGTTCTGATACTTACCTTGAGGGTATACCATGTTGCTCAGTTGCTTTTCTGAAGGCAGCAAATGCAGTTGAGGCACGATTGTTGTTTGCTCCTTCCAAACACATCACCTGTATGACATTATGTACACTGTCTTGAGATCACATTACAGACATTAGCTGAATGTTCTAAGACTATCCAGCAGTCTTTTATGCAGGGCAATATATTTTTAAGTTGACCTTCCTTGAGTACCCATCCACTGCACCGAAAATAACTATATTGTACCTGTTGGGAAGATAATAAAATCTAAAACACACACAAATAATTAGTATCACTAAACAAGTTTGGTGTGGACCTGATGAGTTTGTGATTTGTGTCCACATGCCACAGTGACAGAGGGCCTCTGACTGAGTACTTTCTTCACACAACAGCCCAAACTTGTCAGTCTAGAGATAAGCCCAAGAGAGTCCACTCGATGCATTCATGCAGTCACTCTTCTCCACTGTACATGGACGCCCATGGACATAAGTCTTCCTTTGACAAACCGATACCCGGCTGTAGGCATTTCATTCTTTATCGTTGGACTGCATCATCAAGCTCCTCATCAGTAACAGCACTGTACCTGTGTCTAGCAGATCGCCCAAACTCACTCATCCATCTTTCAACACTTCAGGCTGAAACACAGAGTAACTTTGAAATACAATCTGCAAATAAATTCATGTCCAATAACTCGATCAGCCTTTCTTTGTCAATGTTGTACTGAGGACGGCCCATCTCTCCAGCTACAGTGTCCACAGTGCTTAAAACGTCATCATTTCCAACATGCTCCATAACCACCCTCAGAAACTCTTGTAAGCCCTGTAAGATTTCTGGAGGGGTATCCACATGTCTTATCCACATTGTCATTTAGACTTTGTAATATCAGGTTACAGTGCGGTTAGATGTGACAGAATTGGAAAACAAGGTGGAGGATGTATAACATTTATTAAGGATACTTTGGCATACAGAAGGGTAACTGTCCCAAATGAATATGAATGTATAGTAATAGAAATGTGTAGTCCCAGAGGAAATATCAAAGTAGTCAATTTTTATAATCCGTGTAAGAAATTATCAAAGCAAACATTCAAAGAAATCTCAGAAAGTGTTCATAGAAGAGAAATATGGTGTGGTGACTTTAATGCTCACAATACTCTGTGGGGAAGTGATTATACACAAATGGAGAAGTGGTGGAAGAACTAATTGATGAGAGATTACTTGCTTGCCTTAATGATGGAAGAGGTACCAGGGTTAATGTTACAAGAAACTCAGTTTCTTGTATAGATCTTACTTTAATCTCTGTAAATATGAGTCATTTATGTGAATGGAATGTTAAGAATGACAACAACATAGGGAGTGATCACTTTCCAATTTTGTGTTCCATGAACTTTGATGTGTATGTTCAGGAGGGTTATGTAATAGAGAGATGGTGTTTTCCTAAAGCTAACTGGGAAAAATTCAAAGAACTTTGTAGTGAGTATTCTGAAAGAATATCGATGGAGGGTGATGTAAATAGCTGCACAGTAGAAGTGACTTCCATGATTATTAATGCTGCAACAACCTGTATCCCTATGAGTACAGTGAATGAGAAAAGAAAATAGTTCCATGGTGGAACAATGAGTGTAAAAATGCTATAAAAGATAGAAATCATGCATTCAGATGGCTAAGAAAGAATATGAACCAAGATAATTTGATTGATTATCAAAGAAAGAGAGCTATAGTAATAAAGTAATTAAGTCATCCAAGAAGAATGCATGGAGACAATTTTGCTCCACCATTGGCAGAGAAGTTAAATTGGGTGACATTTGGACAATGATCAAAAGATGAGTGGGAAAAGGAAATCAGTTAAAATCCCAGTTCTGATAGAGGAGAACATCAGGCAATTACAAATAAGGAGAAAGCTGAGCTACTAGGTAAGAAGTTTGCAAGTGTACATAGTGGGAGTCATTTAGATGAAATATATAAACAACGGAAAAAGGATATTTTAAGAACAAATAGTGAGGTAATTATGAAAAAAGACAGTGAAGATTCGGCACTTGACATGGATTTAACATTACATGAGTTAAAAATGGCCTTAGAGGAAGTGGAAATAGGGCTCCAGGGCAAGATCAACTATGCTATGCAATGTTTAGACAATTACCAAAAGAAGTACTGGAAATGATTCTAAAACTGTTTAATAAGATATGGAGAGAAGGTGTAATGCCTGATAGCTGGAAAAGTGCATTGATACTTCCTTTTGGTAAGCCAGGTAAAGACTTAGCTAATGCAGGGAACTACAGACCTATAGCCTTAACATCACATCTATGTAAATGGATGGAAAAGATAATTGTTTGTAGATTGACATATTATTTAGAGCAAAGAGGAATGTTAAATAAATACCAAAGTGGATTTCAGTAAAGGAAGATCAACGGTAGATGCTTTGGTTAAAGTTAGCAATGAGGCAGAAAAGGCGATTAGTATGAAAGAGATCATGGCTATAGTATATTTTGATATTGAAAAAGCTTATGATTCAATGTGGAGAGAAGGATTATTGATTAAAATGCATAAAATGGGTATTGGTGGAAGGCTATACAACTGGGTGTTAGACTTCCTGTCTAACCGAACTTTTCGTAAAGGTTGGGGATGATTTGTCGGAGTACTTTAATATTGAAAATGGTATCCCTCAAGGGAGTGCTATAAGTCCTATTCTATTTAATATAATGATAAATGATATTTTTATAAATGTTGATAGAGATATTGGATCATTACTTTATGCAGATGATGGGGCTATATGGAAAAGAGGAAAAACATTAGACATGTGACTAATAGTATTCAGAATGCGATATTAAAAGTTGAAAGATGGTCATATGATTGGGGATTTAAGATGTCAGTTACAAAATCTTGTTATATGTGTTAATTACCAGAAAGAGAAGGATTAATAATATACAGTTAAAATTATGCGGTCAAAATATGGAAAGAGTGAAAGAGTTCAAGTATTTAGGATTGTGGTTTGAAGAGAAATGTATATGGAAGAATCATATTAAACAGGTTGAAACAAAATGTAAAAAGGTACTAAATCTCATGAGGTCAGTCTCTGGCTATCAATGGGGAGCTGATAAACAATCACTACTAGATATTTATAGGGCCTTAATACGATCGTGTATTGATTATGGGTGTATGGTATATGGAGCAGCAGCCAAGAGTATTTTAAGAACATTAGACAGAATACAGTTTAGAGCTTTAAGACTCAGTATAGGTGCAGTGAAAACAACCCCTACTAATGCACTACTGATAGAAGCTGATGAATTACCTTTATATTTAAGACGATCTAAGCTGTCTTTAGCTTATTGGATAAAGTTACAAGGATCTGGGAGGAACAACCTGCAGCAAATGTTCTGTGTGAGTGTTGGGAATATACACAACAACTTAAAGGAAAAGGATTTGGATGGAATATTAATACTGTAGCAGAACAATATGGATTAAATTAAATTGAATATGGACCAAATACTGTATGGGGTAATGTTCCTCCATGGATATTTCCTGTGCAATGTGGACTTGAAACTTCTAGAGAAGAAAAAGAATGGAATGAAAGTAATATGAATAATATAGGATATTTGGTTGAAGAGTATGTGAAGAGGAACTATTTTAATTATATGCTAATATTTACAGACGGATCTAAAGATCCAGGGACAGAACATGTAGGATCAGGAGTCTATATACCAGAGTTTGATGTAGGCATATGTAAAAGAATTAATGATAAATTATCTGTATATACAGCAGAAATGGTTGCTATTATTTTAGGGCTACAATGAATAGAAGAGGTGAGACCAGAGAGAGCAGTCATTTGTGCAGATTCCTCTGCTGCCCTGGTTAGTTTGAATTCTAAAAAGGCCTTAAGAGATGATTTATGGATTGAAATATGTACAATAATGCTGAGAATACAAAGAAATGGTGGGGATGTAAAATTTGTTTGGGTTCCGGCTCATGTTGGTGTAGTGGGAAATGAAAAAGCTGATGAAATTGCAAAAACAGCATTAAAATTAAAAGATGATGAAATAATAAAAGTTCCCTTTGGAAAAGGAGAGGCCAAATCATTAATCAGAAAAGCAGTGAGTGACGAATGGCAAAACAAGTGGGACACAGACAATAAAGGGAGATACTATTACAGCATTCAGAAAAATACTAAAGTGAAGGGTTTCAAAGGGAAATATAGAAGAGAGGAAGTGATCTTTTCAAGATTAAGGCTGGGACATACTGGGTTAAAATCAACGATGTACTTAATGACAAAATGTGTGTCTGATAAATGTGAGGAATGTAATGTTCCTGAAAATGTAGAGCATGTCATAATGAAGTGTAGTAAATTTGATTTTGAGAGGAACATATTACGTGATAAGATTTATGAATTAGGACGGGGATGGAGTTTAGAAGGGATACTGGGGATAAGTGAGGTAACAAGGGAGTGCTACAAAGCTCTCTTTAAATTTCTTAAATATACAGGATTAGATCATAAAATATAAATTTATCAGACCCCCTTTTTTTAGAATGTAACCTGAAGTACTAGAACATGAATTACACACTCCGGTACAGTAGGTGGCGGTATGCACTGAAACAATTGGTTGCGACCCGCCAATAATACTACTAGAGAAGAAGAAGAAGAAGAAGAAGAAGAAGATGCGTGTGGAGAGTTCATATCTGCACAAGTCAATTGAAATCATTTGCTCGTGGTCATAATATTTCCGCGTGTTGACTATTATCGTAATTCTGACTCTAAACCGGATCGTCTACAGTCTCTGTCTCTGTGTAAACACGAAGACTCGCTCACAGCAGACTTCTTTGTACGCCTCTCGCTGCAGAGTCACAGTCTCGTCTGGGAAGACGCCTGCAACAATCCAGGTTTGTCCGTGTCTTTGTCTGTTTGTGAGTGTGACCACATTTTAAAAGGGTCGTGTTTTAGAGGCTTTGCTGCAGAAAAGTGTAAATGTAGTCAACGAAGAAACTGGCGGAGCTAATCCCGTCTTCACTAGCGTTACAGGTCTATGGAGTAATCCATGTTCAAAATGACTACATCTGCAGAGTTTGAGCTGCTTTGAAAAACAAGCAACAACCACGAGGGCGCTTTGTTTTAGCCTCTACGAAAACAGTCCTGGCCACGGCCAGGGTTTGTCTGAAACTGTCCGCTCGGACTTTGTCCACGTCTCCTAATGCATTCTGACTTTACTCAACAGGTCAGAGAAAAGTAGGCTTTTTATGTTATTCAAAATGCACACATAAATAAAATGGAAAAAGTGTTTTTCAAGCTGCAAGACATGTTTGTGAACATTTGATCGAAGCCGTAAATAATTAATTATGTGCTAATTTATACAAACTATGTGTTTGGTATGTTACAGTTAGCCTAGCCACATAGCCAGACTAAAATATCAAGCAACCCAATTGATTGTATAGTTAGTATGCTGGAGTTAGTTTGCAAATTAACCAGAAATAAAGCAGTGTAAAACAGGATTCTATTGTGGTCTCTGTTTAATGCCACCTCCTTTTGATGCATTTTTAATCACGGGTGAGGTCACTTTAAAAAAGACAATATTCAAATACAATGAAATTAAAGTTTAAACATGCAGTTTTATAATATAAATCTTTCAGTGGCAGAGTATTTACACAAATTGTGCTCTACTTGGTTCAAACACTACTCTGTATTCACCAGAAGAGGGCGACAAAGATATTATTTACAACTCCATGTATCACTGTTTATCTGGGCAAATGAACCAAGCAAAACCTCCGCTTTTTTTTCTTGTACGTTTTTTGCAACAAACACAAAGTTATTATTTTTTTTTTTTTTAAACTAATATCTTTATAGGCCCTGAGAATCACCCTAGCATCCCCCCAGCTTTACGGCGCGGCTGCTTGTATGTCTTGTCTCCCAGAGTACATTCTTTTCCCTCCAAAGGCCCGTTTCTTGCCAGTCTTTTATTTCTTAACATTATTTAAACTGTGTTAGAAAGTCTCCAAAAGTCTTCCAGAACCAATGACCGAGCCTCTCTCAGCTCCTCTTAATGTGGAGGAGCAGCTGCTGTTCTCTGGGCTTGTCCTGGTGACTGTCTCTAAAGTAGTGCTTATTGTTTTTGTCTTTTGGATTTAAGATGTCCCTTTTGGTCGTAGACCATAAGAAATTGGGAACAAAGACCAGTAAATTAAGAACCTTACCGTGGGACTCATCTACGTCTTCACCATAACAAACCCAAATAAAAAAAAAAAAAAAAATTTTATTGATGAAGGTAGTGTTTTTTTTATTTATTTTTTCATTCAAGATCTGACGGCATGAGACGGAGGGGGTGGGGTATATTATTCCTATTACATTTTAGTAACTATTATGTACATTATACTGTTGCTAAATAATGTATTCTTTTTTAACATGTCTGTGAAGGTTCTGCAAGGTTAAAGCAAAGAAATCTGGGCCAGGTTTTAAAGGTGAAGCTGTTTCTTCTCTTGTCCCAAGAGCCTTTTTTTAATTTATTTTTTATGCTGAGTTTAACTGGTTGAACCCAAGTTGGTAAGATGTTGAGAACTTGTATTAAAGTGATCTTTTTCTCACTTTTACTTTTCTGTCTCTTACAGAGAAACAAGGGATCCTTGGTCAGAAGCAAACTCATTAAATAAAGAAGCTGCCTACAGCAACTGCTTCTATAATGCACACGTGCAACCAGTGTGGGAACGAGTTTACCACTGTGCAGAGTCTCAAAAGACACCAGCGCATCCACACGAAGCCATACAGCTGTGACCTGTGTGGGAAGACATTTTCACGGGCAGGTCATTTAAAACAACACCAGCTCATCCACACTGGAGAGAAGCCATACAGCTGTGACCTGTGTGGGAATACATTTTCAGAGGCAGGTAGTTTAAAAAACACCAGCTCATCCACACTGGAGAGAAGCAATACACCTGTGACCTGTGTGGGAAGACATTTTCACGGGCAGGTAGTTTAAAACAACACCTGCGCATCCACACTGGAGAGAAGCCATACACCTGTGACCTGTGTGGGAAGACATTTTCACGGGCAGGTAGTTTAAAACAACACCAGCGCATCCACACTGGAGAGAAGCCATACACCTGTGACCTGTGTGGGAAGACATTTTCAAAGGCAGGTAGTTTAAAAGAACACCAGCTCATCCACACAGGACACAGACCGTACATTTGTGACCATTGTGGAAAGACATTTAGAAGTTCAAGTTCTTTTAGGAGACATTACCTTCAACACACTCGAGAGTTGGTGATACCATGTGAGCTGTGTGGAGAGATATTTTACTCTAAACAGACTTCTTCTCGACACCTAAAGCAACACGCTGAGGTGGAAATGGGGAGGTATGGACCACAATGAGACTCTGCATCCTGAAGTTTTTATCGGTGTACATTATGCCGGCTTCTCAGTTCCAAGGTCTTGGATGCACGTGTAATGAGCTGACGTGTCAGTCATAGATGTGTATAGGTTTACGTGTATATGCCATGGACAGAGTGTCCCTGAACAATGATTAGATGTAGTGCAAAGTGATGTCTTTGTCTAGTTTGGATTAGCATGGTGCCAATAGGAGACACAGCTAAAGACATTAAGTCATAAGTGCAGGGCTTAAAGTATTCCGGCACCGTGCCGGATCTCCGGCGTGTGGCCGTGAGGGAAAAAAATAATATTTGAGACACATGCGGTTTAATATTTTCGAGCCAATTTATTTCACCTACCAATCATATGAGAGGAACGCAGATTTAACTAACGTTACAAGCCTATCAGAAGCAGAGAAGGGCGGGTCCTTGTAACACAGTATGAGTGACACCCATACGTCAATGTCACGTTAGCGTTGCCGGAGAAAAAAAAATGGAGCGCAAGTTTATGAAGCCTGGGGATGATGTCCTAGCAGTAGATAAAGGACTCAAAAATAAATGGCGCTGGCGTGGATTGAAGAAAGTAGAGATGGCGAGCCCTTTGGCAGTTGGTGCAAGAAACTGAGAGCCCGGGCTTGTTTCTGCCACGATTTGCTCGAGGAAGCTACTGTATGCCAGCAGCGGTAAGAAAGTGCTTGCTCGTCATGATTTAGACCCGGTCATAGAGCGCTGCCGTGCACTTAAGCGTACCACGGCGTTGCCGGAGCAACTGTTACAGCTGACACACCGTTGTCTATGACTCCGTGTCTGCGATTTAAAAATACGTTTGTGCACATTTATAGCAGAACATGATTTGTCATTCAGAATTTTCGCAGCCACTGGTCACCCTGTGTAGAAAACTGGCAGAAAACAAAAAGCGTTAACTAGCCTGTCGGTTTCAAATCAACATGCGAGTTACATGAACACTCATGGCATTGCACTACAGTTCAAAAAATGTTTGTCTGAGAAGCTAGTTCTCAGTCTCAGTTTACCAGTTTCTTAAGCACTTTAAGCTCTTGTTACTGTATTTTTGTTATTATCGTCAATATTTGAAGTAACCCCATAAAAAAAAAAAAAAGTTCAGGCTCAGGATTTTTTTCCACTTTAACCCCTGTAAGTGTATGTGGATAAGCATATGAACTGGAGCAGGAGTGAGAGCATATAATATATAATATACAATTAATTTGAAACAAACTCTATAAAAAATTGTTCACTAGCCAAAACATGATGGACATGTTTTACCCGCTCCTGAAGAACTGGGATGGACAGCGCTGTATAAACTTCAGGATCTGTGTGAGAACAGCTCTCAGCATTTCAAATCTGCTCGTACAGAGTACGTGTCTCTGTGTGTGTGTGTATATAATCTCATACACTATAACTATTTTTTTGTTGCGCTCAAAAAAAAAAACATCCAGGCACAACATTTCCAAACCAACATTTATATGAGGACCTGATATAATTCTCAAAAGACCGGATTTAAAACAGACTCAGGTTTGATTAAACCTCAGTGTCTGAGCCAGGGGTTCCGTTGTCCGGTAATTACCGGTCATTGGCGGAAAAAATTAAATGTCCGACAAATTTAAATCTCTCCGGTCAAATTGTCCGATTAAAACTGCCTAATAATCCCGGCCCCGCCCCCCAACACAATCTGAATCGACCGTTTGAAAGTTTTTAAACAACATTGCATGTTGCATTTCAAATAAAGCGCACGCCTAACGGCTATAATATAGACCTAAACCACGAACTATTGAGAGACTTTTCAAATATGGCCAGCCCAGGCAGACTAGTTTTAAGTTTTTTTCAGAGGCCAGACGCGAAGGAGGATACTGAATCAGGAACGCCTGAAGCCTCAGATGTCCAGAGCCAGACAGCTCCGCGGCGGAGGCTCTGCCAGACAGCTCCGCCTCCGGTGGTGGCGGAGGCTCCGCCACCACCGGAGAAAAAGCCGAAGTGTAGGGCGTATCGGTCGGAATGGAGTGACAAGTTCCCATGGCTAAGATGTGAGGTAGTTGATGGTAACGAAAAAAATGTCCGGAAAACGAAACCTCTGCCGGTCACTTTGACCGGCACCATTTTTTTCTAGCGGAAACTCTGGTCTGAGCTGATGTCCAGCCTCAGAGGCAGCTCTCGTTCTGAACAGACCAGACTCTAGTTTACAGCAGGACATTACAGCACAAGTGGTTTCATTCATTTTTTCTACCGCTTAGTCCCGTTAGGGGTCGCGGGTGACTGGAGCCTATCCCAGCAGCTTTGGGCCTGAGGCGGGTACACCCTGGACAGTGGCCAGTTAGTCACAGGGCTGACATTTAGACATAGACAGTGACAAACAACCATTCACTCTCACATTCTTTCACTAGGGACACTTTAGAGTTGCCAATTAACCTATACATGCATGTCTTTGGACCCGGTGGGAGGAAGCCGGAGTACCGGAGAGAACCACAGT